>CM067341.1:43312500-43645000 GCA_034376525.1 Nicotiana benthamiana | reverse complement strand
TTATCCTTGTTAGAGAATAGCTACCCCAAGGCGAGTAAGAGTCAGTGAAGTCGTGAAAAGATGCCGAAGATGAAGAGGTAAAATATTTGTAGGTGAATCTTCATAGCATAAAATGTTAATAATCCCCTAAAAGGGGGAATATGAGGGTGATGTGGTATTAAGTCGGAGTTTAGTGGTTCAGGTAACTACGGAATAGTAAAGGAAGAATGTGGTAAAAAATAAAAAGGAGTGAGAATAAATTTATTCATATCATACATGTATACTACGACTCCAGGACACTATGCAAGCACGATGCC
The DNA here is from genome assembly GCA_034376525.1 of Nicotiana benthamiana. Classification (NCBI taxonomy): domain Eukaryota; kingdom Viridiplantae; phylum Streptophyta; class Magnoliopsida; order Solanales; family Solanaceae; genus Nicotiana; species Nicotiana benthamiana. The sequence goes on along the minus strand of CM067341.1, from coordinate 43,644,704 downwards.
GGGGAGAGGCTGTAAGGATTCACTGCCAGGATGTTATTGATAAATAAGTTTGAATGGTCAATTGATAAATATGGATCTAGTACAAGAGGTAAGATAAGGCAAATGACATAACTCATGAGAGATTACGCGAAATATAGATATGAGAACGGAACAACGAATAGTTAGTAGTTGATTTAGGAAGATTATAGTTATGGCTAGACAAGAGGATACAAATAAATCAACAAATCGTCCAACATAAAACATAACAAATATAGGGAATTTAGTCTCGCAGATATTATGACATTGTGGCCCATGATAAATATTCAGATAGGAGTTGGGCTAGTTAAAGTTACCGCATAAGTGTTATGCAAAGAGAAACAAGAGTGCCACTTGGAGACTATCAAAATTTGGGTTTAGAAGTAACCCGACAAGCACAAAGGCATGAAAATAAGTGACTAAGGATAATTATAGGCGAGTAAGAACATCAAAAATTCTGCCAGGTATACTATGTAATAAGCTCGCATCTTTACAAGAGTCAGAGGGTCTTCCCTAAGTAGTTCAACGAAAGAGTAGCTCAGAAAATAAGGAAGAAGACTTCAAGCTAAGCATAGTGACCCAAATAAATGCTAACAACACTCTCACTGCAACATCATGTGCACTCTATAAGAAAGTGGTACCTATTGTGATTAAGGAACGGGAAGTAAAATCCAAAGTAATATTCGAGATAATATAAATTGCAAAAAATTCCAATATATGTGGGCACTAAGATAAGCCAAGTACTCATGCCACAACTAGTAGAACGGCCACGAAAAGTAATTTCTTTTTTTAAAAGAAAGCTGAGAAGGCACGAAAGGAATTATTCGATCAATGACCCAGAGTTAGTTATATCATGAATGCACTTAAGATTTGGGAGTGTCATCCATGAAACATTTATGTTGACAATGATACAGATATAAGAGACTCCAATATAAGGTAAAAAACGAATTGAGTCCATGTCACATATAAAAGCTTGATTTGCTAGAAGTTTACATCATGGATGTTCCATAGCGTCCACGAGGGGATTAAACAATAACTAATACCCGAGCTACAGATCAGAGGATAGCTTAAGCCTACTCAAAGGTTGAGATAGAAGAAGAAACTAAAGAGTACACTAGCTAAGTAAATCAGGAGTCTAATTATTAGACCTCGATGAGTATAGAAATCAGGATTCAGAACATTGTGGAATCACTGTTAATATTGGAGGTACAAGAGAGGTAGTATAATAGCCATATTATATAACGAATTTAAGATAAAGCTAGGTAGAAATGTACCACCCTCATAAGAAGTCAATATGAAAGCTCCTACTGGATCGTGTATGCATCAGAGGTGCAAGTATTATGGTAGAGCTTCAGGTTGTGAATGTGAATTCCACCTATGCGGAAGGAAAGTTATGAAAGAGATAGTATATATGATGCGAGGTTTAAAGGTAAGTAAGGTAAAGGTAATGAAGGTATGTGATAATCAATTGCAGAAGCTTGGTAATACATAGAGGGCTATAAGCGTCGTGATTTGGTATTTATAAATGATAGCGGTGTCGTTACTAGCATATCTTCCACCCTATGGTTTTCAGGTACTGAGAGGTCTAGTTAAGAGAATAAAGAAGAGATAGAGGTGGTGTGATGTTTCACTTGAGGTTCCAGAATCACATAAAGAAATGTGTAGTGCTAGAAAGTTAAAAGAAGGTTGTGACTACTAAAAATAGATATTTGTAGGCCGCAAGATAAAGTATGGTAGGACAACAAGGTTTTAGGTGGACAGGAGTAAGGATAAGAAGAGGTGATTGAGAAGGTGAAGAGAATTGGTAAAGCCTCAAGATTAAGCCCATAAGAACAAGAGAGCCAATAGTTTTCCTAAGTATTAGAATCCTCTGTATAACCTGAATGAACTATGCTGAGCTTAAGACTATGAGTATTTAGAAGAGATGGAATGCTATCCTGGTAAGAGAATAATTGTGTAATTGTGATAAATGTTAAGAGGATGACATTTAGGCTTTCGATTGAGTAATTATTCAAAGAGAAGGGATTATATGAATTGTACAGGATTAAAATACCCCCATAAGGTGAATCACGTTGGTGTGCTATGAATACAGTTATTGAAGTATAGTACTGTCCCGAAGTGGATCGGGTATATAACTCCAGATGTTCCCAATGAGACATGAGCCCTTGTGACAATATATTACATAAGAGGTTTCAAGTGATCAACGGTACATTATAGATCAAAATTAAGGTGAATCAATAATAGATGGATGAATGTTCCAAAGCGTGAAATGGGATTAGGCTGATTCATAAGATGAATAGTAAAGTGGAAACATTAGGGTACTTAAATTAATACATAGAGGATAATAAGCAAGAGAGTAACCTGGAGTTGGGTAACTGTGAGCACGTGATTTGTTCTTCATGAAAAATACTCCAAAAGAAATTAAAAAATAAAGAAAATTGCCTTTGGGAACAATTTTGAGAATTTTTGCGTGACATTTTGGATAATTATGTTTGTTTGTGGATATTCATTTTTTTATTTTTAAAAATACAAAATACGTGGCATGTGCATTTAGGAATTAATTAAGCCTTAATTTAGTTTTGAAAGGAAGAAAATTACAAAAATATGCATTTATGTTCTATTTTTGTCATTTAAATGTATTTGTATGATTATGTTTAATTAAATATTTAGTCTTGTGTGTTAATTATTGTTATGGGTAAATTAACAATTTGTAGTTGATGTTATAATTTAATTAGGAGTTTTGATAGTTATTAATTAAAAGAAGAAAAAGAAAAGAGTTGGAATACATTTAAAGCAAAATGAGAGTGGGTTAAAAGTTAAAACCAAAATCAGGCCCAAAATCTCTCAAATGATCCGGTCCATGTCCCCTAATCTCTCAGACGTCTCAAATGACGTTGTTTGGGCCTTCATATCTGGGCCATTGATCTGTTTCAATCAAATGGTCCAGTTCAGCCTCTGCTAAGTTGAAACGACACCGTTTCATGTAGGTTAATCTGAGCCATTCACCCCTTTTGATCCAACGGCCCCAGGCTCTCCCCTATACCCGACCCATTTCACCCAAAGACCGACTCAGTCAATACTTAAAACCAAACAACGTCATGTTGCTTAAGTCATAGATCCAGGCCATCGATCATTAATGATCCAACGGCCAGGATTGAGTCTTCCCGCATCATATATACGCTCCTTCTTTCACCCCACACCCCCATAACCAAACACCTCCTCACCCTCACTGTCTCTCTCAAAGACTGAAAGTTCACCCATGAAACCCTAGCGCTATCCCCTAATACTTCACCATTAATTCCGGAGGCCTGAGTCTGATGACCTTCAAATTAACACCCCTGAACCCCCAAAATTTCCCCTCTATGAATCCATAATCCTTTATCCTCGAATCATTACTAAACGTCTCGAATCTTCATATGAAGATTCGAACAAAGCTGTAACCTGTCCCAAACCAGCCCAAACTCACACCATGCCTCCCTTTGACCTCCCTCATACCACAAAACACCTTGGTTCTATTCAAATTTGTCCAAAACCATTTGAGCCCCAAATCGAACCCACATGAACCCTAGAAATCAAAGTTAGGGGTTTGTTCAAAATAATGGAAGATTGAGGCTTAATGTACCTTAATTTAGGTGTTCTCAACTGAGAACACCCCGATTAAGAGTCCGTTCGACCTTAAATGGCCGAGTTTGGTTCTTGGTAGGATCGTTTATTCATGAGCTGTCAGAGATAAGTACTTCTTTTTCTTTTTTTATTTACGTGTATTTGTGCATGATTAGTCTGATCTATTTGATTTGTTTTTTTTCTTTGTTATTTTTTTTTCTTTCAGTTCTGTCCTTCTTTGATTACCCTTTTATTTGGTCAATTTTTTTGGTATTTGTTAAAGTATGTATGATAAATTATACATTCGATGAATAATGTCGTCGAATAGTTAAGTCTCATAAGCTCCGTGTACTGTCCAAAACCACATGAACCACCCAATTCTCCTATTTTGATTCTTTTTCTTGCTATCTGATTGTGTGTGTTGTAAGTTCATAAGGTCGAGTCAATTAATGTCGTCAATTAGTTGATTGTGTAATAACTCATTATCTCTGTCAAATTGTCACTGAAATTACACATGTGCTTGTTTGTGTATTTGATTCTGCTTGCTGATTACCAATTATGTGTAATTAATCCGTTAGATATCGTCGATTAATTAGTTTTAAAGTCAAAATGAAAAACTGGATAATAGTTGATTTTTGTTCCAAGTGTCAGTGGCATTTTTATCCTATTTCATTTCTATTCCAAGTTTGCAATTAATTGAGCTTGTTAATTATTTGAATTAATGAACTGAGCTAATCAGTTCAGGTCATAATTTTCCAGTAATGAATGATTTTTCATGTTTAAATGCTTTGAAGTAAATATTTTTGATGTTTCAGTTATTTTAATTTTGTTCAAATTAGTATTAAGGATTGGTTATAGCTGATAGTTAAATTTTAGTTTTAGATAATTTTGAAGGTTTGAACAGATTTTGGAATATATATTATGGATTAGTGCAGTAATAGTAGGATTCAACGGTGTTTTAGGAATAGATAAAAATCGGAATTGGTTTGACTGAGTTGGTCTATCCAGTAGGGTCCCTAATAAATTTAATTTGGATTAATTAGTAGTGGGAGACCACTAAGTAATGATAATGTTTGGATGATTGGAATTAGAAATAGCTACGTGATGATAAAAAAAGACATAGAAGGGAATATGATGGGGGCTGAAAATTAAAGGAAAATGAGGGGTAATTGGAAGGGTAATAATAAAAAGGAGGTAGTAATAATAATTAGGGGAGAAGAAGAAGGTCTTGTTTTATTTAGATAAATAGGGTTCATTTTGACACCAACATGGGGAAGAGGATCAGTTAAGAGAAATTGAGTGATATAGGCAGGAATTCTTACTCTAAGAGTTTCAGTTAGTTGGAGCGATAAAAGGCTAAGCTTTACTTTAAAGGTTTCAATTCATTTTTTTGAGTGTTCACAATCCAAAATACTTATTTCTTAGGTTTGCTTCATTTTTGCTTCAACAATAAGGGCATTTTGGGTACTGAGTTTTTTCTTTTAGTGTGAAATTTCTTGATTTTCTGTGGGTGTTTCGCTTCTGGTATTCATTTGGGTTTGTCGAGTTACTGTTAGTATCCAAGTAGTGTTACATTTATTGCAAATTCTTTCCCATGTATGTTTTAGGAAAAACCAATGACGTAGTGATAACACTTTAATATTTCAATTTACTTTACAAGCATACTTTTTCAAAAAATGTATACGGCCTTAGGATTAATGGCACAATAGCTTAAACTGTTGAAGTAAACAGGTTGTTCGTCTAAATTCATAAAAACAGGTTTAATTAGACGTAACTAACTCACATTCTAGCCTTGGCAAAATGTTAAACATATAGAAGAAGTTGTCTGGGTCACAATTAGTGTGGGGGCGGCCCAGGTTCAGTTTCACGTCATATAGTGGGCCTGGGCCCAAATGTGGTAAAGGAATAATCTTATAGTTTCATTTTCAGATTTAACAAATTTTTCAACGCCCGCTTATAATGAGTTTCAAGCATGTAAATAAATTAGTTATTCCCTCAATTTCAAGTATGTAAATAATTTCTTATATTTCGAGATAGGCCGCCTAGCGAATTTCACGGCTTTTTCTCCAAGTAACAACGCGTTTGTATCCTTAGGCACATCTAACCAATAATGTTATCTCCTTAAACCCGGGTACACATTTATGTGACTCAAATTCAAATCTCAACGAATTCGGAACTCATCACAAATTGCGGATATAGTTATGTGATGCAGTCCGAGATGCATTCTCACGACGTTACAATTCCATTAAAAATAATAAATAAAAGTGGTTAAAAGTTAAAATTGGCATATAAGTTATAACATGTATAAAAAATAAAATATTTATAGATTATAACAATTTAAGCGACCGTGCTATAACCACGGGATTCGGGGGTGCCTAACACCTTCATTAGGGTCAACAGAATTCCTTACTTAGAATTTCTGGTTCGCAGACTTCAAAAGGAAAGTCGAATATTTTCTTCGAATAGGGATTCAAGATAAACCGGTGACTTGGGATACCAAAAGTCAAACCTTTTCCAAGTGGCGACTCTGAAATAAATAAATAATCCCATTTCGAATATTGTCACTTAAATTGGAAAAACTCCCTTGTGCATCCATCCCTCGGGGTAGGCGCGCAAAAAGGAGGTGTGATAGTAACAAACCTTGGTCATAATAAATCAAAGTAAGTGTTGTGGTATGGTATATGCTACCTAGATATAGTAAAGCCATAAGCATAGATAATCGAGGTTATGAAACAAGATGTAGCTATAGTCATAATCGAGTGAAAAACTTTAGTACACCTATAGATTTCTAGAGGGACAGCTTGTCGTAGTACTGTATATGTTCACAAAATGAGGCCTAGAGATTGGCTAAAATATGAAGGAAAAAGGAGAAGAGTCACATAGTCACACATCTAAGGATAAATTCGTACAAGTTGCAGGACCTAAGGTAGCAACATCTAGGAGATCGGAAAAATTCTGATCATAAGTCCTGGTGTGAGAAAAAGGCCTAAAAGGTGGAATGCCCAGGCCTTTGGATTTATTTGAAGATCAGTTGCCTAGATGGAAAGTACAGTAATAGACTATTTGTAAGAGCTATAGGTTATGAGAATGATCAGCGCATCAGTCTACATTCCAGGACGAATGTTCCAGGGGGGGAATGATTTTACACCATATGTTTTTGTATGTAAGAGTACTTCGTAAGTCAATTGATGTGTAACGACCTGACCGGTCATTTTAAGAATTAAGACCCCGATCCCCTATTAACCGCTTTTGCCATGTTTGTTTATGTATTATGAGTTTTTGGGAGGATTTTTTTGGAGTTTCGAAGAGTTTTGGGACACTTAGTCCCTAAATGAGAGTTTAAGATTTAAAATTTGGATCGTTGTCGGAGAAGTGTAAAGATGGATTTGGAATGGAATTTTGTCAGTTCCGTTAGCTCCATTGGGTGATTTCAAGCTTAGAGGCATGTTCTGGTTGTGTTTTGGAGGTCCATAGCTTATTTAGCCTTGAAATGCCAAAGTTTAATTTTTAATGTTTTCGGTTCGATAGTGAGATTTTGATATATGGGTCGGAATGGAAATCTGAAAGTTGGAGTAGTTCCATAGTGTTGAATCTGACGTGTGTGCAAAATTATAGTATTGAATCTGACGTGTGTGCAAACTTTCAAGTCATTTGGACGCGGTTTGGTAGAATTTTTTTTATGTAAAGCAGAATTTGAGAGTTTTTGGAGTTCTTAGGCTTAAATCTGATGTTTAATTGGTATTTTGATGTTGTTTAGAGCGTTTCAAATGTTGGAAAAAGTTTAAATGATGTTTTAGAATTGGTTGGCAGGTTTGGTTGTGGTCTCGAGACCTCAGGTGAGTTTTGGGTGCTTAACGGAAATTGGTTTTCGACTTAGGCAAAATCTTATTGCTGAATATGTCATAACTGCACCTGCGACTATAGGTGTGGCACCACAGAATCAGCTAAGTGGCCGTAGAAGCAGAATTTTGTCGAGGCTCCAAAAGTTGCAGGTACGAGAAGTAGAACGCACTTGTGAGACTGTAGGTGCGAAAAGGCAGTCGTAGAAGCGAAAAGTCCCGTCTTATAAAAAGTCACAGGTGCGACTTGGTATTCATAGAAGTGGGACCGCAGGTGCGGTCCAGAGCCACATATGCGGTTTCACTTGTTATAAAAGGGGAAGAATCAAGGGTTTAGTTTCAAAACCTTAAAAATTGATTTAGGAGCTCAGGATTGGCAATTTTGAGAGAGATTTTCATCTGGGTGTTTTGGGTAAGTATTCTTACTCGGTTTTGACTAATTTCCACGAATCTATGCTTAAATTCATCCTTTAAATTTGAGTTTGGAGTGAAAAAATTGGAAAAATTCTTAGACCAAATTTTTGGAGTTTTGATTAGGATTGGAGTAATTTCTGTATATATGAACTCGTGCGAGTGTGAGGATCCCATCATATTTGTAAATTTTACTCAATTTCGAGATGTGGGCCCGGCCGGGGGGGGGGGGGGGGTTGGTCATTTTACCTAATGTTGCATATTAGCTTGGATTTTATTTATGAAATCAGTTACTTGAAGTTATATTTACATTATGCAATTGAATTGAATAGATTTGAGCCATTTGGAGTCGAGTATTCATGGAAAGAACATGATCTTAGGTTGATTTTGAGCCAGTCCGAGGTAAGTGGCTTGCCTAACCTTGTGCGGGGGAACTCCCCTTAGGATTTGGTATTGTTGATATGTGAAGGCCTTGTACTTGAGGTGACGAGTGCGTACTTGTGCTAATTATTGAATATCCTATTTTCATTAAGTACTTTAATTGTGTTTCCTTTCCTATTTATTCTACTTGCAATCTAAGCCCGTTGTTAGCTTAGAGAAGCATGTCTAATTGATTTAATTCCTTCACTTGTTCATACTGCGTTATTTGAATTATTTGTAGCATGCTAGGTTGGAAATACCTGTTTTACCTCGATATGAAATTGAATTTAATTGAGTACTCTTCGAGTTGCTGGTCTGTGTTTATTTTGGGACTACGAGACGGTATCCCGGGAGATCCCATTCACATATATTGCTTTGGACTTTATTGCAGGATACCGAGAGACCCCCAGCACATATATCGATTTGGACTGTAGTGCGGGATACCGAGAGATCCCCTGAACGCATATTAAGGATGCAAAGAGATTATTGGGATACTGGGAGATCCCCAACATATATATTGAAAATACTAGTAGTTCCTTGGGATACTGAGAGATCCCCAACACACATATTAAGGATACTAGGAGATCGTCGGGATACTGAGAGATCCCCAGTTGTTATCTCCGCGTTGAGAGGTATTCCTTTTGTGATTAATTTTTCTTTGTTATAGTTAATCTTATTCTTATTATCATGTGTTACTTCTTATTGCTAGCATTCAACTATATTGTTGTATTCTATACTGTTTTACCTTGTTTTTAATTTATAATAAGTAGGGAACTGATCTTGCTCGTCACTACTCACCCGAGGGTAGGCTTGACACTTACTAAGTACCGATGTGGTGTACTCATGCCTTTTCTGCACATGTTTTTCATGTGCACATCAGGGTACTTCGACTCACTCCCACTACCCTTGAGGCGAGGCAATTCTCAAGATTCTTCAAGGTATATCTACCATGTATGCAGATCGATGAGTCTCTTTTCATTCTCACTAATAGTTTAGCCCTTCTGTATCTATCTTGATTTAGACATTATGGAGTTAGAGCATAATGTAGTATTCGTAGCTTATGATTTCATGAGATTCCAGGTTTTGGGAATTGTTTAGTTTCTGAGATCTTGTATTGGTATATGCTAAGTAGCATCTTAAACAGTCTTATATCCGTTTATCTTCAATTTTTTTTGTTTTTTGAAATTTGGTTCTCTTTCCGAAATTGTTAGGCTTACTTAGTCGTAAAGACTAGGTGTCGTCACGAGAGTTCACGTAGGGAAAACTTGGGTCGTGACAAGTTGGTATTACAGCTCTAGATTCATAGGAGTCATGAATCACAAGCCTCATTATTAGAATCTCGCGGATTGATACGCAGATGTCCTACTTATATACGAGAGGCTATGTAATTTTTACGACAATTCCACTTCATTTAATTTCCTTGTCATAGGTGATTTTGATGTCACAATTCAAAATTTCTTTCTTCTATGCTCTCACAAATGGTGAAGACACGTGCTACCAAATATGATGAGGCACCCGTGCCTCCTACTGGACCCGTCAGAGGTCGTGGCTAGGGTAGCGGCTGAGGGCGTGTACGTGATGCAGCTAGAGCACCCGTGCGGACTGCCACCGAGGTGCCACTAGTAGTTCCAGATGAGTCTAGGCACCTAATACGCCTACTGTTACTACTACTCCAGCTCTCCCGTAGACTCTTGTGTAGTTCATGAGCATGTACACCACTCTGGCTCAGGAAAAGTTGCTTCCCCTTGCTGCAGCTACTTCTCAGGCCGGGGGAGGGAACATACTCCTATAGCCCGCACTCCTGAGCAGCGAGTGCATGTTGATCATGACCCAAAGATTATTCCTGTTAAGCCTGCTATCACAAATCAGCCCGTAGGCCGAGCAATGACTTCTAAGGATGAGCAGCTAAGGCTTGAGAGGTTCAAGAAGTACAAGCCTACTGTATTTATTGGTCTAGCATCGGATGATGCTTTGGGATTTCTTGATGAGTGCTATCGTATCCTTCGTACCATGGACATATCCGGATCAAGTGGGTTTCCTTCATTACCTTTAAGCTTCGAGGAGCTGCCTATGATTGATGGTGTACCTATGAGTTAGACAGCTCGAATGTGGCAGCTTCCTTGACTTGGACTCATTTTTCAGATATGTTCTTGAGAGAGTATGTTCCTCAGAGCCTCAGGGATGCATGGCGCACGGATTTTGAGCATTTGCGCCAGGGTACTATGACTATCTTGGAGTATGTTTTCCATTGCACTAGCTTTGCCAAACATGCCCCAGCCTTGGTTTCTAATGTTTGTGAGAGGGTTCGCCAATTTATCGAGGGACTTATTCCTAGCATTAGTTCTAGCATGGCTCGTGAGTTGGAGATGGATATTTTTTATCAGTAGGTGGCGAGCATTTCTAAGAGGATAGATGGTATACATGACAGGGACAGAGAGGAAAGGGAGGCCAAGAGGTCTCGAAAGTCGGGCCATTATTATGATGCACGTGCTCACCCTGTAGTTCATCATGGTAGAGGTTATATAAGTTGCCTTGTTCATTTAGCTCTTCTAGAAGCCAGTGATATTCCAGCTCCTCCTAGGCCTCAAGAGCCTTATTATGCACCTCTATCATCTAGTGTGCCTCCTGCATGGGGTGGTTTCAGAGGTCAGTCCACCAGACCTGGACCGAGCCAGTCATAGCCGCCACGTCCTCCCAGAACTTGTTTTGAGTGGTATGACACATGCTATGTGGTAAGGGATTGCCTTAGACTTGGGAAGATTGTACCTTCACAGACTTTTCAGCCATATCGTGCCCCGAAGAGTTCTCAGGACGTGTTTACAGCTCCAGTTGCTACCTCACCTGCTCAGCCAGCTAGAGGTGGAGGTCGGGGAGGTAGAGGTCACCCTAGAGGGGGAGGCGAGGCCAGATATTATGCCCTTCCTTCCCGTACCGAGGTTGTCGCCTCCGATTCTGTCATTACAAGTATTATCCTGGTTTTTCATAGAGATGCATAAGTTTTATTTGATCCAGTCTCCACCTATTATTATGTGTCTTCTTATTTTGCCCTATATTTAGATGTACCTTGGTTTTCTTTGAGTACCCCTATTTATGTTTCTACTCGTGTAGGATATTCTCTTATTATGGACCGTGCTTATCGGTCGTGTGTGGTTTCTCTTAGTAGTTTTGAGACTAGATCCAATTTATTATTGCTCAGTATGATAGATTTTGAGGTTACCTTGTGCATGTACTGTTGTCACTCTATTATGCTATTCTTGATTTTCACACCAAAGCTGTGACATTGGCTATGCCAGCTGTACTGTGAGTAGAGTGGAGGGGTACCTTAGATCATACTACCAATAGAGTTATTTTGTTCCTTAAGGCTTAGTGTATGGTTGAGAAGGGGTGTGACGCGTATCTAGCTTATGTTAGAGATGCCAACATTGATACCCTAACAATTGATTCTGTCCTATTAGTACAAGAGTTTCCTGATGTGTTTCCAGCGATCTTCCGGGCATGTCGCCCGATAGAGATATTGATTTTGGCATTAATCTGTTGCCGGGCACTTAGCCCATTTCTATTCCTCTATATCATATGCCCCCTCATGAGTTGAAGGATCAATTATAGGAATTGCTTGATAAGGGTTTTATTCGTCCCAATGTATCACCTTAGCATGGTCCTATCTAGTTTGTGAAGAAAAAAGATGGTTCTATATATATGTGCATTGATTATTACCAGTTAAACAAAGTTACAGTGAACTACCAGTATCCGTTGCCTCGTATTGATGATTTGTTTTACCAACTACATGGTGCATGAGTGTTTTCTAAAATTGACTTGCGTTCAGGTTACTATCAGTTGAAGATTCGGGAGCCAGATATCTTGAAGACTACGTCCAGGACTCGGTATGGTCATTACGAGTTCGTTGTTATGTCATTTGGACTAACCAATGCCCTAACACACTTTATGCATTTGATGCACAGTGTGTTCCGGCCATATCTTAACTCATTTCCCATTGTTTATATTGTTGATTTTTAGTGTATTCCCGGAGTCGGAAAGATCACGAGCAAGACCTGAGGATAGTGCTTTTGAGGGAATCGAGGTTGTATACAAAGTTCTCAAAATATGAATTTTGGTTGGATCCGCAACATTCTTAGGCCATGTGGTATTGAGTGAGAGTATTCAGCTGGATCCGAAAAAAGTAGAGGTAGTACAGAGTTGGCCCAGTCCATCCATCACTATAGAATTCATAGATTTTTGGCTGGGCGGGTTATTACTGTCAATTTGTTTATGGTTTTTCATATGTTGCAGCCTTTATGACCAAATTGACCTAGAAAGGTTCTCCATTCCATTGGACGGAGAGTGTGAGGCGAGCTTTCAGAAGCTCAAGACAACTTTGATTACAACCCAATTTTGGTATTGCCTACAAGTTTGGGATCTTATATTGTCTATTGTGATGCTTTGAGGACTGGCCTTGGAGCGGTGTTGACGTAGGATTGTAGGATGATTGCCTACGCGTCCAGACAATAGAAGTTACATATGAAATTATCCTATCCATGATCTCGAGTTAGCTGCTATTGTTCGCGCCTTGAAGATCTGGCATCATTACTTGTACGATGTGCCTTGTGAGATTTATACTGATTATCTATTGCAGCATTGGTTCAAGAAGAATAATCTTAATTTGTGTTAGAGAAGTTGGTTTGAGCTGCTGAAGGATTATGATATCACTATTTTGTATCACCCGGACAAGGCTATTATGGTGGCCGATGCTTTTAGTCGCCGGGCAGAGAGTGTGCGGAGTTTGGATTATTTACTAGTAGCGGAGAGGCCTATGGCTAAGGATGTTCATGCCTTAGCCAGCTAGTTTGTGAGATTGGATCCTTCGGAGCCTTGTCGGTTTCTAGCTTGCGTGGTTTCCCGGTCTTCCTTATTTGATCGTATCAGAGAGTGCCAGTTTGCTTGTCCTCAAGGAAAACGTTCAACATGGTGATGCCAGAGATGTGACTATTGGTGATGATGGAGTATTGGGGATGCAGGGTCAAATTTGTGTACCCAATATTGATGGAATTCGGGAGTTGATTTTAGAGGGGCCCATAGTTCACGGTATTCCATTAATCCGGGTGCCGCGAAGATGTACCAGATTTGAGATAGCACTACTGGTGGAGGCAGATGAAGAAATATATAGTTGGGTTTGTAGCTCGGTGCTTCAATTATCAGCAGGTGAAGTATGAGCACCAGAGACGTGGTGTGTTACTTTAATAGATAGAGATTCCAGAGTACAAGTGGGATCAGATCATCATGGACTTCGTAGTTGGTCTCCCACGGTGTTTGGGAATGTTTGATGCATTTTGGGTGATTGTGGATGGCTGACCAAGTCCGCACACTTCATTCCTATGTGTACTACATATTCTTCGGAGCGTTTAGCGGATATTTATATTCGGGAGATTATTCGTCTGCATGGTATTCCAGTTTCCATCATTTTAGATAGAGGTACTAAGTTTACATCACGGTTCTGGAGGGCTGTACAACATGATTTGGGTACTCGGGTGGAGTTGAGTACAACTTTTCACTCTCAGACGAACATACAATCAAGCGCACTATTCAGATTCTTTAGGATATGCTTCGTGTATATGTTGTTGAGTTTGGGGGGGGGGGTCTTGGGATCAGTTCTTTCCATAGGAGGAGTTTGTCTACAACAACAACTATCAGTCCAGCATTCAAATGGCACCGTATGAGGTTTTGTATAGTAGGCGGTGTAGATCCCCGGTGGGTTGGTTTGAGCCAGGTAAGGATAGATTATTGGACACAAACTTGGTTTAGGATGCTTTGGAGAAGGTCAAGATGATTCAGGATAGACTCTCCACAGCTCAGTCCAGACAGAAGAGTTACGCGGACTGGAAGGTTTGTGATGTTTTCTATATGGTTGGAGAGTGGGTTCTACTTTGGGTTTCACCTATGAAGGGAGTTGTGAGATTTGGGAAGAAAGGGATGTTGAGTTCAAGGTTTATTGCTCCTTTTAAGATATTTCGGCGTGTTGGGGAGGTTGCTTATGAGCTTGCCATACCTCCCAGCTTTGAAGGAGTTTATCTAGTATTTCATGTTTCGATGCTCCAGAAGTATCACGGTGATCCGCCGCACGTGTTGGATTTTAGTTCAATCTAGTTGGACAAAGATCTATCCTATTTTGAGGAGTCAGTGGCGATATTGGATAGGCAGGTTCGAAAGCTGAGGCCAAAGAACATTGCATCATTGAAGGTTCAGCGGCAGGGTTAGTCGGCCGAGGAGACGACCTAGGAGACCGAGCAAGATTTGTGCAACTATTACCCTCATCTTTTCACAACTTCAGGTATGTCTCTATGCTTGTTCGAGAACGAATGCATGTATAAGTGTAGGATGATGTAACGACCCGACCAGTCGTTTTAAGAATTAACACCTTGATCCCCTATTAACTACTTTTCACGTGTTTGTTTCTACTATTGTGAGCTGCCGGGAGGATTTATTTGGAGTTTCGGAGAGTTTTGAGATACTTAGTCCCTAAATGAGAGTTTAAGCTTTAGAATTTGGACAGTAGTGAAAGAAGTGTGAAGATGGCCTAAAAATGGAATTTCATCAGCTCTAATAGCTTCGTTGGGTGATTTCGGGATTAGAGGCATGTTCAGGTTTTGTTTTGGAAGTCTGTAGCTTATTTAGGCTTGAAATGACGAAAGTTAAATAGTTGAAATTTTCGGTTCGATAGTGAGATTTTGATCTAAGGTTTGGAATGGAATTTCGAAAGTTGGAGTAGATCTGTTGTGTTGAATGTGACGTGTTTGTAAAAATTTAGGTCATTCAGACGAGGTTTAGTAGTCCTTTTGATCAAAAGCGTAATTTGAGAGTTTTTGGAGTTCTTAGGCTCAAATCCGATGTTTAATTCATGTTTTTATATTGTTTTGAGCATTCCATAGGTTGGAACAAGTTTGAATAATGTTTTAGGATTGATTGGCAGGTTTGGTTGAGGTCCCAGGGGCCTCGGGGTGAGTTTTGGGTGCAACAGAAATTGATTTTTAACTTAGGAAAAAATTTGATTGCAAAAACCTTTATAACCGCAACTCTGTTTGTGGAACCGTAGGTGTGGCACCCCACAAGCGGCTAAGTGATAACATAAGCAGAATTTGGTCCAGGCTCTAAAAGTTACAGGTGCGAGAAGTTGACACAGGTGCAAAAAGGTAGTCGTAAAGCGGAAAGCCCTATTTAGTAAAAGGTCATAGGTGCGATTTGGTCTTTACAGAAGTAGGATCGCAAGTGCGGTCCCAGAGCCAGATATGCGGTTTCACTGGTCAGAAAAGTGGCAGAATCGAGGGTTTAGTTTCAAAACCTTAGAAATTAATTTGGGAGCTCGGGGTTGGCAATTTTTATAGAGATTTTCACCTGGGTGTTTTGAGTAAGTAAGTCTTATTCAGTTTTGGTTAAATTCCATAAAATTATGGTTAAATTCATCATTTAAATTCAAATTTGGGGTCGAACAATTGGAGAAAAATTGGAAAAGTTCTTAGACCTAATTTTGGAGTTTTGATCAGGATTTTGATGTCGGATTGGAGTAATTTCTATATATCTGAATTCGTGAGAGTGTGAGGATCCAGAATTTGTAGATTTACCCGATTCTGAGATGTGTGCACGGGGGATGGGCTTTTTTGTTATTTTACATAATTTTTCATATTAGCTTGGAGTAATTTGTGAAATCACTTATTTGATGTTATATCTTCATTATGCAATTGAATTGAATAGATTTGAGCAATTTGGAGTCAAGTACTCGTTGTAAGAACATGGTTTCGGGTTGATTTTGAGCCGATTCGATGTTTGTGGCTTGCCTAACCTTGTGGGGAAGGGGGGGGGGGGGGATTCCCCTTAGGATTTGGTATTGTTTATATGTGAAATGCCTTGTACGTGAGGTGACGAGTGCATACTTCTGCTAATTGTTGAAAATCCTGTTTTCATTAAGTACTTTAATTGTGTTTGCTTTCCTATTTATACTAGTTGCAATATAAGACTACTATTAGCTTAGGGAAGCAAGTCTAATTGATTTAATTTCTTTACTTGCGCACTGCCTTATTTGGATTATGTGTAGCATGCTAGGTTTGAAATACTGGTTTTACCTCGGTACGAAATTGAATTTAATTGAGTATTCTTCATGTTGTTGATGTGTGTTTACTTTGGGACTACGGGACGGTATCCCGGGAGATCACTTGCACATATATTGATTTGGACTATAGTGCGGGATACCGAGAGATCCCAAACATGTATATTGAGGATACTAAAAGATCCTTGGGATACCGGGAGATCCCCGACATACAATTGAGGATACTAGGAGATCCTCAGGATACTAGGAGATCCCCGACACACATATTGAGGATACTAAGAGATCCTCGGGATACAGAGAGATCCCCGATTGTTATCTTTGTGTTGTGCGGTATTCCTTTTGTGATTATTTTCTCTCTGTTATAGTTATTGTTATTCTTATTATCCTGTATTACTTCTTATTGTTTGAATTTAATTATATTTTTGTATTCTACACTGTTTTACTTTCTGATACCTATAATCACTAGGGCCCTGACCTTTCTCGTCACTACTCAACCGAGGTTTGGCTTGGCACTTACTAAGTACCCATGTGATGTATTCATGCCCTTTCTGCGCATGATTTTCATGTGCAGATTCAGGTAATTCGACTCAGTCCCATGTTGATACCCATTTTTTCCCTATGCATTTTTGTACCCAAAAGATTTTCAAAATATCTTGTGAATGCATATATAAGCATCCACACAAGGTTTGGTATTATTTCTATATTTTTCAAGTATTTTAAAACCAATTTACCACTTATTTTGTACTAGAAATCCAATACTTAGTATAAAATCTTTTGTTTTAATATATAATTTATTTTATTCTCTCATATACATAAAAATATAATTTATTTAATTTTTATAGAATTTTTACAAAGCCATTAGGTATTTTAAATTAAAATTGCATTAAATTGCAATTTCAGCCTATTTCTAAATTTAATAAGTATTTCAAGTACAAAATCGTTCCTAATATTTTTAATTAATTCCTAGACGTATTTTATCATCTTAGTATTTTTATTGGATTTTATAAAACTATTTGCTATTTTACAAAATTAGATTAGGGGAAATTTGGGCATTTAAATTATAGCCCTCCGATATTTCAATTTTGGCCACAGTTCAACCCAATTCACCCCCCAAATCACGACCCAATTACCCGACCCAGGCCGATTCGGACCAACCCACCTGGATCCCCGTTTTAAAATCGTAGCCGTTGATCATTTTGATCAACGGTCAAAGATTAACCTTAAGATAATTAAACCCCCTAACCCCTTTACCCTAAAACATTTTCTAAATCCGCTGCCCTTGTATCCCCTTTCACTCCCAAACGCTCTCTAACCCTTCATCTCTGAAGAACCATCTGATTCTCTCATGGCCTTCATCGCCATACAAGCCACCTCCCTCACTTCTCTCGACCTCTAGCAACCATGGAGTCTTTGTATCGTTGTTTTCTCTCCAAAGTTTGAAGCCTAGCAGCTTCCGCCATGAAAGACGGTCACTGAAGCTTCACTTGGGCCTGTTTTTTGGCTTTTCTCCCCCGATCTTTGTACGATGATGCCTTCTATGGCGTTGTATACGAGTTTCACAGCCAGGTTCTTCGTTTTCCCTAATTTGTTTGAAAACCCTAATTTTTCCTCTTTAATCTCCATTCTTTTAAAAACAACTCTTTGTTTGATTTTTGTTTTCTACTCTATTTTTACTTAGCGTTTCCGGTTATTTTAATTTTTTTTTGAATAATTACCACTCTTTCAAGTTAGGGTTTCAAACCCTTTCTCCACTCTTTTGTGTTTGTGTGTTTCACTTGTTTGTCCGTTTCCCTTGTTAAGCCTGTTTCATACCATAATTTTTATTGCTAAGGTTTCTTAACCCCTTTCGAAAATACTTTACTTTTCTGATTTTGAGTACTAATCCGTAACTCTTACTACTACTGCTAAACGTTTTGTTAAAATCTGACGAAAACCCTAACCCTACATGTTTTTGTCTGTATTTGCCTTTTTGCATATTTCTTCTGTTTATTCTGCGAGTCTCATTCTCTTTACTTTGACTTTTTGTTGCTAGGGTTTCATTCCCATACCATGCTGTGTTTCCTAAGGTTTCTGGTTGTTTACATGGTGATTTTTATACCGATTCTTAAAAGCTCTCTTCAAGGCTGTGATTACTGGCTTTAAAATTATGATTTTATATATCCTCCTTACAGTTTGGTAATGATTTTGAATTTTGTTTCCTCAATCACTGGGATAAATTCCTTAATTAATAATTTCGTCTTAAATTCCGCGCATTTATTGTAATCATTATTGTATGAATGTGAAAATACATGTATTTATTCCATTGTTGTAATTACATCCTTCAACATCATTTTCCACTCGTGCTAAACAAATGCTATACCAAGGTTTATAATGAGTGGTTGCGCTCTTCCATTATTACAAACCCCCTAAATTTGGCAAAGGCATATGTGCGGTAAAACCAGTCGATCAACGGTGTGTCAACGGTTTCGTGCCTTTCCCTCTCGAGTTGTCCGCTCAAGGGTACCTTGTCTAGCACTTCAAAAGTAGAAACCTTACTCTCTTTAATTGTTCATGCATCATAGTTAAACTTAGCCGAGTCAATTATGTTGTCTGCATAATGACTCATTCGGATAGCCTAAACCAAAGTCCATCGGGTTTCCTCGATACCCAAACGGACATTCACGTTGTGTGCATTGAATTGGAGAATAAAATGCCTTTTCTAATTATTGATTTAAATAGCCGAGTTCGGTGGGGTTAAGGGACTAAATCTCTATTTTGCAGGAAAATGAGGCATGAGGTCCCCAGATTCGGTATGGTATCAAACATTCATCCAGAGTTGCTATGCTGGTGGGATGATTTGCATTTTAGTGATCGGGTTCTTGTCCGCAAGCACTTAGGAAATCTTCCTTCACTCCTGGAAGTTGGGCTAGACAACAAGATTGTGGAAGCTGCTACTATGTTTTGGGATAGTGAACAGTCCATCTTCCGCTTTGGGGGTATTGAAATGACGCCGCTGTTGGAAGAAATTGGGGATATAGCCAGAATTCCTTGAGATAGCCCGGGGTTGCTTATGCCGGAAAACCGCAAAGGTAGAGGGTTATTGAAAATGATGGGTCTCAATAAGACTCCTAATCTGACAAGTCTGAAGGACTCGTACATATCCTTCGACTTCATGTATGAAAGGTTCGGACATAGTAAATCATACTGCACTCACATGGACGAGTTCGCCCTTACCTCTTTGGGGCACATACATAGGAGAGCCTTTATATTCATGTTCTGTTTTTTGGGCATGATAGTTTTCCCGATGAAGAAGGCTAGAATCCTCACAAGCCTAGCCATGGTAACCAAAGCCGCAATGGAGGGTATCGACGGGCAGACATGCAGCATAGCACCCATGATCCTCGCCGAACTGTGCCGAGCCTTAGAAAAATGTCAACAAGGGGCATCGCACTTTGAAGGGTGCAATTTGCTACTACAACTCTGGCTCATTGAGCATCTTCATAAAGGAGAGTATAGACAGGAGATCATACGACAAGATTGGGATGACCATATTGATTTCCATCATCCTAAGCGAATGCACTTCATGCCGGATATGTTTGCTTACCCGGAAGACGCCAATGGATGGGTGGAACTACTAGGGAATCTGAGAGAAGAGCAGTACAATGGCTGTACGAGTGGTTTCCAACTGGAGAGTTTATCATTCGATATAGGGATGCACCATTCCTTGTACTTATTCGCTTAATACCAACTTACCCTTATGTCCCTCTCTGAGTCATGAGGCAAGCGGGAAGGAAGCAAATTATTCCAAGGGTGGAAAAGATGAGTCACTACAGGGATGACTTCCAGGATGATGATAGCCCACACAGGTGTTGGGCTCAACAGATGTGGCACTCCAAGCTCATTTTGGAAAGTGAATCTATGGAGGCAGAAATGTATCAGGCAGGGCATGCGTCGCTTTATCTGGGGTGGCTAGAGGATTATCACATTGGCTTGGGAATAACGGGTTTCGTCCATGGTCACAGGGTTATTGATGAGGTGGCTGCAACAAAGGTCAAGCATAATCAGCTGCGCAAGCGGATGCGACAGTGTGAAAGTGAACATCGGGAAATGCTAGAGGCTCAAGAGAAGGTAATCAATGAATTGAAGGACATGGCTGTCCGCGCAAACAATCGTTTAGGATACTTGGAACGGGGTCTAGTGGAGCTGAAAGGCAAGTTTCTGAAAAGGATCAACGACTGTCAGGAAGCTGAAGGTACCGAAGACGGGCACTTGGCTCGGGCTTACTTGTTGCTGGGACTGCGCGAGCTGATGAAACTGTACGAGGGAGGCAAGGATACAGTATCTGAGGGAAGGTCCTTCTGGGACCAAGTAGTTAGGATTTTACTGCTTTCCTGATGTAATAAGGCCATTGGCCATTAACGACAATTTTTCTTTATTTCAGTTTGTTTTGACTCGTTCTATTTTCTGTCAATAAAATGAGGCATTTTTCTCTTTCTCAGAATCATATTTATCGCTAGGCCTACCTCGGGCACAACGAGGGACCCAAATAGGAAACGACTTATATTCCTGCAACAACGTGTTTAAATATCGCAATGTTCTCTTTCTCAGAATACGCACTAACGTTTTACCTTTTTGTTTTTCTTTTATTTTTTATGCCCCTCCCCAAAGGTTAGTTCGTGCATTCTGGCACCATCAGCATACTCAACAAGATCAAAGGGTCCTCCTCCTCCTCCTCCTCCTTCGAGTCCTCCCAGAAACAGTAACAAAGAAAAGATGGGAGATAATGAAGCAAGGAAGGAAATTGAAGGAACTTCTCAGGGTACCCCGATCACCAAAGAAACTGTTGGTCATTTGGAGCAAACTTTGCTAAGGTTACGAGAGGAACTGGACCGGGTCCGGAGTTTTGCAAGCTTGTCCATTTCCCTTTCTGCTGCAGATGTCAACAACAATGTCCCTGCACCTCCGTAGAAGATCACAACCCAAGCTCGCAACAATGTTCCACTGCTCATACCATAGCCCCAGAATGCTCCAAATCATCATAATACCCCTATCCTTTTGGATAATGTGCCATACTATACACAACCCATACCAAATGTGTCAAAATTAGACTCACTCATTAAAAACTTGGCTCCTGAACTTATGAAACTCACTAGCAGGGTTCAAGGCGTGGACGGTAATAAAGGTGTAGAAGGTCTTAATTATGAAGACCTGTGTGTTCAACCTGATGTCGAACTCCCAGCCGGGTACAAACCTCCAAATTTCAAAATGTTTGACGGTAAGGCTGATCCCAAGGTTGACCTCAGGATTTATTGTGACAAGTTAGCGGGAGTTGGTAGAGATGAAAAGATCCACACAAAACTGTTCATGAGAAGCTTGAAAGGTGATGCGTTGTATTGTATATCAGCCAAGATGCGAAGAAGTGGACGAATTGGGTGAACATAGCGTCCGATTTCATGGACCGTTTCAGGATCAATAATGAGAACACGCCGGACGTGTTCTATATCCAGAATTTGAAGAAGAAGCCCACTGAAATCCTTCACGAGTATGCTACTCGTTGGAGGTCGGAAGCTGCCAAAGTCAGGCCAACTTTGGAAGAAGAACAAATGAACAGATTTTTCGTTCGTGCTCAGGACCCACAGTATTACGAGAGATTGATGCTGATAGATGGGCAGAAGTTCGCAAATATAATCAAACTGGGAGAAAGAATTGAAGAGGGGATAAAAAATGTTATGGTTTCTAACCTCGAGGAACTGCACGCAACCAACAAAGCCTTGCAATCTGGTGGTACGACGAAGAAAAATAATGTAAACTCCGTAATAGCTGTACACAGAAACCACTCTCCCATGAAATATCAACCCTACCCTCCAACTCCACTCACATACCAACCCTCTCTAAATTACCAAGAACCTTCACCTACCTATCAAAATCCACATCTCGTCTACCAAACATCTCCATCACCAACGTATCAGTCCACCTTCCTAGTATATTCCCAACCTACACCCATATACCAAGATTAAAACTACCAACCTCCTCACTATCCATCACCGCCTACCCGCCATAACTTCCCACAACCAAGACCAAACATTGACCGCAAATCGCCCAGATGGTACACTGCTATTGCTGAACCCATTGACCAACTGTATGAGAAGCTTAGAGCCACTAGATATGTTACACCCATCCCAGCCATAACCCTAGAAAACCCTTCCCAATGGATCAGCTCAAATAAAACCTGCGCATACCATTTGGGGATGAAGGTCCATACCATCGACGAGTGCCGCTCGTTGAAGGAAAAAATCTAGACCTTAATTGACAACAAGGTTATCATAGCTAAGGAGCCTACTCCTAATGTTCGTAACAACCCTCCGCCAGACCATTAAGGTGGAGGCATCCACATGATTGAGGTAGAAGACTACTGGGACCCCGAAGGGTCGATTGGTTTAATATCTGAAGGAGATGAGCCCAAGAAACTGGCGGTCACTCTTAATCATATTGTTGTGCAAATTCAGCCATCTGAGGAAAACATGGTGAATAGATCTGTACCATTGAAGTTTGGGGCACTTCCTGAAAAAGTTCCAAAACCGATTGAGGTGGAGTTGGGGACTCCAAAGATGTCCGCACCAATTGAAGTTGATATGTTGCCTCCAATTGTGCCCATTCCAGTCACCATGTCAGACATAACCCCATTTTAGTCAAACGCCTTACCCTGGGACTACACAGCAGAGGCGAGAAGGAAAGGAAACCCACAGTCAAAGCAATCACCGGACAAGGTATAACTAGAACACGCAGGGTATAGACACCAGAGCACCTAGATGAGTCCAGCAAGCAGGCCTTTGGACGTCCCATTGAAAGTGGACCTGGTGATCTCTGGAGAAAGATACAGACTAAGGAATATTCATTTGTTGAAAAGCTAAACAAGACTCTAGCGCAGAATTCAATCTAAGCATTGCTGAAGAGTTCTGAGGGGTATAAGAACGCCTTGATGAAGATATTGAGCGAGGCTTATGTCCGGAGAAACATAACAAGAGGAGAAATGGCAAACATGATTGGGCAGGTATTGAAAGTCACAAATCACTTTCCACGAGGATGAATTGCCACCTGAAGGGCTCAGTCATTGCAAAGAACTGCACATCACTGTGCAATGTGAGGATCATTTCATCACCTGAATCTTAGTCGATGGAGGTTCCAGTCTCAACATATGTCCATTGATCACCCTTAAGATGTTAGGAAAAGGATTGCATGAGATAAAAGACAGGGCTATTAATGTTACGGCTTTTGATGGTTCTCAGAGGTCCACTCTCGGGGAGATTAGCCTGTGTTTACAAATGGAGCCCACTTGGTTTGATGTTGATTTCTAGGTCATCGACATTCCAACATCTTACAACTTACTGCCGGGACGACCCTGGATCCATGCCGCTAGGGCTGTGGCATCCACCTTACTTCAAGCCGTGAAATTTAAATGGAACCACCAGGAAGTAATCATCCATGGCGACGATAGCAACCCCATGTACAGTCGCTAGACCATTCGAATGATCGGAGGCAGAATAAGAATAGGCGGAGAAACATATCATCATATTGAGCGAGTCAACGTAGCGGACAAGGACAAATAGTAGAGCGAAAAGGTTAAGAACATTCTAAATTGGAGTGGGTATTAACCTGGTAAAGGACTCGGTAAGAATCTTCAAGGTATCACAAAACCTATCCAGTTGAAGAAACACGGTACTACCTTCGGAATGGGGTACGAGCACACTTGGAAAAAATTCAGAAACTTGTCACCACCGTGGCGCATACCATATTACCCATTGGAACGCCCCATACCTCAGTTGGATCAGACATTTTAACCAGTCGACACTCTTTACGGGTCAGAAGAAGATGAGGCTCTTGCGGCAATGAAGAACCTGAATCTGGAAGACATGCACTGTTGTGTGATTTTTGAAGAGTAATGGGAGGAAAGCCCTTCCATTCAGGTTGTGAACCGAGGGAAGCACCTCACAAACTAGTTAATCAGGACCACCATCGCCCGGAAACCTTCGTGGTAGCAAGGCTAAATAAGCATCATGCATCATTGTTTAGTTGTTTTCTTTATTTTCCGCATTTGTCTTTACTTTCAGAAAGAGCTTCGATGTTTTGAACATTTATGAATTTAATAAAAAGCATTTTCAGTCTATATCTCGCTATTCATTTACTTTTCTATTCTATTTACTTTAGTTTTACACATCTTTACTATTACGTATCTTGATGATGAACCAACAACTATAACTTGCAACGAGGCTATGCAACAAATGGACATAGACTCAGAGGAGGATGATATACTAGAAGAGGTTGTCAGAGAGGCTGAAAACTTTGAGAATAGACCTAAGTCAAACTTGGATGAAATCGAAGTCGTCAATTTTGGAGATACAGAGAATGTCAAAGAAACACGCATTGGCGTGCACTTATCACAGAAGAGAAAGAGGAATATACAGAGTTCTTAAGGGAATATGAGGATATCTTCGCATGGTCTTATGACGATATGACTGGCCTCAGCACATCCATCGTCGCTTACAAGTTAGCGACAGATCCTGCATGTCCGCCGGTAAAGCAGAAGCTCAAACAATTCAAGCCAGATATGAGTTTAAAAATCAAAGAGGAAGTCACCAAGCAGGTCAAAGCCAGAGTTCTTCAAGTGGTAGAGTATCCAACTTGGTTAGCCAACATTGTTCCCGTACCGAAGAAGGATGGGAAAGTCAGAGTCTATGTCGACTACCGGGATCTCAACCGGTCCAGTCCCAAAGACGATTTCCCCTTGCCAAACATACACATTATGATCGACAACTGTGCCAAGCATGAGTTGCAGCTGTTTGTCAATTGCTTTGCGGGGTACCATCAGATATGGATGGATAAGGAAGATGCAGAGAAAACGGCATTTATCACGCCCTGGGGAATGTATTGCTACAGAATGATGCCGTTCGGGTTGAAGAATGCGGGAGATACTTACATGAAGGCCATAACTACCCTCTTTCATGACATGATACATAAGGAATTGAGGTTTATGTGGACGACGTCATCATTAAGTCCAAGAAGGCTGCAAATCACATCGAGGACCTCCAAAAGTTTTTCAACAGACTAAGGAGGTATAACTACAAACTGAATCCCGCTAAGTGTTCATTTGGGGTCCCAGCAGGAAAGTTATTGGGTTTCATCGTGAGTCGCCAAGGAATAAGAGTTGGATCCATTAAAGGTCAAATCTTTTCAGGAGTTTCCACCGGCGAAGAGCAAGAAAGAGGTAATGAGTTTCCTAGGGAGACTCAACTATATCAGCCGGTTCATAGCTCAGCCCACCGCCATTTGCGAACTATCTTCAAGATGACGAAAAAGGATGCCGCCACCAAATGGACCGATGAATTTCAAAAGGCTTTTGACAGGATCAAGGAATACTTGTCTACGCCTCCAGTCCTAGCTCCGCCGGAGCCTGGGAGGCCCTTATTGCTCTATCTCGCGGTATTGGATGGAGCATTTGGTTGTGTCTTGGGACAACATGATGAGACGGGGAGAAAGGAGCAAGCTATTTACTACCTCAACAAGATTTACCCCGTACGAGGCTCGGTATTCTTTGTTGGAACGCACCTGTTGTGCTTTGACTTGGATAGCTCAGAAGTTGAGGCATTATTTCTGTTCTTACACTACCTACCTTATATCAAGAATGGATCCACTAAAGCATATTTTTCAGAAACCCCTGCCCAGCGGCAAGCTCGCCAAGTGGAACATTTTGTTGAGTGAATTCGACATTGTCTATGTCACTCAGAAGGCGGTTAAAGGACAGGCTTTGGCAGATAATCTCGCAGAAAATCCTGTGGAAGGGGAGTACGAACCATTGAAGACGTATTTTCCCGATTAGAAAGTAGCTTTCATAGGAGAGGATATTGCATAATCCTATGACGGTTGGAGGATGTTTTTCGACGGAGCCGAAAATTTCAAAGTCGTTGGTATAGGAGCGGTCCTGGTATTAGAAACAGGTCAGCATTACCCGGTATCCGCCAAGCTCAGGTTCCTGTGCACCAATATATATGGCCAAGAAACTAGCTGCTAGTGATCGAAGATTCACACCTAGTCATACACCAGTTTCGAGAAGAATGGGCAACCAAGAATTCCAAGATACTCCCTTATCTGCAGCACATATAGGTCTTAAGAAAGAGGTTCAGAAAAATGGAATTCCAGCATGTTCCAAGGGTACAGAATGAATTCGCAGATGCGCTTTCCACTTTATCATCCATGATTCAGTATTCAGATACAAATTTCATCGACCCTATCCAGGTCAAGATTCATGACCAACCGGCATATTGTGCACATGTTGAGGAAGAAGTCGACGGAAAACCCTGGTTCCACGACATCAAAGAATACCTGACAACAGAATAATATCCAGAGCTTGCTAATGCTACTCAGAGCGCACGCTTTGAAGGTTGTCGAACAATTTCTTTCACAGCGGAGGAATACTGTATAGGAGGACTCCCGATTTGGGACTATTAAGGTGTGTCGATGCGACAAAAGCAACCAAGTTATTGGAAGAAGTGCACTCAGGGACTTGTGGGCCACACATGAACGGTTTTTTTCTAGCAAAGAAGATACTCCGAGCAGGATATTTTTGGATGACTATGGAAAAAAATTGGATTCAGTATCTGGAAGTGTCATTGCTGTCAGATACATGAATACATGATAAAGGTACCTCCGAATGAGCTCAGGACAACAAGCTCACCATGGTCGTTTGCCGCTTGGGGAATGGATGTCATTGGACCAATCGAGCCTGCCGCATCAAACAGATACAGGTTCATTCTAGTGGCAATTGACTACTTTACAAAATGGGTTGGAGCAGCATCATACAAAGCAGTAACTAAGAAAGTCATGGAAGACTTTGTCCGAGATCGTGTTGTCTGTCGGTTCGGTGTTCCAGAGTCAATCATCACTGATAATGGTTCCAATCTCAATAGCGACTTGATGAAAGAAATGTGTGAAACTTTCAAGATCAGGCACATAAACTCTACAACTTATAGATCTTAGATGAATGAAGATGTGGAAGTAGCCAACAAGAACATCAAGAAAATACTAAGGAAAATGATCGAAAGGCATAAGCAGTGGCATGAGAAGTTATCATTCGCTTTATTGAGTTATCACACTACAGTTCACACATCAACTGAGGCAACTCCCTACATGCTGATTTACGGTACATAAGTGGTAATTCCTGCCGAGGTAGAAAATCCATCTCTGAGAATCGTACAACAAGCGGAGCTAGACGATGCAGAATGGGTCAAGGTTTGCTACGAGCAGTTATCCCTTATAGATGGAAAGAGAATGAACGCTGTCTGTCACGGTCAGTTATAGCAGAACAGAATATCTAGAGCCTTCAACTAGAGAGTTCGACCGAGGAAGTTTACACTAGGTCACCTGGTGTTGAAGATGATATTTCCACATCAAGACAAAGCCAAAGGGAAGTTCTCTCCCAACAGGCAGGGTCCCTACACGGTTCACCGAGTTCTAACTGGAGGAGCCCTTATTCTTGCAGAAATGGATTGAGAAATCTGGCCAAAACCGATCAACTCAGATGCAGTGAAGAGATATTACATTTAATAAGTATGCTTTTCTTTATGATGTAATTTGAACTATGTCTGACCTGATTCCCGTTTAAGAGGGGATACGTAGGTAGCCCTATGGGTTCGGTCACATCTCAAATAAAATTCCAGTTTCCCCCGCATTTGGAACTGGGGAAGAATTTTGAGAAGGACCCTCAAAATTCTGAAGCCAGCTTGTCAATTTTTCGTATCAGCATCGTCCCTGTGAACTGGAGCAATCTCAAAATTCTAAGGTAAATACGCTTTCAGCCATTAAGCACCGCCATCAACAGCGCCAACCCAGTAAATTGGGGGCAGAATTTGGAGGAGGATCCTCAAAATTCCGGAGCCAGCAAGGTTGCCGTGCTTTGGACCACGTTGCAGTTGTGGTTCATCATAAAACAAAATTATCTTTTCTTTACATATACTTATACATTTGCATCACGATTGCCAAAATTCGCATAAAATCATTTGGATCACTATCTTTCAGCAACACTACCCCAAATGGTACAAGACGCCACGAGTCGAGGGATGCGAACTAACATCCCCTTTGTAGAAATCACGATCTTTCTTTGGTTGCATGAATCCAGGATGCATATAGGCGGTGCCTGTGCTTTACAAAACTGAAATTCCCAAAACCACCACTTACTTCGCAAAGGTTTACTATCTACATTCAACAATTCCCCAGCAGTCATGATATTGCAATCATCTACCAGCTAAGAAAATCACCATCATCCTCTCCTTTATATTTCTGCATTTTGCATAAGGCTATTCACTACTTCTGAGGTTAAGCTCTAGCTCCATCCGGCATAAGGCTATCTTATGCCTTTCGAGACTAAGCTCTATCTCCATCTATATTTTTGCATTACATGAGCCTATTCTCTGCCTTCTGAGGTTAAGCTCTGCCTCCATCCTGCATAAGGCTATTCTTTGCCTTCCGAGGCTAAGCTCTGCCTCCATCCTGCATAAGGATATCTCTCTACCTTTCGAAGCCAAGCTCTACCTCCATCCTGCATAAGGCTATCTCTCTACCTTCCGAGGCTAAGCTCTGCCTCCATCCTGCATAAGGCTACTCTCTGCCTTCCGAGGTTAAGCTCTGCCTCTATCCTGTATAAGGCTACTCTATGCCTTCCGAGGTTAAGCTCTACCTCCATCCTGCATAAGGTTACTCTCTGCCTTCCGAGGCTAAGCTCTGCCTCCATCATGTATAAGGCTACTCTCTGCCTTTCGAGGCTAAGCTCTGCGTCCATCCTCCATTTTTACATTGCATAAGGCTACTCTCTGCCTTCCGAGGTTAAGCTCTACCTCCATTTTGCATAAGGCTATCTTCTACCTTTCAAGACTAAGCTCTGTCTCTATGCGCATTGCATAAGGCTATTCTCTGCCTTTCGAGGTTAAGCTCTACCTCCTTTATTTTGCATTTTGGCTGAAAAAGTCGCCACCCTATTTCATCTGGCTGAAATATCGCCACCCTGCATTTTAAATTCTCTCTTTGGCTCAAACATCGCCACCCTTGCATCTATTCGACTGAAAGATTGCCACCTTTTCATGGGCTAAAATATCGCCAACTTATTCAAAGGCATCATAGTTCAGAGGCACCATTTTCATAGACCGAGAACACCACTTCATGGCCTGTGAATCTTTGCTTTTATGCTCTTCATAGCCCAGGTCGTCATAGTCTGAGAACACCATCTTAATCGTCCGAAGACATCATTCATGGTCCAAAGGGAACTTGCATCACGTTTAAATTATGAAAAATAACCGCACACAGTTAATTTGCAGGTATACCGGCCGGCACATCCACCACAGCAGGAGAGATCCCACTCCAGTTCTTCGCAGCTCGTTCGATCTCTGAACCCTTGACAAATTTCAAACCCCGTTGCGTTCGCCTCTTCCAAAATTTTCATTGGCATATTCCGCCAATGGGTCCTGAACTACTTACAGCATGATTCCTATTAAACCAGAGATATGTAGGTAGCTCAGAAGCCAGATTGCGGTCGAACTTCTCTTACAATCGTCATTTCTGGTCAAAATTGGCCATCTTATCTTTACCCGACAACTCTTTCATCCTCCTCGGATAAAGAGGGACAACTATTGATACCCAATTTTCCCTATGTATTTTTATACCCAAAATATTTTCAAAATAGCTTGTGAATGCATATATAAGCATCCACACAAGTTTTGGTATTTTTTCTATATTTTAAAATATTTTAAAACCAATTTACAACTTATTTTGTACTGGGAATACAATATTTAATATCAAATATTGTTATTTTAATAGATAATTTATTTTATTCTCTCATCTACATAAAAATATTATTTATGTAATTTTTATAGAAATTTTCACAAAGCCGTTAAGTATTTTTAAACTAAAATTGCATTAAATTACAATTTCAGCCTATTTCTCAATTTAATAAGTATTTTAAGTATAAAATCATTTCTAATATGTTTAATTAATTCTTAAACGTATTTTATTATCTTATTATTTTTATTGGATTTTTATAAAATCATTTGCCATTTTACAAAATTAAATTAGGGGAAATTTGGGCACAGTTCAACCCAATTCACCCCCCAAATCACGACCCAATTACCCAACCCAGGCCTATTCGGACCAACCCACCCGGATCCCCATTTTAAATCGTGGCCATTGATCATTTTGATCAACGGTCCACGATTAACCTTACCATAATTAAACCCCCTTTACCCTAAAACATTTTCTAAATCCGCCGCCCTTGTATCCCCTTTCACTCCCAAACGCTCTCTAACCCTTCGTTTCTGAAGAACCATCAGGTTCTCTCATGGCCTTCATCGCCATAACACCCACTCCTCCCTCACTTCTCTCGACCTCTAGCAACCATATTTTCTTTGTATTGTTATTTTCTCTCCAATGTTTGAAGCCTATAAGCTTCCGCCATGAAAGACGGTCACTGAATCTTCACTTGGGTCTGTTTTACGGCTTTTCTCCGGCAATCTTTGTATGATGATGCCTTCTATGGCATTGTATACGAGTTTCACAGCCCGGTTCTTTGTTTTCCCTAATTTGTTTGAAAACCCTAATTTTTCCTCTTTAATCTCCACTCTTTTAAAAACAATTCTTAGTTTGATTTTTGTTTTCTACTCTATTTTACTTAGCGTTTCTGGTTATTTCAAAATTTTTGAATAATTACCTTTTTTTCAAGTTAGGGTTTCTGACCCCTTCTTCAAAATCGTTTCTTCTACTCTTTCTGGGTATTATATATTCGTTTGTGTTTTTGTTTCACTTGTTTGTCTGTTTTCCTTGTTAACCAGGGTTTCATGCCGTAATTTTTATTGCTAAGGTTTCTTAACCCCTTTTAAAAATACTTTACTTTTCTGATTTTGAGTACTAATCCATAACTCTTAGTACTACTGCTAAACATTTTGTTAAAACCTGACGAAAACCCTAACCCTACATGTTTTTGTCTGTATTTGCCTTTTTGCATATTTCTTCTAGTTTATTCTACGAGTCTCATTCTCTTTACTTTGATTTTTTGTTGCTAGGGTTTCATTCCCATACCATGCTGTGTTTTCCTAAGGTTTTCTGGTTGTTTACATGGTGATTTTTATACCTATTCTTAAAAGCTCTCTTCAAGGCTGTGATTACTGGCTTTAGAATAATAATTTTGTGTATTCTCCTTATAGTTTTGTATTGATTTCAATTTTTATTCCTCAATCAATGGGATACATTACTCATTAATAATTTATTTCCTAGGTTTTCAATCTCGAAAATTATTTTCCAGAATTAAAGTGGTACTTTTCCTTACATGTGTGTACAAGTATTTTTACCTATTTGCTTGATATACTTTCCTGGTTAATGTCTCATGCGCCTAGTCTTCATTGTATACCTTATTCTATTTTTGGTTCCTTATGTTGCCATGCCATACTTTGTAATTCCTTTCCTTTTAAAATGACTGCTTATTACCGTTTGACTATGATTCCTTAATTAAAGGGAATCTCTATACTTATTTGATTATGATTGATATCAGTCTTTAGATATGGATTGATACCTTATTTGTTTACGCGTTTTAGTACTATAAATACTCCTCACCTCTTTCTTTGAACACAACCAACACACACTGCTCTCACAATCTAAAACTCTATGAATTCTCTCTTTCCCTGCTATTACTATACACTCTCATTCTTTTCTTTGAACACTCAATCGGCTAAAAGCCAAGATTGAGTAACTTGGGTTGATTGCTTTACACTATTGGGTTCTATTGTTTGTTTACTTGGGTCTGTTGCTGCTGCTACTCTCATATTGCTGCTGTTACTTCCACATTGCTGCTGCTATTCTTATATTGCTGCTGCTGTTTTCATGCTGCTGTTATTCTCTCTGCTGCTTGCACTCTCTGCTCACCTTGTTCCTCTGTGCATTATTATTATTGTGGTCTATTACCCGCAACTTGTATGTAACCTATTTAATATACAGTTTCCAAAACAACATGCTCCTATTAGTATTGCAATTCATATTATTTCTTGTATGCTTTTACGTATGGTTCAGTTGCTCTTATTGCCACTAGCATGTAGTTGTTAGTCTACTAGTTTAACTTAGCATGTTTTCCCTGTTAGATAATACGCTTAACGCTAGGGGGGGGGGGGGGTTAATAGCGTTATAATAAAAATTTGCGTAAACTTGCGGAATTTAAAAATTGCAGGAAATAAATAAGTGCGATAAGTAAATAAATTAGAACAAACGCACCGATGTAACTTGGTTCACCACAACCCGTGGCTAGTCCAGTCCTCGAGAGACTCTCTCGAGATTTCCACTAACTTGTTAAGCTTACGGGTGCTCAAAAAACCGTTACAACTTGAGGACACAAGCCTCAACAACCTTTGCTCGGAGATACAACACTCCAAGACTTCAACCAAGGAAACACAAGTTCCTTCTTACAACACAAGGGACTAACACTTCCCTTCAAGTGTACAAAAACACTTAGCACTCAAACAAGACACTCCTTTAAGAGTAGATATGAGTAAAAAGAATACGCTCAAGATCATAACAACTTTCGACAAGAATTTGGCTCTCAAAAGCTTATGTAATGAATATAAAATGATAAGCAATAAAGTATGCAAGCTTTAGCAATTGTATAATCAGTTGTTGTATGTTGTTGTACTTAAAAGACTGAATTGAAGCTGTATTTATAGTTGAAAAACTTTGTATTACCGTTGCCTAATTGCCAATTAAGAATTGCTTATTTTACTCAGTGACAATCGATTGTCAAATTACCACAATTGTTTGCCAGTTCTTCCAAAAATCAATCCCAGAATTTACGCTTAACAATCGATTATCTAAGATCAATAATCGATTACTGGAAACGTTCCAAAAATCATTTCCAGATTTTACGTAAAACAATCGATTGTCAGAAATCTACAATCGATTACTCAGCAACGTTCAAAAAATCCTTTCCAGATTTTAATTAAAACAATCGATTATAAGAAATCAATAATCGATTACTCAGCAACGTTCAAAAAATCCTTTCCAGATTTTATTTAAAACAATCGATTACCTGACGGTATTTGAAATATTTTTGGCAACGGTCAGTTATACAATCGATTATATTAAGTTAACAATCGATTATATATCAGTCTTGAAAAATCAATTTAGACACTGCCTCTTGACAATCGATTGTCATAAGTTGACAATCGATTATTTAATAACTTTGAAAAAGTTTGGAAGACACTGCCTCAACACAATCGATTGTCATAAGTTCACAATCGATTATTTTGTGACTTTGAGAAATCTGATGGACACTGTCTCTTCACAATCGATTGTCATTAGCTTCACAATCGATTATTTTGAGCTTTGAAAAACTTTGATGGACACTGCCTCATCACAATCGATTGTCATAAGGTTCACAATCGATTGTCATGCAGATTTGAAAAATCTGATGCTCACTACCTTAACACAATCGATTGTCATAAGTTCACAATCGATTGTCAAGCAGCTGACTTAAACATAATCGATTATCATAAGTACATAATCGATTATCTTAGTCCAGATTTTAGAGGCATGTTTAAAAATCATTTTGACTAAAGTAAATATGCATTATTTAAAATCATTTTGCTCTAAATTAAATATGCATGATTTGTTAAAAGTATTCTTACGAGAGAAGCCAAGTCTTGAGTTTAAGTTGTCGGATCAAGATCACAATTAAATACAGACTCATATAAAACTTAATCTCGATCTTTGTCTTGTGCTTGAATCTCGTTATATATCAATTTTGCGCTTGTGCTTGGACCTCGTCATATGTCAATTTGCGCATAGTTTGTCATTCATAAAAACCTACAAATATGAACACACGTTTAGTATAATGCCTTGAGAACGTGTTTCCAACATTCCCCACTCCCCTTTCCTCGTCTCAATGTGTGTTTTCCTCTTCCATGTGCATTACTGCTTAGCTACTTAACAGCCCTGAAACCTCTCCCTGAGGTTAATTATATTTGGGTTTTGGTACAGTAAGAACCAAACCCTTGTTTTACAACCATGTTTGATTGCTTTCTCCAACATGTTGTCTGTACACTTTACTTATTTACTCCCTTATCCCCTTCCCTATCTAAATGAATGTTTACTTTTTCCTTGTGCTACTACCATGCATCCATGTCTGCTTGGCTACCTGGTTAACCTAAACCCCCTGTTTGAGACAAAGTGTTTGGTATAGTAAGAGCAGAACTCTTATTTGCAACCGTGTCTGGTTACTTTCAATATGTTATCTGTATGTGAGTAGTTAACATTACTTATGTGTCCCCTTTTCCCTTTTTCCCCCTATTTGTGTGATGCCTTGTTGTTCTAAAACTGGTCAGTCCAAAAATAATTCCAAAAGAACTTTTTTAAGCTCTTTCAAGAGTTTCTTAAAACTGTCTCAACTTTTCAATTCTTCCAACTGTTTTCTTAATTTGTCTCTAAACTGTTTTCAACTCTCTCAATTATAATCTCACTCTTAGAGCTTTAGGGTCTTCCCCTTAGTGCAAGCACTTTCTTGGGAGCCTTGAGCACCCATGGAACTCTGATGCACAGGGCTGACACTTTCAATGCTTGAACTTGTCTAATTGGGACATTTTTGAGTATTTGGTATTGGCCAGGGGTTCAAACGAACCCTTAGGGAACTGTTCTGCACCCAAGCCTTGGTAATTATTGTGAAACTTGAAATAAGTGAGGTTGGAGATACATGGGCCTGGCTGTAGGCTCCCTGTTGACTAGCTTCTTCTTTTCTTATCACTGTTGAATTTTTAGATTACTTGGCTGTAATAACTTGTAAAAGAATAATGAGAATTATAGTGAAATTGGGAGGGGTTATGCATGATTATTAAGGGAATGGGTAGAAAACATGATTAGAGGACTTTACTTACCTATTTGCGTAATAGAAATCATGTAAAGGACATGCATCTCACATATAGAAATCCTGTTCTTAAGTCTTCTACTTTATGCTTATTATTTTTATAGCCACAATCAGTTAATGACCAAATCACTGCCTTGCATGTAGATACCATGTCTTAGGGCCTTTATATGCATTAGAAATCATGTACTTAGGGTCTTTCTTTTGCAACTGTTGAATGCTTCACTAATTTTGCTAAACAAAATGTAAGACTGCTTAACAAACTCCTCGTTAAAAACTGAAAACCATTGCATGCTCACCATTTTTAATAATGCCTATGCAAACCTTGGGCTGGATAAAAAGATAAAGTGGGCTAATCACTTTCAAGTTTCTGTTCAAACTAATTATTCTCTATCTGAATTCGTCTGTTTATGAATCTCTCTCTATTTTTACAAATCTCTGCCACATTTTTTTAACCTTCTATGCAAAAGGTTTGAATGTTTACTATTTTTCTTTAAGCTTTTGCAATTTCGAAAAATGATTTCACGTTTGTTCTTTTACCTCGCCTGACTGAAATTGTTTTACTAGGAATTCCAAATGTTTTCTAAATGACTTTTGTAGATTCTTAACACTTATACTGCCTCTTTTAAATTCTGAACGTTTCTCTCTTACATTTTTCTACCAACTCTCTCATCTCAGTTTTGATTTTAACTCCAGCTTTTAAAACTCTCTCTTCCCTAGACCTTACATGTGTTTGAGACATACTAATTACGTGTTCTGTTATAGAGGGTTATTTGAGCCTTTTATATGTTTTATATGATTCCTTTATTTGCAAGTCCTATTTGTTTTTGAATGTCGCGTAGTTATTTAACCTTTAAACTTAAGGGTTCCCCCTAGTTCCTACCTCATCGGAATATCGATCCTAAATGCCCTCTAGGATCAATAGTACGGGACGGGTAATAAGCATTCGTAACCGATTTACACGCTTAAATAACCTCTAAGGGGGTGGGAAGGGTAGAATATGGAGATGATGACGATACGATAATATCATAAAGCGACCCCTCTTTGGGAATATGTGTGGGATTTTGCATTGAATGATCCATATTATAGTGAAACCTAGGACCCTTGTCTCTTTTGTTTGCTTTACCTAAATATTCTTCTATTGTAATACTTTTTTTCCAAATCAATTCTCTCTTATTTTTAAATTTATGTCCTTCTTTCTTCTTTAAAAGCTTTTCAAGTTGTATGAATGTTATATGTGTGAAACTTATTTGTCTTAATTGTTTAAACTTTTATAAAGTCACGATTAACACGACCGGGAACCACACTAGTGGATCTTGAGGGGTGCCTAACACCTTCCCCTCGAGATAATCTCAAGCCCTTACCCGAGCTCT
Source organism: Nicotiana benthamiana (assembly GCA_034376525.1). Taxonomy (NCBI): domain Eukaryota; kingdom Viridiplantae; phylum Streptophyta; class Magnoliopsida; order Solanales; family Solanaceae; genus Nicotiana; species Nicotiana benthamiana. Next base: position 43,608,041 of record CM067341.1, on the reverse strand, counting down.
AGTTTCTTTTCAAAATAATCTCTTTTAAGTGTCCTAATGCACTATATATCATTAGGTGGTGACTTTTCCAATTTCATAACCCAGTTCCCAAACGGGAAATAGAGTTCTTTTGCGCATAATACCGTAAAACCCGATTTTGCTTTCTTTTATGTGAAAAAGGGGGCGTCGACATCCCACTACCCTTGAGGCGAGGCGATTCTCCAGAGACTTCAAGGTATATCTGCCGCGTCCGTATACTGAGAAATCCTATTCCCTTCTCTATAATAATAATTTAGCCCTTCTATATTTATCTTGATTTAGATATTCTAGAGTTAAAGCATAATGTAGTATTCATAACTTGTGATTTCATGAGATTCCGGGTTTTAGAAATTGTTTAGTTTCTAAGATCTCATATCGGTATATGGAAAGAGGCATCTTAAATACTTTATATACTTTTATCTTTAGTTTTATTAGTTTTATGCAATTTGGTTCTCTTTGCAAAATTGTTAGGTTACCTAGTCGTAGAGACTAGGTGTCGTCACGATAGTTCACGGAGGGCGACTTGTGTCGTGCCATGATATAAGGTTAGAAATGAAATCTTCTTTGAAAAAGTTTAAAAATTTAGTTAATTAACTTGGAGGCTACAAATATTGAATATTATGAACAAGAAGTACAAAGAGGGTTGGAAGGTTCAAAAGCTAAAGGAATTGAAGAAAACAATATTTTGTGGAAAGTCAACAAGTTGGGAATGTTATAACATCTACTTTTGGGGTGAGACTAGGGTTGTTAACATGGTAAGGAGGTTATATTATGAATTAGGTTACTCTTATGATAGTCTTGTGTTATGGTTTGAATTCAAGCAAATTGTGGAAGAAAAGTCTATGAATGTCATCACAAGTTACGTTCATAAGTTTTACTAAAAATTTGGGTAAAAAATAACTGCCGTTTTCTCTCAATATACTTAGAGTTATGGGGTTTTCCACGCATAAATATAAATCTATATGAGTCTACTTTCTAATGCATCAAACATTTTGTCAAATACTATACTGGAGTAGAGAGATATGTGCATTTTTACGAGACTGTGCAGGCTACTAGGTGACAAGTAGGTGTATCACCTACTTGCTTAAATGAGAGCCCAAAAGGGGGGCCATTTAGGGTCGTCCAAAGAGGACTTTAAAGGCCTATTTTCTTCACATATTAGACTGCAAAACTAGATTATATAAACTAGACATAAGCTCATGCAAAAATCCTCCCAAATATTTCTCACAAACCCTAATTGATTTTCTCTCCCTTTCAAGTTCTAATTGGATGTAAAACCTAGAGTTTGAAAAATCAAGATAGGAGATGAGTTATCCAAAAAATAAGGTGGGTTTACTGCTCTCTTTCATCCATTTTTGCTGTAAATTCATGCTAAGTCATTCTATACTTGCAAGAACTCAAGGGACGGTTATCAGAAGCCGTGAGTTCGAGTTATTCACTTGTAGCGGACTGTTTTGTGGACTGTTCTGTGTAACTATTGGACTGCATGTTTTACTACTATTTGTGGAGTTTTATAGGAGGAAGGGTTTGGATAAACACCATATTACTATAGGGTGTTGGGCTGGTCATTCATCGTAACATTTATAGGTCGTTTGACACTACTACGTTGGTCGTTTTATGTCTGAAGATATTGAGGTGTGTTGGGCTCTTTTTTAGTACTTCATGGTGTATATAAGAATGAAAAATAATGTATAGAAGTTGTTATTGTTGTTTTCTTTTGTTGTTGGTGTTACATTGAATTTGGAGGAAGTAAGGATTATAGGGGAGATGCTGCCCTATTTAATATAAAATAAGCTTGTCGTTCATTGTGCGACAGTTGTAACTTTCGTAACATAATGATAGAATTATTATCGTTGTTGTAGATAAAGGTGCGAAGAGGCGAGTTCAACTTGCTGATTGGAAAGATTGTGACAAGGTATGTTAAGGCTAATCCTTTCTTTCATTTGGCATGATCTAGTAACTATATGTGTTTGACAACAAGACGTAAAGAAAAGTTCATACTCCCAAATTATATACACTATCCTAGTCTTATAACTTATAATATTCTCCCTTATCGACAATTAATATTCAGTTTAGTCTTGTCTTCTATCAACTAAGAGAGTAGAGAGTATGTATATATGTATGTATGTATGTATGTATGTATGTATGTATGTATGTATGTATGTATGTATGTACGTATGTATGTATATATGTATGTATGCACGCATGCATGAATGCATATATGTATGCATGCATGCATGTATGTATGTACGTATGTATGTATATATGTACGTACGTATATATGTATATACGTACGTACGTGCGTATATATGTATGTATGTATGTACGTACGTACGTATGTATGATATGTATGTATATACGTACGTACGTATGTATGATATGTACGTACATACGTACGTATGTACATACGTATGTGTGTATATATGTATGTACGTGTGTGTGTGTATGTGTGTATATATATATATATATATATATTATTTTCACCACCACTGAGCTATAATCGATGGGCATGTCCTTATTGAGAACCCTCTGATAAGATGGTGAGGTATATACTGAGCCTACTGTAACCGAGCGCCTATGAGCGAGACTGGTATGGCCGAGCACCTATGAACGTGCCTACTACAGCAGAGAAGTTGCACATACTGAGCCTTATAAGGCCGGACATATATTTTACTTACTATATTGAGAGAGTTGAGTCAGTATAAGCATGTCAGCATATTTTCAACTTATCTTTGACGCCCAGTTACATTCAGTTATTATTATATCAGTTCAGATTTAGCTTTCAGTTATCCTGTTGCCTTACTTACTTGGTATATTATTTCATATTGACATCCCTTTTGCCGGGATGCTGCATTTCGCACTTGCAGGTCCTCATTGGAAGTTGAATAGAACCTCTCAGCAGACAGAGTCAAACATGCTTAGTTGGAATCTCCACTTCCTCGGGGTTCTCAGGTCTAGATCTTAGAGTCCAATGTACATATATAAGTTTGATGGGTAGATCGAGGCCCTATCCCGACCATGATACGGTTCAATTATGTCTAGAGGCTTGTATTCAATCCTATATAGTTTGAATATCATTAGATATTAATGGAAGCCTTGTCAGCGTCCACAGTTTACATATATATATATATATATATATATGTATGTATGTATGTATGTATGTATATATATATATATATATATGTATGTGTATATATGAGAGCTTTTGGATATGTTTACCCTACAGATGAGAGATATATTATTTTCAGACAATTCAGAATATGACCTCATTGGCCTAATATAAGGGTTACCCCTCCAGAGTCCACAATTATAGAGTGGTACGCTCGGACCTAGTACGACCCCCGTTGCTGGCCACGTCCCCCAAGTTTGGGGCTTGAGAGGTTGGCTTCGACAACCCGTTAGGAATGGCTTGTGAAGCTATGCAAACAGTATATTTACTCATAGTCGCAAAAGTTTTCAGGCAAACTCCACTAAATTCTTTTGAAAACGTTAAGAGTTTACCAAATTTTATGAATCAAAATATGTTAGTATTTGGAATAAGGCCTAAAACTTCACTATCTATTCAAGGATGGTCCAAGTTCGACACTCGAGGACAAATGTCATATAAAAGGAGAAGAATGTAATGCCTAGAAAATCTTTTGCTACCTATTACGTCCTTGTTCAGTTTCTAAGTTTGACTCAGGGGTGTTTGAAAAGTTATGAAGGTTTATAATGCCTAAATCTTATATTTGAAAGGTTATATGGATGTCTGTAAGGGAGGACAAATAGTTTGAAACATATCAGAAAATATTAAGAGAAGAAAGCAAATATACTCACACATGAACTAATTTAAAAATAATATCTCCCGATGTATTATTGATTATGTAATGTATATCAAATGAAATCTAAGTCCAGTTTCAAGAACTTTCAACCATTTATCATTTAGACACTTATATAAGAAGCTATGATCATTTTACTAAAAATGAGCAGAGTAGAAATTTGTTCTAAAAAAAATACCCTGGCATGACGTGCCAAAGGATGTGTGGCACAAGGTGTCAGGCCAAATTCAGGTAAGATTGGCAAAAATTTGAGTTTTTGAAACCCCTCTTGATAAAAGGTGCAATAAAACTATAACGATCCGACTGGTCCTTTGAGAAATTACATCCGGTTCGGTAGTTTGAGGTCACAAGTAGCTTCACACAATGCATTATAACTTGCGTGCATAAGCGGTTCAGGTTTTTTGAGAAGTTCGGAAAGGATTTAAGAGTGACTTTCATTTGAGAAGCTTGAAGTTGAAAGAATTAACTAAGATTTAACTTTTCAGTATTTGACCTAGGATTGAAGTTTCTATGGTTCCGATAAGCTCAGGTAGTGATTTTAACCTTAGGCGTGTGCCCAGAATTGAAATTGGAAGTCAGTGGGTTGAATTGAAACAATTCGGCAAAAGTTGAAAAACTTGAAGTTTGGAAGATGGACGAGTTTGACCAGTAGTTGTCTTTTGTGATATCTAGGTCGGAATGTGATTCCAAGAGTTGTAAAAACTCTATTATGTCATTTAGGACTTGTCTGCAAAATTTTACATCATTCCGGGTTAGTTTGATAGGTTTCGGCACGAATTTTAGAAGTTGGAAGATTGGAAAGTTTACAAGTTCAATTCATGGTGTGATTCATCATGGCGTTGTTTGATGTCATTTCAGATCTCGAGCGAGTCTGTGTTAGGTTATAGGACTTTTTTGGGTGTTTAAAAGGGGTCCCGAGGGCCTCGGGTGTGTTCCGGGTTGGCTATGGGTCATTTTCGCTTTTTTTTTGAATTGTTGTTTGCTATCTTCTGGTATCCTTCTTTGCGACGCGAATATTCCATCACATTTACAAAGTGATTTTGCTAACCACCTCAAAATCCTTATTCGCGTTCGCGTTCAACATCTCGCTTTCGCAAAGGTCTATTTTTTCCCTCATCGCGTTCACATAGTTATGCCATTCAACTCTTCGCATTCACATACAAATTCATGTGTTCATGTAGAACAATCGTTTAGCCATCATACTCTTCTTCTTCGCATTAACGAGCGTGCTGTAGCATTCACGAAACACATCTAGGCAACCTTTATCTTTCCTTTTTTGCGAACGCGAGTATTCCGCATTTGCATTGCTTTAGCATCTGAGTAGAATAAATAGTACTCTATTCCGAGAGTTTGTCATTTTCACCATTTTTGCAGTACTAGAGCTCAGTTTTGCATACCAATCCAGAGCATTAAGGAGAGCAACATCACAATCAACAATAATTCCCATCACATAAAGCAAAGGGCAGGCACCGATTTTTATTAACTTTGTAGCACCGATTTTTTATTAACTTTGTTTGTTCTTTTGCAGGTTTATCTTTCCTATAGACTACCCAACCCTTTGATGCTGTGCCAGGGTGTGGTATTAGCCTCGGTTCTCATCATCCTGAAACTACATCAAAAGTTTGAAGTAGAATATAGGGATATGGAAGACATCACCAATAGTAGAATTCGTGATGCACCAACCTATGCTCAATGTGTAACCCCAAACATGTTGAAATATGGTCTATGGATCAAGACACAACCAATCACACACATACACTCCCATAGAATAACTCCTCACTTTTTCCTCATCCACCATTGCAGACCACCTGATAAGCCACCCTACCACCAAAGCCACACTCAAAAAGATAAAGGAAAACTGGAAGGAAAACAATTCTCTTTGAATTTCCTCCTTCCTATTTTCACATTTCCTAGCATCCACTAGAACCTAGGAACACCTCTTATCACATAGTCCCTCTTACATCCCCTTGTAGACCTCAGACACTACAAATCCAATGAAATTCCCCTATGTACATGCCCCATCCCCATTCCCCAAAAACATGCAGTAGATTCTAATGCTTAAAAAGTAAAAATTCACCCTTCTTCTACAACTTGCAGTATTAGAAAAACTAGCTACCAATATTCTTTGCTCACACCTCCACAACTTTTATGTTGCTGAATATCCTTCTGAATTCAGCAACTACCAAGCACTATAATGCAGTCCACACAAGAACCTGACAATATGCATCCCCCAATTTTATCGGACTGTGTTTCTTGTTTTGCAGGTGTTCTTTCTTGTTCGGTTGTTATGGCTTCTGCGAGTGGTATTTGTATCATTGATGCCCATTCTCCCAAAATCATATCACTTGAGCATGTTCCATCACACAAACAGAAATACTGAGTTGCAGGTGAATGTTCAAATCAAAGAAATAGCAGCAGCAGTAATTGAAGGATCACTAATCATGAACTGCAACCTTGACCTCTATATCTCTGAGTTTGTAGAAGCAGCATCACACAGGAGCAAACAACTGCAGTTTCACATATTGAAACTACAGCTCATGCAAACTTCACTCAACTAGTTTCTGTAGCATGTACCAATCCAGTCTTTTGCCCCACATTTCAGTCCACTCAATCACGCCTAGTTCAACTCCACAACATGAGCAAAATCATTACAGTTTATTACAGTTCACACAAGAACCTGCAATCGACTACTCCATGATTCAGGGATCATCAAAGCTCCCCTGCCCCAGACTCAGCTCCAGTTAACACAAAAACCTGGAGACTGAGCCAACCTTTTCCTAACATGTTTGCATCACTTTGCAGGTACCATAGTCAGACCCAAAATACTAAGGCAATTGCAAGGCAGTGGTATTAGCATTTCTAATGCTTAACCTCCTACAATTCCATCAGTATCTAAGGACTGACCAGACCAGCTGACACCTCTATTGATCTCTACCTGAAGCCTCCAACACACAAGGTAACAACAATCCATGCTATCATCAAGGGTCATTCACACTAAGTCCCCAGAACAACATCAATCTCAGAAGCCAGCAAGCCCAGTACTAGAATACAAATCTCAGACTTGATGAGGCTATGCAAAATGGCTCCCTCTCTTCTGTCACAGGCAGCAGTCAGTAGCAGTATCCTTGAGCAACTTCATGGGTCCTTTTGAATTTTGTCTTCAATATTTCTTTCCTTATCCTCACGGTCAAAGAAAGGATGAAGACAAATACCCCTGCTCTCAAATGGTTTTTGTCTTATTACACCGGATACCCTTCTTCTTTACTTAAAGATGAAGTTTTTTTTATATGGGAAAACATTTCCATCCTCTTTTTTGAAGTAGAATTAGGACCATTTGTGCATTTTTGTATAGAGGACCTAGGCTTACTTCATCCATTTTTTGTTATCTCAATTGGCTATTATGTTTTAGTCTACTGGGACATCACCATAGGTCTATCTCATCATAGTTTACAGGTGACATTTGGTAATCAAACTTTGGTTATCAAAGATTCATGTCCATGTACTATTTCTGGACGTTAGGTTTATGTACCCCTCCTCTGTTGTACTATTTCTTCTATATACAAAAATCAGCCCTAGGCACAATGCTTAGTGGATTCAGAAAAAAAGAGCTTGATTTCGAGAGATTCTTTGTGTGTTTTTCAAGCAAAACGATTTGGTAAGTGTTATTCACTTAGAATTTATTATATTCCATGATTTTGTATTTATTTTTATCATTTAATTTGTGTTTTAGGTTGAATAAAGTGGGGATTTTTATGTCAAATTTCAAATGAAAAATGATGATTAGAAGGACGAAATGGTATTTGAATTTTATAATTTTTGTACGGTTGAACTCATATTAGAATGGGTGTTTGAATTTTGTAAAATTTGTGGGGTTCTAAGGTGTGGGCATGGGGGTCAACTTTTGGACCAATTTTTAGAATTTGATAAAGACCGAGACTTTATGAACCGGAATAGTTTCTTATGAGTTTTATTTGTGGTTTGAACTTATTTCTTTTAGATTTGAGCCGTCTGGATTTTTTTCACCGAAAATTTATTGTAGAGTACTGATGTGTCTTCTTTAAGGTAAATATCTTGCCTAACCTTGTGCGGAGAATTCACCCTTAGGACTTGAGATGCTAATAGTAGTTCGGGTACGCGAGGTGACGAGTGCATGCTCTGACTTATTTGTGGAAAATATTTCTTTTAGGGTTCTTAGGTCCTTAAAATCACTAAGTCGGAAGATGTTTTGATATGATTGAGTTTTCATTTTGCTAGTTTTACCTCTATATGCTCTATTACGATCTTAGCACTTCTTTACATCTTACTTGTTATTTGACCCTTATTTTCCTTAATTGAAGTGATTGCCTTCCTTATTTTGTTTGTTACTTCAAAATTGTGTTCCTCTATGATTTCATACATATATGCTATATGTCTAAATTGTTATGGTTGTCTATGTAGTTATCACGTGTTATACATGTCTTGTTGTAAATATTGTTGTGTTCCTTTGATTTTTCCATGAATATCTTGTTGTCGTGTACATATACTCATGGTGGTAAAAATTCTTGTAATTGAATTGTTGATTTGTTTATGTTGATTTAATCTATGTACGATGCGATCGTTGCACGCTGTAACATGAGAATAAGGGTGATATTTTGAGGAGGAACAAGGGTGAATTGATATTATATGGTGGGATCGGGTTTCACGCCGCAACATGAGGAATAAGGGTGATATATTGAGGAGGAATAAGGGTGAATTGATATTATATGGTGGGATCGGAATGCACTTCACAACATCTTATGTTTATTATTATTATTATATTGATATGTACGGTGGGATCGGGTTGCACGCCGTAATAGGAGGAATAAGGGTGATATATTGAGAAGGAATAAGAGTTAATTGAATTATATGATAGGATCGGGTTGCACGCCGCAATATATCTTGTATTTTTGTATTCCAAGTTTTACTGTATTGACTTCAGTTCTTTCGTGAAAGAATTTGATAATTTGTATTTTTGTTTTTCACTGTGTTTTGAGGATCCAGTCATTGTCATTGACTTATTGACTTTCCATCACTTCCTAAGTTCTTTTCCTAATACTATTATTCTGGTGAAATAATTTTCAAAGTAAATTTACTTCGTTAAGTAATTTCCTCCTACCCTGCTGAGTCATTCATAATATCGTGATTTAAAATGAAGGAATTAATATTATGCTTCCTTGTGTGCCTTTAAGTTAGAACTCGCTGTATATTTTAGTATCTATTATTTTTAATAATTGTTATATTTTATTTCAACTAGTTTGTAAACTAAATCTCCTTAACCTGGATGAGGTTATATTTTTCTTAAAAATGAATTTCTGTTAAGTTCTATGAGTCATAAGATGATTTGGTAGAGTCTTGCGGATCGGTATGGAGACGTATGTACTTATCTTGGAGAGGCTACGGAAACTATTAGGAATTACACCTCTTTCATTCCTTATCGTGCCGCATTGATTTATCTTGAAGCATATAACTTATGTTCCTTTACATCCACTAGTGTATGATATTACTCTCTCTATGTCCGCTATGCGCCAGTGATTCGTGATGCTACATATAGGATACAAGGCAGCCAGGAATGCTCAAACATTGTCTTAATGTGTCATCTAGGCTGAAGATACAGAGGTACTGAACGACTATTTAGTTGTTCACATGGAGGTGTAGCGGGTTCCGTCATCTGATAGATTCGTACGAGCTCGGGAAGGTTTAATTAGTTGACTAGTCGTCGAGATTGTGGTGGGGGTTACGAGGTGGATATAGATTGAGGTAGTTGGTGGTATTAGACACTATGTGGTTGTATGTGATTTCTACTCTGTGAAAGGTACATATTATCATTCAAGGAACTAGAGAAAGTGAGTTTGACGGTCACGAGAATGAATGTGCGCTCAGTAGATGACTTGGAGTACCTTGTGATCTATGTTGTGCAATCTGTGAAGGTTAGTTTTGCATATCATCAGATGTTGTTTTCTATGGCTTAGCATCAAGTGGGGGATCCACTAGCGACATTCAGATTTTGGGGTTGGATGTCCTCATATAGAGACTATTTCTTGTTTGCGGATTGTGAAGAAATGTTGAGGATGAGATAACTAATAGCATGCATTATCGATAGGTTGCTACGGACCTTTGGAATTATATTTACCTAATTGGGAAGGATCAGGATTTATTTGGGGGCTATTTGAAAGCTCAACGACAATATATATTTTATATCAGGTCAGGTTTGGGTGGATTGTTCTCACTAATATGTTATCGGGTGGAATGTATATTATTTGTGCCCCTAGACTATATTATGTGCAACTCTCTTATGTTGTGATGGGTTGTGAGTTGTGTGATCATTCTCCATGCATGTTGTGATTCCATTCAGGCCTTATATCGATTTGGGCGAGATAGCCCTTGTGATGTTGATCTACTCATTGCACCTTAGTTGTGCATACTTTCTTCCATGTTTATTTGCTTATTCCTATTCATTTTCCCATATTTTTACTTGTGCACTCTGCTATGCTTGATATCTGTATTCATATGATCAGTGAACCCGAGCACATTGGCTTGTTGAGTATTTTGGAGAAGGTTGCACGCTGCAATAGATGTTATGCGGGATACCCTTACCTTTTGTTTATTTGGAGTTTTTTTCTATCAATGGGACGATTTAATGAAACTATACTTTTTTTATTACACATATTGTACTTGTTATATAATCCTTATATGTTGCTTTCCTTCTATTTGTACTGTATAATTGAGCTATTGTTGGGTTGATAACAATTGTGTGGTGTGTGAATCCATGTGGTTCCATGATGAGTTGCTAGTTGGTATTAACTGAGATAAGGTTTTTAGACCTAAGGTTAGCACTATTGTACTGGTGGTGATGAGCGTTTGGAAGTGAGGTTATTCCTGCGAAGATTTGGGCAATGGCCCTTGATGGACGAGAGAGCTTATTGACTTGTTGACTTTATGGGTTATTATGAGTTCCCGCATGTTTCTTTATTATGGGTAGCACTGTGGAGGTCCTGAACAAGGCTATATTCAATGTGAAGTGTATTGCCGACATACAGAACGTTGTTTTGACAATCATGGTGGCCAGAAGTTATTACTACATGCATTTGAGTTGTGTGGAATATTATGTGACTGTACCTCGGGTTGGAATCACGGCTCCATTCGACTTGTTCAGGTTTATACGGTGTGATGATGCGAGATTCGTGTGAGATTCAAGTCATATGATGAATTTCAGATGTTGAGATTTGGGTTCTATCATAAGGTTATGGACTAAGGATGAAGTGAAATCTTGAGTTAAATTGCATTGTCAGTCCTACATATTTTTGGGTGATGGGGAATTCACCCCTGAGTAGATGTACATTGAGCCTATGTAGTGGTTTAATGGCTTCGAAATGATTCGGGCACGTTCGAGGACGAATGTATGTCTAAGTGAGGGAGGACGTTACGACCCGCCTGGTCATTTTGAGCAATTGCATCCGATTTGGCAGTTTAAGGTGACGAGTAGCCTTACACAATGTATTGTGACTTGCGTGCATCAGCGGTTCGTGATTTTTGAGAATATCAAAAAGGATTTTAGAAGTGACTTTTATTTAAGAAGCATGAAGTTGATAGAATTGACCAAGATTTGTCTTTTGAGTATTTGACCTCGAATTGAAGTTTCGATGGTTTCGATAAGCTTGGGTTATAATTTTGGACTTAGGCGTGCATCTTAATTTGAATTTTGAAGTTCGTTGTTTGAATTGAAGCAATTCGGCGAAAGTTGGAAGATGAAGGGTTTGACCAATAGATGACATTAGTGATATCAGGGTCAGAATGCAATTTCAAGAGTTGGAACAACTCTGTTATGTCATTTGGGACTTGTCTGCAAAAGGTGACATCATTCCAGGTTGGTGTGATAGGTTTCAGCACGAGATTTAGAAGTTAGAAGATTGGAAACTTCTTAAGTTTGATTCATGGTGTGATCCATCATTTTGGCAATGTCTGATGTGATTTGAGACCTCGAGTCAGTCCGTATTAGGTTATATGACTTGTTCTGGTGTTTAGACGGGGCCCCGGGGGGCCTCGGGTGTGTTCGGGTGGGCTACGAGTCATTTTCTTTTATTTTTTAACTGTCGTTTGCTGTCGTTCGGTATACTTCTTCGCGATCGCGAAGAGTCCCTCTCATTCACGAAGTGTTTCTACTAACCACCTCGAAATCCTTCTTCGCGTTTACGATCAACATCTCGCATTCACGAAGGTCTGTCTTTCCTCATCGTTCCAGTTCTGATAATTGGCTAAATCTATGTAATTTGGCGATTTTATGCTCCCGCTTGATTATATTCCAATGTAAAAATATGGTAATTGAGGAAAAATAGGCTCTAATTGTGAATTGTATACATTGCAGGATGAAGAGCTTATATGATGCTTTCAAGAGGCTATTGGAACTATTTTTGAGCAAGACCGACCCTTTGGAGCTGAGTGCGCGCAAGGATTAGACAAAGAATTGAAGAAATAATGTCCATACTAACGCAAGCTCTAGCTCAAAGTTGCGTTAGTCTAGAAGCTGGAGGCAGAATGTTAGGAAACTAGTGCGAAGTTAGCGCGAGCTCTAGCGCATTCGCGCTAGTCCTAGTATAGAAATGATCTATTAGGGCAAAATTTGAAATCTAGAGGAAATTCCATTTAACCTATATAAAGTCAAGTTTGCCCAAGGAGTCAAATATAAAGGTTTTCATAGTCTAGCGCAAAAAATAGAGAGGCAAGAGGCAACGAGGAGATTTTACCATCAAGTTCTTCATTTCTTCCTTTTGTTTTTCCTATTTGTGATGATATGAACCTATTTGTGATGAACACTAGTATGAGTGGCTAAAACCCATTTTTCTAGGGTCATGGGTGAAACATGAATGTTGTCGTTTGAAGTTTAATTTGACAAAGTTGGTTTATCATATTGGGTTATTTATTTAATTTTGCTTTTAATTATTTTGCTGAGTAGATAACAGTGAAATACTATCTACGAATCTTTAGTTGAACTCGAAAGTGGGAACTTTAGATTGCATATAGAATTTGATAGAGCAAGTTCTTGAACCGGGGCCTCAGGGAACGAATTAGCAATTGGGATAGACATATACCCAATTGCCTTGATTGTTTGAAATACATGAATTATAAATGCATTCTTGTTAATCTTAATTCCACAGACATATAGGCATTGAGTTAACTTGAATAGGCGAGTAAGAACTCGACAGAATCTTAGAGTAATATCAACCTGTCAATCAACAAGCTAGATAAATTAATCAGTCATTTTAAGCCAAGAACGCAACACAATGTTTAACTAGCTCGTGAACATGGAATATCCTCTCCTATTGTTTGTTACTCGAAATTATTATTTGTTTGGTTAATTGCTCTAGTTAGATTTTTGCTTGATAACTTAGGTAATAAAAAAGTTACATCTCTATTTTGTGAAAAACCTCTTGGATAGATAAATTAATTGAGTTTGAATCAGTCAACAGTTAATCACATGTCTTCGTGTGAACGATACTCTACTCACTATTCTATTACTTGACGATCACGACACTTACGTGAGTGTTTTGGTCACAACAAGTTATTGGCGCCGTGGCCGGGGGACTTAGAAATTAGCTACTTGTCTGAATTGAGATTTTATTATTTATTTATTCAAGTTTTAATTTTTAGTTCGCTTTGTTTGTGCTAATGCAGGCTCTTTTATTGATTTCGAAGAAGTATAAGCGCAAACAACCTCCTTCCTCTTGATCCCAAAATTGAACGAACACTTCACATAGTAAGGAGCGAGGTGGACGCTAGAACCAGAATTGAAAGAGAGTTGGACATCGTAGTTCAACCACAGCTAATTGAGATGGAATGTAATGAGGAATGCGCAATGATTGCAGCCGCAAGGCCCAGTCTGGAAAATATGACTCAGGCTATTGCAAAGCCTGATATCACTGGGCACTTTGAACTGAAACAATACATGGTGCAGTTGATCCAGTCCACAAGTTAGTTTGTGGGTATACCACATGAAGACCCGCAGAGGCATATTCAGAATTTCCTGGAAATTACGGATACTTAAAATTATCCGAACATTTCCAAAGACTATGTCAAGCTGACACTTTTTCCCTTTTCGCTGACGAGGGAAGCTTAGGAATGGTTGAATAAGGATCAAGCGAATTCAATCAACACTTGGGATGATCTGGTAAGGAAATTCTTAATCAAGTTTTTCCCCACTAAGAAAACAAAGATATTGAGGAGTCAAATTCTTAGGTTTGAACAACGAGCTGGCGAGACACTTCGTCAAGCATGGGAAAGGTACAAGAAGACGCTGAGAGGCTGTCCACATAATTGTCAAAAGGACGAGGTATTGGGTCACACTTTTGTAGATGGGTTAGATGATGCATCAAAGATGAATCTTAATTCAACTTGTGGGGGTAGTTGCATAGCCCGACCGTATAGTGAAATCCAACTTTTGCTGAATAACTTCACGGCTAATGATAATAAATGGAAAGGTGAGGGTGATTCACGAAGGGCAAATAAGTTAAAAGTAGCTGGATTACTTGAGCTCGACGCTTGTCAGCCATGAGAGCTGATATTACAAAGCTGGACAATCAGATGACTAGGATGATAATGTAGCAATCTCAACAGATGCAAAATGTTCAGCAGATGGCTATTTGCTGCGAACTGTGTGGAGACAGTCACATGAGTGATATGTGACCCATGAATACTGAATCTATATATGTGGGGCAACAGAAGAAAGGTCCACCGAATCAACATGCATAATACAGAAATTCCTACAATCCAAATTGGAGGAATCATCCCAACTTCTAATGGGGTATAAATCAGCAGAATAAGAATCAGCATAGACCCCAAGTGTTAATCAGCCTCAGTAGCCACCCCAAAAAATGGAAAAGAGCACCAATGATTTTTTTCTAACGAAGGTGTTGTTAGACAGTCAGCAGTTCAGGACTAACCTCAGAAATATTAAGTGACAAATGGGTCAATTAGCAACAGATCAAAACACTAGACCTGCAGGCTCTCTCCTAAATGATTCAGAAAAGAACCCTCAAGTTTATGCAGTTACACATAGAAACGGGAGGGAGATAGAGGAAGTGCCAAAGAAGACAAAAGACAATCTCATACCTAAGGGAGAGTTGATCTCTAAGGTGATAACCGATCCAAAGAATGCTGCTAAAAGTCCGGAGCCAGTGGAGGCACCGAGGCCACCACCCGCTTTCCCCTAGAGGTTGCAGAAAAAGAATGATGATCGCATGTTCAGCAAATTTCTGTCTATGTTATGCCAGGTTCAATTGAATATCCCACTTGTTGATGTGCTTCGTGAAATTTTAAAGTATGATAAGTACATAAAAGATATAGTGGCTCATAAGAGAAGATTGAATGAATTTGGGACAGTTGCACTTGCTGAGGAGTGCACTTCAAGGGTCCAAAATAAGCTCCCTCAAAAGCTTAAGGATCCTGGCAGCTTCACGATTCCTGTGCGTATTGGTAATATTGATGCGGGTCGTGCTATTTGCAATTTGGGGGCAAACATAAATCAAATGCCCCTATATTTGTTCAACCAATTGGTCCTGGGAGCTCCAAGGACAACTACTATGTTGTTGCAGCTGGCTGATAGGTCGATAGCACACCTTGAGGGGGTGATTAAAGATGAGTTGCTGGAGATTAGGAAATTTATCTTCCCTGTTGATTTCATTATCCTCGATTATGAGGCTGATGAGCCGATCCCAATCATATTTGGGAGACCTCTCTTGTCTACTGATGATGCAATTATCAAAGTGAGAGAGGGAAAGATGATTTTGAGGGTAGATTATGAGGAAGCAATTTTTAATTTTTACAAAGCAATCCAACTTCCCCGCTGCTAAGAGGAGCTTTCAATGATATGTGTTATTGAGGTTGATGAGCAAATTCATGTTGTGAGTGTATATCTAGATAATTCTCTAGAGAAAGCACTTATGTTATTTGATACCCTGGGAAATGATGAGGAGGTTGAGGAGACGACGCATATCCTTGATACATCTTGTGCGTACATGTAAGGGATACACCCCTTTGAACCGTTGAATAGGCCAGATGGACCTCCTACAAAGCCGTATATTGAGGAAGCCCCAAAATTGGAGCTTAAACCTCTCCCACCTCACATGTAATATGTTTATTTGGGTGACTCTAACACTTTACCTATTATTGTTCTGCCTTCTCTAAATTGTACGAAGAGAAGCTGTTGAGAGTGCTACGTTAGCATAAGCGAGCACTTGGGTGGAAAATGTCTGACATTAAGGGCATTAGTCCAGCCTTTTGCATGCACAAATCCCTCATGGAGGATGGATACAAGCCCAATATAGAGCAACACTGCCGACTGAATCCAATCATGAACGAGGTGGTAAGAAAAGAAGTGATTAAGTGGCTTAATGCGGGTATTGTTTTCCTATATCTGATAGAAAATGGGCAAGCCCCGTTCAATATTTACCCAAGAAAAGGGGGATGACTGTAGACGCCCCCATTCTCCTCCTAAAAGAAGAAAAATCGGGTTACGACATTATGGATAAAACAACTCTTATTCCTTTTTGAGGAATTAGGTTATGGAATTTGAAGAGTCGCCACCTAATGATTATATTGCATAATGACACTTTTAAAGAAAATAAGTAGATTTTTTGAAAGGAAACCAGAGTTTGGGTAAGGGCTTGAGATTATCTCGAGTGGAAGGTGTTAGGCACCCCTCAAGATCCAGTAGTGTGGTTCCATGATGTGCTTAATTATGACATTAAGAACAGTAGAAAGAGGCACATAAAGTTTGCATATAATAGTTATAAATAAAATTTAAAATTTTAGAAAGGAAAGGAAAGGACATTATAAAGTTTGCATATAGTAGTTATAAATAAAATTTAAAATTTTAGAAAGGAAAGGAAATGACATAAATGATTTTAAAAGAGAAGGATTAATTTGAAGAAAAACATTATACAAATAAAGAAAAGGGCAAATAGGTCCTACGGTTAATTATAATATGGATCACATCGGGATAATACCCCGCACATACTCCTCAAGAGAGGGGTCGCATATGATATTAGCACACCGGTCATCTATATATTCTACCCTTCCCACCAGTTAAGGTATTTAAACGCGATTAGTCTCGTTGCACATTGCGTGCTATTACCCGTCCCGACCTATCAGTCCCGGAGTAATAAGACTTCTAATCTTAAAGAGGAAGGAAAGGGATAGAGGCATGTATGGAGTTTAAAGGACAAAATGCTAATTTCGACAAACAAAATAGGTAGCAAGTAATGAGGAACAAACAAACACACAAAGGCTCATGTAAAACCCCGTAAGTCATATAGCATTTAGTCTAGCATGCCTTGCATATACTGATTTGGTCTTAAAATTAAAATTAAACGGCAGACATACTAGTTTAACAAATAGAGTTGGATGAAAAGTCTGCATTAGGCAACCCAGATCCAATCATAAGAAATTGAGGTATTTTACACATGATCTTGATTAAGAACCAAATGCAGAAGACTTTGAAACAGAAGATTGAAAATTGCAGAAGTCGAAGATGGCTTTGAAATCAGAAGAGAAATAAAATAGGTTATTAAGAAAAGTTTCAAAAGTGACGAGACCTTAAAAGTAAGAAAGTAAAGATTTTTTGTGAAATAGCAGTTTCATGAGATGACATAAAATTCAGACAAATGGTTAAAGGATTGGTTTCAGAATAAAAAAATGCAAGTTTGAAAAATTTAAGAACATTACAGATCTACCAGAGTTTCAAAACAGATAGACCTTGGACGAGTTTCAAAAGCAAGCATGTTTGGACAAACTTTGCTGAAAGTGTTGGAGGCTAATTTACATATTATTATCCACATTAGGAGAGTCTGAACACCTATAGGTATGATATCTATATCTTGATTTGTTAAGACTTGTTGCTGTTATTAAACTGTAAAGGAATGAGTATTTTATTACCCTAAAGCTTGCCTAGCATTTACGCATTTCCTATATACATGATTTCTATATGCAACTTGTTAGATGTATATTACGTCCTATAGGCAGGATTTCTAATGATTTGCAATATGGACTTGAATATTAAACCTATAGGCATGATATCTATATGATTGACTTATGAGATGTTAAAAACCTATAGGCATGATCTCTAGGTGGTTTATAGCATTGAACTTATAGGCATGATTTCTAATTGGATGAATAACAACGTTGGTCCTATAGGCATGGTGTCTACCCTTTTTGCATGCAATATAGTAAAATAAACCCCTCCCACACCCTTTCACTAATATTCCCCGAGTTCTTGTTTTACAAGAATATTACAGAACTAGAAGGAAGAAAGAAAACAAGAAAATACATCACACCCTACAGCTAGATCCGAGAAGACTAATTCAATCTTGGTATCCAATAACATGTGTTTCACCAAATCTGGGTTCCAGATCCCAATGCCTTCTCTTACCCAAAGTGTTTCAAAGTTCCAAGGAGCCTAGAGAGCTCCATGCAATTCATACACTCTGAATAACAATTTTTGTAGTAGAATAGTGCAGTGTGGAATTGCAAACTCTTAGGCATCCAAGTTTAGAGGGAGCTCATGGGTCCCAAAGCATGGCTTGCCAAAGAGGGGCAGAACTTAGAAACTAGGAAAAGTGCAAAGTGAGAGAGAGGGAACCACAACAGAGGGTGGTCATACCCAGCCATGGCATAGACTGGCACACCCCCGACCCTCTGCTTGGGCCAAACAATTAGGAGCCAAATTTAGAAGTCACACTTGGGCCTGGATGGTGATTAGGACACCACCGGACTTGAGAGAAGGCTCATCACATAAAAGGGAAGAGGGAATGGAAATTGATTTGAGTAGAGATTCCAAGGAACCTGGTTCCAAGTCATGGATGACAATGATTGAATGATACCATGACTAATAACTGCACTCACATCTAAGAGGGGGGGAAAGGAACAGGGAATCACATAGGAAAACATTTACAGAAACATGAAGACAACATGAAAGCATAACATATTAAAGGTGAAGAAACATAAAGGAATAAGCATAACAGACATAGCAAAGAATGCAGGACAGAAAGAGAGAAGTAAACACATAGTTAGAGGCTGTTATTTAACTTAGAGGAGACATGCCAGTTGCAATTTTCTTTTTTAGAACATCAAAATAACAATAGCAGAAAAAAAGGTAAACAAATAGAGAGTCAGTAGGAGCAAATTCAGAAACTTCAGCAAACACTTGAGAGTTTAAAGGAATTCCAGAGTATTTCCACAGAGTGGAGAAAAAGGAGCAGGGTGCTCAAAGAAAACAGTAGTAGAGAAAGTAGTAGAGAGAGCAGTAGAGAGAGTAATAAAAGTATATTTTGAAACAGGGTGGGGGGGGGGGCTGTGTGTTGTTATGCAGAATCTGCAGAAAGAAATTTTGTTTAGTGTTGAAAGGCTGCCTCCTTTTATAATGCAAAAACGAGTAAACAAAGGCAAGTAAATTACACTTCAGCCAATCACACAAAGATCTCCCTTAGGTTAAGGGATTTGATTTCAAATGGCATGAGTAATTAAGGAAAGGAAAAACAATTAAAACCTTTCTAGTAATAAAATAAGGGGTAAGTGCATAGAGATTATTTAAGGCACGGATTCCATGGTTCATGGTTTTGAGAGAATAAGGAAAGTAAATCAATCAAACGGCCAGAAATTTAATAATCTTTGAATGAACTTAGTCAGGAAAAAGGGGGAAGAAGAGGTTTAATTGTAAAATTAGTATTAATCAATCGAGCCTTAGTAAACAGATATAGGGATCAATCACGAGTTTGCAGAATCATTTCGAAATAAAAACACTTGCATATAAAGCATATCAGTATTAAACAAAGAGAGAGGACATGCATAGGAAGTTTCAAATCAAAAGCAGAAGAATTCCAATTTCATTATAAACTCGGCATGAGTTAGAGAGAGCCTAGGGTTTTAGAGTAGAACCCTAGAACCAAAACTCGCAGAATAATCACAAACATAGGGTTTCAGCTCGAGTAGATACAGAAAGGATAAGGCAAGCCTTCACAACAAAACTTAGAGAACTCTTTTAGAGTTTCATGAGAAAGCACACAGATACATATAGCAAATCAGAAATAGTAGAGTGAAAAATTGTAAAGAACAAGTTAAGAGAAAGCTCAGAACTCAAATAAGTTCAGAAGAGGAGAGATGTGACATAGAACTTAGGAAGCAGTAAAAACACAAGTGCAGAAACCCAAACAAATCCAGTAAAAAAAAACAAATCTCAGTAGGAGAAATAGTAAAAGAACATGCAAGGTAGACATGTAAGCATACTTGTAGAAAAACCAGCAGAAGCAATAACAGAGCAAAGATAGAGAAATATGCATATTAACGACAAATCAAGCAAAAACACATAAGACATGACATGAACAGATAGATTCGCCTAAAGAAAGAAGAAGAAGAAGAGTCGTTTTAAAGATTTTGAAAATCCTAAATTGAACAGAATAATAAAAATAGGGAAAAGTATCCAGAACTCGAGTAGAAGAGAGATCTATCACAGATCTAAGAAAATAAAGGAAGTAATAACCTCGAACAAGCCCTTTTTAGGGTTTGTCAGAAACTCTAGGAACTAGAAGGCTTGGAAAAGATCTGTCATGAATATGTCTGGATCACGAGTGGCCCTTTCAAAGCTTGAACATGTTGGAACGGAGCCGGAGAAACGATAAGAACTCAGATCGGTGGAGGATCTGAACAGGCTCTGTTGAAATCAAGCCTCAAAACCTCGAACGACCACGATTTGGGGGTGAATGGAAGAGGGTACAGGCTGTCCATGACCTGGGAAGCCATGGACGCTGGTGGATTTGGTCGGAGAGGACGTTAATGGCGGCAAGAGTTTCGAGCGTTAGAGAGAGTCTGAGAGACGATGGAGTTTGAGGGCGTCTATTTTGGAGAAATTAACTAGGGTCAGGGTAATTGTGAAATTAAAAAGGAAAGGAGAAGTGGTGGTCGTTGATCAAAATGATCAATGACCTAGATTGAATGGGGCGGCCGGGTGGGTTAGGTGAATTGGGTTTGGGGCAGGTCCAATTCAAAAAGTGGGTTGTTTAAATTGGGTGTAATTGAGGTGCAATTTGGGCAAAAATTACAATGAAATAGGGCCAGATTTTAAATAGCCAATTTCTCCCTTTTTAATTTATATAAAATAATAAAAAAGTTTTTTTAAAATTATGCATATACTCAATTAATAAATAAAACACAAATATTGAATTTAAAATACTGGAAGTAATTTTATAACTATAAAATGCTATTAATTACAACACAGGCTATATTTATAATTATATGCAATTAGTTTCAAAATACCAAATAGATTTATAAAAATATTAAAAAATTACCTTAATTGTATTTTGGTGTAAATATAAGGATGAAATAAGTTACTCACATAAAATAATAATTTTGAAATTTATATTGGATGTTGTACTATTAAATAGACAATAAATTGATATTTAAAAATCTTAAAAATTGGGGGAAAGCACCAAAACATTTTGGCATGCTCGTATATATATATATATATATATATATATATATATATATATATATATATATATATATATATATATATATATATATATTGAGTATAAAAATATATAAGAAAATAACTAGGTATCAACAGCTGCCCCTCTATACCCGAGGAGGATGAAAGAGTTGTCGGATAAAGATATGATGGCAAATTTTGACCGAAAACGGTGATTGTAAAAGAACTTTGACCGCACTCTGGTTTCTGAGCTGCCTATAAATCCCTGGTTTTATAGGAATTAGGTCATATGTATTTCAGGAACCATTGACGGAATATGTCGATAAAGATTTGAAAAGACGGACACTATGGTTAAGTTTGAAAAGGTATTTGGAACCGGACTGGTTGCGGAGGACCGGAGCGGGATATCTCCTACTGAGGCGGTCGTAGGCCAGCCGATATACCTGCGAGTGAGCAATGCGGCATATATTGTGCGTAATTTAAATATGATGCAAGTTCCCCTTGGACCATGATGGTTGTCTTCGGACGGTTAAGATGACGTCCTCGGACTATGATGTCCTAGGCCATAAAGAGCATAAAATGTAAAGATTCACAGGCCATGAAATGGTGTTCTTAGGCTATGCAAATGGTGCCTCCAAACTATGACGTCTTACAATAAGTTGGTGATCTTTCAGCCCATGAAAAGGTGGTAATCTTTCAGCCGAATAAATGCAGGTGGCGATATTTCAGCCAAAACATAAAATTAAATACATTTGGAAATATTTCAGTCATGCAGGATGGAGGTAGAGCTTAACATCGGAAGGCAGAAAATAGCCTTATGCAAAAATGCAGATGGAGATAGAGCTTAGTCTGGAAAGGCAGATAAGTAGCCTTATGTAGGATGGAGGTAGAGCTTAACCTTGGAAGGCGGAAAATAGCCTTATGCAAAAATGCAGATGGAGATAGAGCTTAGTCTCGAAAGGCAGATAAGTAGCCTTATGCAGGATGGAGGTAGAGCTTATCCTCGAAAGGCGGAAAATAGCCTAATGCAAAAATGCAGATGGAGACAAAGCTTAGTCTCGAAAGGTAGATAAGTAGCCTTATGCAGGATGGAGGTAGAGCTTAACCTCCTAAGGCAAAAAAATAGTGTTATGCAATGAAGATGAAGACAAAGCTTAGTCTCGAAAGACATTTAAGTAGCCTTATGCAGGATGGAGGTAGAGCTTAACCTCGGAAGTAAGAAAAATAGCCTTAAGCAATGCATATGGAGGCAGAGCTTAGTCTCGAAAGGCAGATAAGTATCCTTATGCGAGATGGAGGTAGAGCATAACCTCAGAAGGAAGATAGATAGACTTATGAAAAATGTAGATAGAGATAGAGCTTAGTCTCAAAACGCAGATATGTAGCCTCATGAAGGATGGAGGTAGTGCTTAACCCCGGAAGGCAGAAAATAGCCTTCGGCAAAAACAGATGGGGACATAGCTTAGTCTCTAAAGACAGATAAATAGCCTTATGCAATGCAGGAATGTAAAGGAGTGAATAGTAGTAAGTTTTATTAGCCGATAGATGGTTATGATATCGTGACTGCCGGGGAATGTTTGGTGTAGATAGTAGACTTGTGAATGAGTGATCGTTCTAAGAGTTTATATTCTTAATAGTAAATGTATTCAATGATTTGCGATCTGGGTGCCTGCATCCAAAGGGGTATGTTAGTTTGTATCACCTGGCTCTTGATGTCACGTATCACTGGGGTAGCGTTGCTAAATGAAAACGATTCAAAATGATTGTTATGCACGATTTAGTAAATACAATGTAAGTACATATTTGAAAAATAATTTTCTTTTGTATGGACCAAAGATTGCAACGTGGTTCAAAACATGACAACGTTGCTTGTTCCGGAATTTTTAGGGTCCTCCTCGAAATTTTGCCCCAGTTTATTGGGCTGGCGCTGCTAATGACCGTGGTAAATGACTGAAAACGGATTGATTCCCGAATTTTTAGGGATTACAACTTTCTTTGTCACTGCTTTGTATGATGCTGCTTCAACCCATTTGGTAAAGTAATCAATTGCCACTAAAATAAACATGTGCCCACTTGATGCAGCAGACTCGAGTGGTCCTATAACAACCATTCCCCAAGCGGAGAATGAGCGTGGTGAGCTTGTTGCAGTAAGCTCGTTTGGAGGTACTTTTATCATATCTGCATGTATCTGACGGCGATGGCACCTTCGGACATATTAGATGCAGTTCGTTTCCGTAGTCCTCCAAAAATACCCTACTCGGAGTATCTTCTTTGCTAAAACAAAACCATTCATGTACGGTTTGCATGTCCATGCGTGCACTTCCTCCAATATTTGGTTACTTATCTTGCCTAGACACACCTTAGTAATACCAGTTTGAGAGTCCTCCTATACAGGATTCCACTACAATGAAAGAAGTTGTTGGATAACCTCCGGAGCGTGAGCTTCTAAGTAGGATTGGCAAGCTCTAGGTATTCTTCTGTTGTCAAGTGTTCTCCGATATCATGGAACCAAGGTTTCCCATCGGCTTCTTCCTCTACATGAGCACAATAAGCTGGTTGGTCATGAATCTTGACCTAGACGGGATCAATAAAGTTTGTATCTAGATGTTGGATCATAGATGATAAAGTGGCTAGGGCATCAGCGAACTCATTCTGTATTCTGGGAACATGCTGGAACTCTGTCTTTGTAAATCTCTTCCTCAACTCCTGTATACGATATTGATAAGGGTGTATCTTGGAATTCTTGGTTGCCCATTCTTCTCGAACCTGATGTATAAGTAGGTCGAGTCTCCGATCACTAGTAACTCCTAAATGTTCATGTCGATAGCCAGTTTGAGCCCTAAGATGCAGGATTCGTACTCGACCATATTGTTGGTGCAATGGAACATGAGCTTGGTAGATATCAGGTAATGCTGGCCGGTTTCTAATACCGGGACTGCTCCAATACCGACTCCTTTGAAATTAGCGGCTTCATAGATAAACATTCTCCAACCATCATACGATTCGGTAATGTCTTCTCCTATGAAAGATACCTCTTCGTTAGGAAAATACGTCTTCAAAGGCTCGTATTCTCCTCCCATAGGATTCTCGGCGAGATGACGTGCCAAAGCTTTTCCTTTGACATCCTTCAGGGTAATAAAAACAATGTCAAACTCGCTTAATAGGATTTGCCATTTAGCGAGCTTGCCGGTAGGTATGGGCTTCTGAAAGATATATGATCCATCCTTGATGTGAGATAAGTTTTGTAGACTCAAAAATAATGCATCAACTTCTGAGCTACCCAGGTCAAAGCACAACATATGCGTTCTACTAAGGAATACCGAGCCTCGTACGGGGAAAACTTATTTCTAAGGTAATAGATTGCTTGCTCCTTTCTTCCCGTTTCATCATGTTGTCCCAAAACACAACGAATGCTCCATCCAGAACTGCTAGATAGAGCAAAATGGGTATTCCTGGGTCTGGCATAACTAGGACTGGTGGCGTAGATAAGTATTCCTTGATTCTGCCAAAAACCTTTTGATAGTCGTCAGTCCAGTTAGTGGCCACATCCTTCTTTAGCATCTTGAACATAGGTTCACAAATAACAGTGTACTGAGCTATGAATCTGCTGATATAAATGATCCTCCCCAGAAAACTCATCATATCCTTCTTATACTTTGGCGGCGGCAACTATTGAATGGACTTGACTTTTGATGGATCCAATTCCTCGACGACTCATAATGAAGCCCAGTAACTTTCCAGTAGGAACCACAAATGTACACTTAGCAGGATTCAGTTTCAAGTTGTACCTCCTCAATCTGTTGATTCTCAAATCTTCCATATGATATGCGGCTTTCCTCAATTTGATGATGACTTTGTCCACATACACCTCGATTTCTTTATGTATCATGTCATGAAAGATAGTAGTCATGGCTCTCATGTAGGCGGCACCAGCATTCTTCAAACCAAACGACATCATTCTGTAACAGTAAATCCGGATGGCGTGATGAATGTTGTTTTCTCCACATCTTCTTCATCCATCCATATCTGGTGGTATCCAGCAAACCAATCAACAAACAACTGCAGCTCATGCTTGGCGCAGTTGTCGGTCAGGATGTGTATATTTGGCAAAGAAGAAGTCATCTTTGGGACTGGCCCGATTGAGATCCCGGTAGTCGACAAAGACTCTAACCTTCCCATCCTTCTTCGGTACCGACACGATGTTGGCTAACCATGCCGGATACTCTTACCACTCATAGAACCCTAGCTTTGACTTGCTTGGTAACTTCTTCTTTAATTTTCAAACTCATGCCTGGTTTGAATTTTTTGAGTTTCTGCTCTACAGGCGGACATGTCGGATCTGTTGGAAACTTGTGAGCCATAATGGATTTTCTATGACCTATCATGTCATCATAAGACGATGCGAATATATCCTCATACTCCATTAGGAACTCGGTGTACTCCTTATTTTCTGATAGCGACAAATGCACGCGGATACATGTTTTCTTGGCGTTCTCTGCATTCCCCAAATTGACAATCTCCGTTTCATCCAATTGGATTTGGGTCTATTCTCAAAGTTCTCGACTTCTCGGACAACCTCTTATGGTATATCATCCTCTTCTGAATCTATGTATGTTTGTTGCATTGCCTCGTTGCAAGTCACAGTCGTTTCTTCATCATAAAATTATGTTGTAGTAATGTTGTGTAAAATAAAATAAATGATAGAGAAAAGAAATAAGAGCGAGATATAAAAATAAACTTGGAAAATGCATTTGATTAAATTCATAACTGTTCGAAACATTGGAGCTCTTTTCAAAAGTAAAGACAATGCGGAAAAGTAAAATCAACTAAAAAGTAAAATGTGATGCATAGTGCGTCGTTTAGCCTTGCTACCCCAAAGCTCTCCGGGCACTGGTGGTCCTGAATGACAAATATTTGAGGCGTTCTCCTCGGTTCACAACTTAAACAGAAGGGCCTTCCTCCCCTTCCGCCTTGATGATTACACAACAGTCCAAATCATTTTCCAGAAACATATTCTTCATCGCCTCTAGTGTTTCATCCTCCTCTGATCCGTATATAACATCAACTGGCTGAAAGGTCTACTCTAACAGAGGTACAGGGTGCTCCAATGAATAGTAGGGGATGTGGAATGGTGGCGACCAATGGTCGAACACCTACCAAGCCAAAAGTAGTGCCATGTTTCTTTGGTTTGATGGGTTTGGTGATACCCTGGAGGTTCTTGCCAAGTCCTTTCACGGGTTCATACCTGCTCCAATTCAGGTTGCTCTTAATCTTGTTATCCCACCACTTGTCTTTGTCTGTGGCATTGACTCGCTCGATGTGATGGTATGTTTATCCGCCTATTCTACTTCTGCCTCTAATCATCGGGATGGTTTGGCGACTGTATATAGGGTTTCTACCGTCGCCATGAATGATCACTTCCTGATTATTCCATTCAAACTTCATTACTTGATGTAGGGTTGATGCCACAGCCCCAACGGCGTGGATCCACGGTCCTCCCATCAATAAATTGTAGGATGCTGGCACGTCTATGACTTGGAAGTCAACATCGAACTAGGTAGGTCCCATCTGCAAGCACATGATATTTTATCCAATGGTAGATCTTTAAGAGCTATCGAAAGCTTTAACACTGATAGCTCTGTCTTTGATCTCATGTAGTCCTTTCCCCAATATCATGAGGGTTATTAGTGGACAAATGTTAAGGATGGATCCCCCGTCGACCAAGATCCCGGTGATGAAATAATCTTCACATTGCACAACGACGTGCAATGCCTTATTGTGACTAATCCCTTCTGATGCTAGCTCATCCTCGTGGAAGGTGATCTTGTGAATTTCCAGCACTTTTCCTACCATGTTTTCCATTTATCCTCCTGTTATGTTGCTGGGAATATAAGCTTCACTCAATATTTTCATTAAGGCATTTTTATGCGCCTCAGAGCTTTGCAGAAGAGCCAGGATGGAAATCTGCACTGGTGTTTTGTTTAGATGCTTAATGACCGAGTATTCTTTGGCTTGCATACTCCTCCAAAGGTCACCGGGTCCAGTTTCAACAGGTCACTCAGAGGCTTCCTTGCTGGACACAGCTAGATGTTGTGGGTATATACCTGCCTGTTTTGGTCATTTTCTGCGCGGCAATCGCATCTCCAGTATGTGCTTTCCCTTTCCTTCTAGACTCAGCTATGTAATCCCTTAGTGGGCTGGATTTGAACAATGGGATTGAGGTTAACCTCCGGCTTCTTAGGTTTATCTGCTTCAGCTTTCAACCCGATTGACCTTTTGGGGTCCCAATCATCCTAAATCTTGATCATATGGATGCCTCCCCCTTGTGGTCAGGCAGAGGGTTGTTGCGAACATTGGGAGCGGGATCCTTTGCAATAATGACCTTGTTATCAATCAAAGTCTGAATCTTCTCTTTCAACGAGCGACACTCGTCAATGGTATGACCTTTCATCCCGCAATGGTATGTGCAGGTTTTGTTGGGATTGATCCATTGGGAAGGATTTTCTGGATTTATGGCTGTGATAGGTGAAATGTAACTGGTTGCTTTGAGTTTTCATATAATTGGTCGATTAGTTCGGCGATGGCGGTATAGCGTCTGGAAGGTCTTCGATATAAATTTGGTCTGGGTCGAGGAATGTTTTGGAGGGTGGGTGCTGATTGATAATGTAAAGGTTGGATATTATAGGCTTGGTATAGAGGTACGTGTTGTGAATATCTTGGTGAGTGGGTTGATACGTAGGCGGTGTATGTGGAGATGATTGGTAGGTGGGTGATGGAATTTGGTATGTGGGCGAGGGTGCTTGGTATTTTAAGGAAGGTTGATATGTGAGTGGAGTTGTAGGATAATTTTTGGTAGTTCTTAAGGGATTTGGTTCTTTGTGCAGCCATTATGGAATTCACGTCCTTCTTCTTTGACGTGCCACCAGACTGTATAGCCTTGTTGGTGGACTGTAATGCTTCGAGATTAGTGACCATACTATTTTTTGATACCTTCCTCAATTCTTTCTCCCAACTTGATGATGTCGGAGAATGTTTGACCTTCTATCAGCATTAGCCTCTCATAGTTTTGGGATCCTGAGCCCGGACAAAGAACATGTTCATCTACTCTTCCTCTAAGGCCGGCCTGACCTTAGCATCTTCTGATCTCAAACTAGTAGTATACTTGCGAAAAGTCTTTGTTGGTTTCTTCTTCAGATTCTGGATATAGAACATATATGTTGCGTTCTCGATGTTGAACCTGAACCGGTCTATAAAGTCGGACGCCATGCTCACCCAACTTGTCCATTTCTTTGCATCCTGGCTGATATACCAAGATAAGGCATCACCTTTCAGTCTCCTCATGAATAGCTTCATGTAAATTTTCTGATCCCTCCAAACTCCTACCAGCTTATCACAATACATTCTCAGGTGGACCCTAGGATCACATGTATCGTCGAACATCTAGAACATGGGAGGTTTGTACCTTTCCGGAAGCTCAAAATCTGGTTGAACACAAAGATCTTCATAATTCAAACCCTCAAAACCTTTGCTACCTTCGACACCTTGGACCCGACTAGTTAACTTCTTGAGTTCAACGGCCAAATTCTGAATGAAGGAGTCCTTGTCATCTAATTCGGGTGCACTCGTGATTGGTTGAGTGTAGTGGGGTATAGTGTCCAAAAAGATGGGATTGTTTGTGGTGTTTTGGGGTTCAAGAATGAGTAATGGAGTGTTGCTGCATGTGCTAAAATCTTTGATATGAGTGGGTTGTATTGGTGGCTACGAGGTATTTGGTGGAGGTGTGGGGTTCTGGGCGTTAACATCAGGGGTGGCAAGAGCGATTGACAGGCTTGCTAGGTTCCGGACTTGGTCCAATTCTTCCCGAAATCTCAAGATGAGCAGCAGTCTCCTTGGTAATTGAAGTGTTCTGAGAAGTTTCCTCAAGTTCCTTTCTAGCATTTGCATCTCCCATTTTGCCTTTATTATTGTTTTTGGTAGGACTAAGGAGGAGGAGGTGGAGGGCCCTTGGATCTTGTTGAGTATGATGATAGTGCCAGAATGCATGATTTAACCTTTGGGGAGGGGGATGAAAAATAAAAGAAAAACAAAAGGGAAAAAAGTTAGTGCGGACTCCTAGAAAAACTAATATTGTGATGTTTAAATACATTGTGCGAAAATATAAATTGCGTCCTAATTTGGGTGCCTCGTTGTGCCTGAGATAGGCCTAGCGACAAATTAAATTTGGAGAACTTATAATGCTAAATGCCTCATTTTATTGATAAAAATAAGACGAGTTTTATAATAATGACTGAATAATAAAAGATGTCACTAATGGCCAGTGGCCTTATACGCTATGAAAGCAGTAGAATAAAAAGGTCCTAACTACTTGGTCCCACAAGGAACTTCCCCAGATTCGGTACTCTAGCCTCCTTCGTACAACTTCATCAACTCGTGCAGTCCTAACAGTAGATAGTCTCGAGCTAGATGTCCGCTTGCACTTCACTCGACATTCTAGGAATCTTCTATCCTCTTCAAGAACTTTACTTCCAACTCCACTAGACCTCGTTCAAGCAACCCTTGCCGATTGTTGGCATTGACACCCATATCTTTCCATTCGTTGATCAGCTTCTTGTGTGCTTCCTGTATTTCCCGATGCTTATTTTCACATTCTCGCATCCTTTTGCGCCGTTGATTGTATTTTACTTGCGTTGTAGTTTTTTCATCAATAAGCCTATGACCATGGACAAACCCTGGGCGACCCAGACCAATGTGATCATCTTCCAACCAAACCGTGTAGTGCGGCACACCCAACATGATACCTGTCTAGTTCAATAGATTCCTTCCCTAAGACAAGCTTCCAGTGCCACATGTGGTGAGATTGACACCTGTGCGGGCTATCATCATCTTGAAAGTCAGCCCTGAAATGACTCATTTTCTCTGTCCTTGGTAGGATCTGCTTTCTCCCTACTTGCCTCATTGCTCGGATAGGGACATAAGGGCAAGTTCCTCTTAAGCCGATGAGTATAAGGAACGGTGCGTCTCGAGAACTAACAATAAATTCCCCGGTTGGGAACCATATCAAGTGTATCTGTTCTTCTATTAGGTTCTCAAAAAGCTCTACCCATCCACTGGCATCTTCTGGCTGAGCAAACATGTTGGGCATAAAGTTCATTCGCTTTGGGCGATGAAACACAATATGGTCATCCCAATCCCTGCGTATGATTTCCTGTCTATAGTCTACTATTCGAAGGTGTTCTATTAGCCAAAGCTGATGTAACAGATTGCACCCTTCAAATTGTGGGGCCCATTGTTGACACTTTTCTAAAGCTCGATACATTTCGGTAATGATCATGGGCACTATGCTGAAAGACTGCCCATCAATACCCTCCATCAAGGTTTTGGTCACCATGGCTAGTTTGGTGTGGATCCTAGCCTTCTTCATGGGAAAGATCATCAAACCCAAGAAGCAGAACATGAACACAAAGACCCTTCTATGTATGTGCCCCAAAGATATAAGGGCTAACTCATCGGGGTAGATGCGGTAGGACTTGATGTGGCCAAACCATTCATACAGAAAATCAAACGGTATGAGGAATCCTTCAGACAAGAAAAATCCGGATTCTTCTTGAGTCCCATCATTTTGAGAAAACCCTTCCTTTGCAATTTTTTGGCATAAGTAGACCTGGAGTCTCCGAAGATATTCCAGCTAGACCCCCTATTTCTTCCAGCAAAGGTGTCATCTCAAGGTCCTTAAAGCGAAAAACCGACATATCACTGTCTCAGAGTAAAGTAGCAGCTTCGATAATCTTGTTGTCAGGCTTAACTTCCAAAAGTAAAGGAAACTTTCCTAATTATTTGCGGACAAGGGTCTGATCTCTAGCATGAAGGTCCTCCCACCAGCTTAACAACCTTTGGTGGATGTTGGTTACCATACCGAATCTGGGGACTTCGTGTTTCAATTTCTGAAAAACAAAGTGTTAAGCCCTTAACCCCACCAAACTCAACTATTTAAATCAATAGTTAGCAAAAAGGCATTTAGTTCTTTGAATAAATTCACATAACATGGAGGGGTTCGTTTGGGTTTCGAGGAAACCCGATGGACTTTGGATTAGGCTATCTTAATGATTCATTATGCAGATAACACAACTGTCTCGGCTAAGATTGACCATGATGCATGAACAGTTTAATGGAATAAGGTTTCTACTTTTGAAGTGCTATAAAAGGTACCCTTGAGCAGACAACTCAATAGGGAAAGACACGGAACCATCGTCTACACCGGTGATCGACTGGTTTTACCGCAAATATGCCTTTGCCAAATTTAGGGGGTGATAATATGGGAAGGGAAAAATTGTATTTGTTTTGGCATGAGTGAAATATGATGTTGAAGAATGAAGTTACAATAATGAAGCAAGTTGCATGTATTTTTACTTTCATAAAGTAAAAGATTACAATAAATGCTCGAAAATTACAACGGTATTGAAATAATAATAAGGCAGTAAAGGAAGAAATTAAAAGAAAGGGAAAAGATGAAGAGCGAAGTTAGTATTCATGATGAAATAATTAAAGGCAATTAAGGAAGCAATAAAGTCACACAATGCATGTAATGGTAAAAGCCTTAAATAAATCCCCAGTAGAGTCGCCATGCTGTCGAGGCCCCCTTTTCCTCATAAAAGAAGAGAAATCAGGTTTATGATATTATGGAACTCTTATTCCTTTTGAGGAATTGGGTTATGGAACTTGAAGAGTCGCACCCTAATGATTATAGTGAATTAGGATACCTTTAAAGAAAAGAAGAAACTCTTTTGAAAGAAAACCAGAGTTCGGGTAAGGGCTTGAGATTATCTCGAGGGGAAGGTGTTAGGCACCCCTCAAGATCCACTAGTGTGGTTCCCGGCCATGCTTAATTGTGACTTTAAGAAGAGTAGAAAGAAGCACATAAAGTTTGCATATAGTAGTTACAAACAAAATTTAAAATTTTAGAAAGGAAAGGAAAGGACATAAATGATTTTACAAGAGAAGGATTAATGGGATGAAAAACATAAATTTAAGAAAAAGACCTTAAAGTTAAGAAAGTAAAGACTGTTTTGAAATAGCAGTTTCATGAGATGAACTAAAATTCAGACAGATGGTTAAATGATTGTTTTGTAAATAAATAAATGCAAGTTTGGAAAATTTATGAACAATACAGATCTACCAGAGTTTTAAAACAGACAGACCTTGGATGAGTTTCAAAAGCAAGCAGCTTTGGACAAACTTTGCTGAAAGCGTTTGAGGCTAATTTATAGATTATTACACATATTAGACGAGTTTGAACTCCTATAGGCATGATAACTATATCTTGATTTTTTAAGACTTGTTGTTGTTATTAATCACTGAAGGAATGAGTATTTGATTACCCTAAAGCGTGCCTAACGTTTATGCATTTCCTCTAGGCATGATATCTATATGCAACTTGTTACATGTATATTAGGTCCTATAGGCATGATTTCTATATGCAACTTGTCACATGTATATTAGGTCCTATAGGCAAGATTTCTAACGATTTGCAAAATGGACTTGAATAGTAAACCTATACGCATGACATCTAAATGATTAACTTATGAGATGTTAGAAACCTGTAGGCATGATCTCTAGGTGGTTAAAGCATTGAGCTTATAGGCATGATATCTAACTGGATGAATGACAACGTTGGTCCTATAGGCATGATGTCAACCCTTTTTTCATGCAATATAGTAGAATAAACCCCTCCCACACACTTTCACTACTATTCCCCGAGTTCTTTTTTTACAAGATTATTACAAAACCAGAAGAAAGAAAGTAAACAAGAAAATACATCACAGCCTACAACTAGATACGAGAAGCCTTATTCAATCATAATATCCAATATCATGTCTATTACCAAATTCGGGTTCCAGATACCAAGGCATTCTCTTACCCAAAGTGTTTCAAAGTTCAAAGGAGCCACAAGAGCACCAAGCAATGCTTACACTCTGAATAACAATTGTTGTAACAGAATAGTGTAGTGTGAAATTTCCAGCTCTTAGGCATCCAAGTTTAGAGGGAGCTCATGGGTCCCAAATCATGGCTTGCCAAAGAGGGGCATAACTTAGAAACTAGGAATGAGTGCATAGCGAGCGAGAGGGAACCATAGAAGAGGGTCCTCTGCTTGCGCAAAACAATTAGGATCAGACTTTAGAAGTTAGACTTGGGCCTGGATGGTGATTAGGACACCACCAGACTTGGTCAAGGCTTAGCACATAAAAGGGAAGAGGGAATGGGAATTTATTTGAGTAGAGGGTCCAAGGAACCTGATTCCAAGTCATGAATAGCAATGACAGAATGCTACCATGACTCAGAACTGCACTCACACACAAGAGGGGGTGAAAGGAACAGGGAATCACATAGGAAAACATTTACAGAAATATGAAGAAACCAGGAAAGGATAATAGATTAAAGGTGCAAAAACATAAAGGAAGAAGCATAACAGACATAGTGAAGAATGCAGGACAGAAGGAGAGAAGCAAACACATAGTTAGAGGTTGATATTTAACTTAGAGGAGACATACCAATTGCAATTTAATTTTTTATAACAGCAAAATAACAATAGCAGATAAGCAGGTAAACAGTAGAGAGTCAGCAGCAGCAAATTTAGAAAACTTCAGCAAACAATTGAGAGTTCAGTGGATTTCCAGAGTATTTCCACATTAAGGAGAAAAACGAGCAGGGTGCTCAAAGAAAACATTAGTAGAGAAAGTAGTAGCGAGAGCTGTAGAGAGAGAAATAAAAGTAAATTTTGAAAAGGGGAGGGGGGGGAGCTATGTGTTGTTATGCAGAATGGCAGAAAGAATTGTTGTTTAGTGTTGAAATGCTGCCTCCTCTTATAGTGCAAAAATGAGTAAACAAAGCAAGGAAATAACACTTCAGCCAATCACATAAAGATCTCTCTTAGTTTAGGGGATTTGATTTCGAACAACATGAGTAATTAAGGAAAGGAAAAATAATTAAAACCTTTCTAGTAATAAAACAAGGGGTAAGTACATAGAGATTATTTAAGAAAAGGATCCCATGGGACACAGTTTTGAGAGAATAAGGAAAGTAACTCAATCAAATGGCCAAAAAATTAAAAATCTTTGAATGAACTTAGTCAGGAAAGGGGGGGGGGGAATAGGTTTGATTGTAAAATCAGTAATAATAAATCGAGCCTTAGTAAATAGATTAGGATCAATCACGAGTTGGCAGAACCATTTCAAAAGAAAAACACTTGCATATAAAGCATACCAGTATCAAATAAAGAGAGAAGACATGCATAGGAAGTTTCAAATCACAAGAAGAAGAATTCATATTTAATAATAAACTTAGTATGAGTTCGAGAGAGCCCATGGTTTTAGAGTAGAACCCTAGAACCAAAACTGGCAAAAAAAAATCCCAAACATAGGGTTTCACCTCGAGTAGGATATAGAAAAGAGAAGGCAAGCCCTCACAACAAAACTTAGAGAAATCTTTCAGAGTTTCATGAGAAAGAACACAGATACACATAGCAAATGAGAAACAATAGAGTGAAAAATTGGAAACAACAAGTTAAGAGAAAGCTCAGAACTCAAATAAGTTCAGAAGAGGAGAGAGGTGATATAGAACATAGGAAGGAGTAAAAACCCATGTCCAGAAACCCAAACGAATCCACTAAAGGCAAACAAATATCAGTAGGAGAAATAGTAAAAGAACATGCAAGGTAGACATATAAGCACACTTGTAAAAAAACTAGTAGAAGCAATAATAGAGCATAGATAGAGAAACGTGCATGTTAATGGCAAATACAACAAAAACACACAAGACATGACATAAACAGATAGATTCGCCTAAAGAAAGAAGAAGAAGAAGAAGAGTCGTTTTAAAGATTTTGAAAACCCAAAATTGAATAGACTAATAAAAATAGGGAAAAGTATGCAGGACTCGAGTAGAACACAGTTCTGTCAAAAATCTAAGAAAACAAAGGAAAAACCTCGAAGAAGCCTTTTTTAGGATTTCTATGACCACAGCTGGCTCTTCCAAATCTCAAACATGCTGGAACGGAGCTGGAGAAAGCAAAAGAACACAGATCGCCGGAGGATATGGATAGGCTTTGTTGAAATCGAGCCTCAAAGCCTCGAACGACCATGTTTCGGGGGTGAAATAAAAAAGGTGCAGGCCGTCCATGGCTTGGGAAGACATGGACGCCAGTGTATTTAGTTGGAGAAAACGTAAATGGCAGCTAGGGTTTTGAGCGTTAGAGAGAGTCTAAAAGACGAGGGAGTTTGAGAGCGGTTGTTTTAGAGAAATGAATTAGGGTTAGGGTAATTGTGAAATTAAAAAGGAAAGAAGAAGTGGTGGGCGGTAGGGCGGGTTAGGTGAGTTGGGTTTGGGGCAGGTCCAAATCAAAAGGTCATTTAAATTGGGTGCAATTGAGTTGCAATTTTGGCTAAAATTGTATTGAAATAGGGCCGGGTTTTAAATATCCAATTTTTACCTTTTTAATTTATAAAAAATAATAAAAATTATTACTGAAACAAATTGCAGGTACTCAATTAATACATAATCACAAATATTAAAATAAAAATACTGGAACTAATTTTACAATTATAAAATGCTATTAACAACAACATAGGCTATAACTGCAATTATATACAATTAGTTTTAAAAATACCAAATAAATTTATAAAAATATGAAAAAATTACCTTAATTGTATTTTAGTGTAAGTATAAGGATGAAATAAGTTACTCACCAAAAACGATTATTTTGGAAATAATTTTGGATTTTGTACTGTTAAAATAAACAATAAATTGATTTTTCCAAATCTTAAAAATTGGGTGGAAAACACCAAAACACATTGGTATGCTCGTATATGCATATATATGCTATTTTGAAAGTATTGGAGTATAAAAATATATATAGAAAAAATTGGGTATCAACAATGACGGTAGTAGTTAATGAGAACAATGATTTAATCCTTACAAGAACTGTCACCGGGTGGTGGATTTGCGTTGATTATAGAAAATGTAATAATGCCACCCGGAAGGACCACTTTACCATTTCATTTATTGACCAAATGCTTGATATATTAGCTGGCCAAGAGTACTACTACTTCTTAGATGGTTACTCGGGGTATAATCAGATTGTTATAGCCTAGTGGACCAAGAGAAGACCACATTTACACGTCCTTATGGCATGTATGCATTCAAGAGAATGCCTTTTTATAATGCACCTTCGACTTTTCAAGGGTGTGTGATGGTCATTTTATTGACATGGTTGAGAGGTTTGTGGAAGTATTCATGGATTACTTTTCTGTGTTTGGATGTTCTTTTGATAATTCGTTTATGAATCTTGATAAAGTACTTGCCAGGTTTGAAGAGACTAACTTGGTGCTAAACTGGGAAAAGTGACATTTCATGGTACGTGAAGGTATAGTATTGAGGCACGAGGTGTCCAAAGATGGTTTACAGGTGGACAAGGCAAAGGTGTAAGCGACTTAAAAATTGCCCCCGATATCTGTCAAAGGCATTCGTAGTTTCTTGGGCCATGCAAGTTATTATCACCGGTTAAATCCCGAATCGAGGAAAAGAATGACTCTGTTTAACAGTCCGCGCACCAGAAATCGGGATAAGGAATTCTGTTAACTCGGGAGAAGGTGTTAGGCATTCCCAAGTTTCGTGGTTTTAGCAAGGTCGCTCAATTGTCATATTTAGCTTATTGATCCGATTATATTACATGAAGAACCTATATGCCAATTATACTTTTTACCGCTTTTATTCAAATTATTATCATCATTATTTATAGAGAATTGCAACATTGTAAAAACATATCTCGAACCACGTCACAACCAGTATACCCGTGGTCGTCATTACATTTCGAATCTGTCGAGATTTGTATTTGGGTCGCATAAGTGCACACCTGAGTTTAGGGAGGTAAGATTAATTAAGGCGCGTCCTAAAGTGAGTCTAGCGAGTTGTAATCTTTTGGGAGGGTCGTGCAATTTACTAAACTACCCTTCCCAATTTTTCTGGAGATTTTTATATATTTACTGAGGGCCCCTTAATTTACTTATTTGGAGAGGCTCGCCTCATTTATATTAAAAGGGCAATCCTAAAGTTACTACATTTTTTCTATTAAGTTCGTCTCTAAATAAAAAAAAAAGAAGAATCCTAATTAATTACATGCTTAAAAATAAATAAAAAAACGTAACACACTAATGGATAGATTAAGGCAAATATTAGTGGAAAGAAAATAAAGAAATAAATTTGAAATTAAAAATAAAATATAAAAAAATCAAAATTGTAAATAAACTAAAAAATTTGACAAGTAATATTTAAACGCAATTAATTATAGCTAGATTAAAAGTCACATTGTTATATAAAATTATTGGAATTAATTATTCACAACTATTTGAAACTAAATTTAATCATAATTACTAAAGCTTATTAGAAAGCTTTTAAACTTAAATGTTAACTTGCCTTGTTTGAACAAAAATCATGCCTTAACGCCTAATTCCCGAAATTAATTCGAATTAAAACCTTAAACAGATTTAGCTACATGTTTGCAATTAACCTATTATTGACAGTATCAAAACTTTCGCAGCTAATGATTTGAACAGTTTGACCAAACCGATTCAATAAAGATTAACTCATGCTATTTCCTTTTATTCCCATTATTATATAGTTTGACAATAATGGGCATGTTTAAACACATATTATTTAATAACCAAATCAGAATAGGTTATTATTTAATATATCACTACAAGCCGCCCAGACATACAAACATGGCAAACACTCATATAGCAATAGTATATAGAGTGTCCTAAATACATTCAGTAGCAAAATTAAATAAAATTTAAATTTCAACTCTTCAATTGTATTCATGCTTCATGTTATCAACTTACAATAGCCAGTGTTACAGTCGTGTACCTGGTATTTGGAAAGCAAAGATGAGGAAGAAGTTAGTAGTGCAGCAGTGGCACAACAACAACAGGTTCAGCAACCGAAACAGTAAACCAGTAACCAAACAGTGCAGGAAGAACCCAGGAATCGATTTAAAAAAACCAAGCAGAAAATACAGCAATAACCAGTGAAGTAGTAACAGTACTAGTTCTAATATTCAGGAGTAAAAAAAAGACCTCACTTTTTGTTTTTAATTCTCAAAGACGGAATCTTAAGTTCTGAAATTTTTTTCTCTAAAACTCTTCCCTTATTGAACTATTTTTTCTCTCTCTGAATTATTCTCCCTTTTCCTTTACGATTGCGACCAAAAACCACTAGGCAACGAAAAAAAAGACATAACGCATTAGGCAATGAAAAAAACTCCATTGTTCACGTCTTCTTCTTCTTCATAAAAGAGGGGCTTGGAGGAGCCGCCGTGGATATTGACGAGTAGCCATGGACGTCGTCATTTTCTGAAGAAGAGCATCGCTTGGTTGTTTGCTGTGAAGGCTGTCGTGGGGTTGTTTGGCAGCTTGCAGGTCATTTAGGACGCTGGTTTCAGGTCGAAGAAGAGAACGAGCTGGGGGACTATTTGGTTTTCCAGCGAGCTGGGCTGGAACGTGACTGGAGCAGCAGTAGTTGTTGCTGCAGGTTGGCGTCATGTAGGTGGTGGTCTCTAAGGGTGAACGGGGATGACGGGAAGGTCTGTTTGGCGTGAAGTTCAGGAGAAGGGGGGCCGGTTCGGTTTGGTTTTAGGGTGGTTTAGGGTTTGGGAGGTGTGGTATCTTGAAGAAGATGAAGAAGAAGAAGAAGAAGAAGAAGAAGAAGAAGAAGAAGAAGAAGAAGAAGAAGAAGAAGAAGAGGGTAGGGGGTGGCTCCTGGGGGTCTCTTAGGGTTTGGGAGTGGGGTGTAATGAGGAAGATAAAGAGAGAGGGGGGGTTGTTTGGATGTTTAGGGTTTGTTTAGGTGTAGTGTAATGAGAAATGAAACAAAAAAAAAAGAGGGGGGAGGGGGGACGTGTGGTCAGATGGGGGGGTCGGGTAGAGGTGTTTTTGGGTGTTTTAGTTTGGGCTTGAAGATTAATAGTGAATTTGGCCCGATTCCACTTTTCTTCTCTTAATTCTTTCAATATTGAAACTACAAATCATAACTAAATTATAAAAATATAAATTAACTTTAAGAATATTAGTTCTTTCTAAATAATAATTATCACACAAATTTTAAACACCAATTAAAACAAAAAATTGCACAGCTTGGACATAAAATGCTAAACAAATGCAAAACGATGCATATTTTAGTAATTTTCATTCTCGTATAACAAACTTAATTGCTTGTAATTGTAAAATTAAATCCTAAATGCAAATGCGACATATTTTTTTTTGTATTTTTTATTGATTTAACAAATAAACATGCACAGATAAATGCAAATAATACAAGAAAAACAACACAAAATTCACGACAATTGCAAGCAAACTATAAATTATTTTATTTTGAATTTTCTGGCAGCAATTCATATATAGGGCTAAAATCACGTGCTCACAGCTGCCCCTCTTTGCTCGTAAATTTGAAGAGTTTTCGTGCAAAGATAAAGTGAGCGGATACGAGCGATATTTGGCCGTTTGAGTACACCGTGTGAAGCATTTTTTTTGAAAGATTTGACCGAACCTTTGCTTCAAAGGTTTACTACATATCCCTGGCTAAAAGGGAATTATGTCAATGTAGTTCGGAAAGTTTTGGTAGCTGGGACTACCAGAGGACTGCAATTCTGCTGTTACTGCTGCAGTATGCTATTACTACTGCTTACTGATCTCCTTATTACACCATGCTAAAAGAAAACTCAAGAAGTTAGGCTAGACTACGGATCACAAGATCTTATCTATCTTCAACTTATTCTTGATGCCTTGCTTTCTTGTCGGCTTGTGTTTCCTCCAGTGCTTCTTTCCTTCGCAAACTGCTGGGGATGACATTGGCCCTTTGCTTTTTCTGAACATAAGCTCCATCATTTCATTTTGTTTGCTGGGGATATTACTTCCTTCAATTAAGATTATTATGCTGGGGATATTCGTTGTAACCCTCCGCATTTCTGACTTCTGATTTGATCTTGAATTGTATTCCTCCGTTCTGCAGGCGGGCTCCTGACTCATTTAAATTAAAATAAATACCTCCGTCCTACAGGCGGGCTCCTGACTCTTTTAACTTAAAATAAATACCTCTGTTCTACAGGCGGGCTCCTGATTCCTCTAACTTAAAATAAATACCTCCGTTTTACAGGCGGGCTCCTGACATCTTCAACGTAAAATAATAACAACCTCCATTCTACGGGCGGGCTCCTGACTCTTTTAACTTAAAATACCTCCATTCTACAGGCGGGCTCCTGATTCCTCAACTTAAAATAAATACCTCCGTTCTACAGGCGGGCTCCTGAGTACTTTAACTTAAAATAAATACCTCTGTTCTACAGGCGGGCTCCTGACTCATTTAACTTAAAATAAATACCTCGGTTCTACAGGCAGGCACCTGATTCTTTTAACTTGAAATAACTACCTCCGTTGTACAGGCGGGCTCCCGACTCTTTTAACTTGAACAACTAACTCCGTTCTATAAACGGACTCCTGACACTTTTAACTTAAAATAAATACCTCCGTTCTACAGGCGGGCTCCTGAATTTTTAACTTAAAATAAATACCTCCTTTCTACAGGCGGGCTCCTGACTTTTTAACTTAAAATAAATACCTCTGTTCTACAGGCAGGCTCCTGACTCCTCTAGCTTAAAACAAATACCTCCGCTCTACAGGCGGGTTCTTGACACTTTTAAGTTAAAATAAATTTCCTCCGTTCTACAGGGGGCACCTGACTCCTTTAACTTAAAATAAGTACCTTCGTTCTACAGGCGGGCTCCTGACTCCTCTTGCTTAAAAATAAATACCTCCGTTCTACAGGTGGGCTCCTAATTCCTTTAACGTAAAATAAGTACCTCTGTTCTACAGGAGGGCTCCTGACTCTTCTAACTAAAAATAATAACAACCTCATTTCTACAGGCGGGTTTCTGACTCCTTTAACTTAAAATAAATACCTCCGTTCTACGGGCGGGCTCTTGACTGTTGAAATTAAAAATAACGTCTCTGTTTTACGGGCGGGCTCCTGACTTCAATGACTTAAAAGAGTAACGCCTTCGTTATACGGGCGTGCTCCCGACTTCAACAATATAAAAAGTAACCCCTCCGTTCTACGGGCGGGCTCCAGACTTGAATGACTTAAAAATAACGCATCTGTTCTACGGGCGGGCTCCCGACTTCAACAACTTAAAAATAATGCCTCCGTTCTACGGGAGGGCTCCCGACTTCAATTACCTAAAAAAAACGCCTCCATTCTACGGGCGGGCTCTCGACTTCAATAACTTATAAATAACGCCTTTGTTCTACGAGCGGGCTCCCGACTTCAATGACTATAAATAATGCCTTCATTCTACGGGCGGGATCCCAACTTCAACAACTCAAAAAAAATGCCTCCGTTCTACGGGCGGGCTCCCGACTTCAATGACTAAAAAATAATGCCTCCGTTCTACGGGCGGGCTCCCGACTTCAACAACTCAAAAATAACGCCTTCGTTCTATGGGCGGGCTCCCGACTTCAACAACTTAAAAATAACGCCTCCTTTCTACGGGCGGGCTCTCGACTTCAACAACTTAAAAATAACACCTCCGTTCTACGGGTGGGCTCCCGACTTCAACAACTTAAAAATAACGCCTCCGTTCTATGGGCGGGCTCCTGACTTCAACAAATTAAAAATAACGCCTCCATCTACGGGCGGGCTCCCGACTTCAACAACTTAAAGATAACGCCTCCGTTCTATGGGAGGGCTTCCGACTTCAGCAACATAAAAATAACGCCTCCGTTCTACGGGCGGGCTCCCAACTTCAATGACTTAAAAATAACGCCTCCATTCTACGGGCGGGCTCCTAACTCCAAAAAAATAACGCCTCTGTTCTATGGGCGGCCTCCCTAATTCAACAACTTAGAAATAGCACCTTCATTCTAAGGGCGGGTTCCTGACTCCAACAACTTAAAAATAATGCCTCCGTTCTACGGGCGGGCTCCCGACTTCAACAACTTAAAAATAATGATGCCTCCTTACGGGCGGGCTCCCCACTTCAACAACTTAAAAATAGTGACGCCTCCATTCTACGGGCGGGCTCCCAACTGCAAAAACTTAAAAATAACACCTCCATTCTACAGGCAGGCTCCCGACTTCAACAACTTAAAATAACGCCCCCATTCTACTGGAGGGCTCCTGACTTCAACAACCTAAAAATAACACCTCTGTTCTTCGTGCGGGCTCCTAACTTCAACAACTTAAAAATAATTCCTCCATCTACGGGTGGGCTCTCGACTTCCACAACTTTAAAATACTGCCTCCGTTCTACAGGCGGTCTTCCAACTTCAACAAACTAAAAATAATGCCTCCGTTCTATGGGCGGGCTCACGACTTCAACAAAATAAAAATAATGCCTCCGTTCTACGGGCGATCTCCCAACTTTATGAACATAAAATAATGCCTCCATTCTACGGGCGGGCTCCCGACTTCAACAAATTAAAAATAATGCCTCCTTTCTACGGGTGGGCTCCCTACTTCAATAAATTAAAAATAAGGCCTCCATTCTACGGGCGGGCTGCCGACTTCAACAACTTAAAAATAACTCCTTCGTTCTACGAGCGGGCTACCGACTTCAATGACTTAAAAGAGTAACGCCTCCGTTCCACGGGCAGGCCCCCGACGTCAATGACTTAAAAATAACGCCTCCGATCCACTGGCGGGCTCCCGACTTCAACAACTTAAAAATAACGCTTCCATTCTACGGGCGGGCCTCCGACTTCAACAACTTAAAAATAATGCCTCCGTTCTACGGGCGAGCTCCCAAAAATAACACCTCCATTTTGCGAGTGGGCTCCCGACTTCAAAAACTTATAAATAACGCCTCTGTTCTATGGGCGGGCTCCCGACTTCAATGACTTATAAGAGTAACGCCTCCGTTAACGAGGGGGCTCCCGACTTCGACTATTTAAAAAGCAACACCTCCATTCTACGGGTGGGGCTCCCGACGTCTACAACTTAAAAATAACGCCTCCGTTCTACGGGCGGGCTTCTGACTTCAATGACATAAAAGTAATGCCTCCATTCTACGGGCGGGCTCCCGACTTCGAAAAAACAAAAATAATGCCTCCGTTCTACGGGCGGGCTCCCGACTTCAATGACTAAAAAATAATGCCTCCATTGTACGGGCGGGCTTCCGACTTTAACAACTTAAAAATAATGCCTCTGTTCTATGGGCGGGCTCCCTACTTCAACAACTTAAAAATAGCACCGGCGTTCTACGGGTGGGCTCCGGACTTCAACAAATTAAAAATAATGCATCCGTTCTACGGGCGGGCTCCCGACTTCAACAACTTAAAAATAATGTCACCGTTCTACGGGCGATCTCCGACTTCAACAACTTAAATATAATGCCTCTGTTCTATGGGAGGGCTCCCGACTTCAGCAACTTCAGAATAACGCCTCCATTCTACGGGGGTGCTCTCGACTCCAAAAAATAACGCCTTCGTTCTACGAGCGAGCTCCCGACTTCAACAAATTAAAAATCACACCTTCGTTCTACGGGCGGGCTCCCGAATCCAACAACTTAAAAATAACGCCTCTGCTCTATGGATTGGCTCCCGACTTCAACGACTTGAAAATAACGCCTCCTTCCTACGGGCGGGCTCCTGACTTCAACAACATAAAAATAATGCCTCTATTCTACAGGAGGGCTCCCGACTTCAACAACGTAAAGATAACACCTCCGTACTATGGCGAGCACTCGACTTCAACAACTTAAAAATGACGCCTCTATTTTACGAGCGGGCTCCTTACTTAAGCAACTTAAATATAATGCCTCCATTCTACGGGCGGGCTCCCAAATGAAACAGATTAAAAATAATGCCTCCGTTCTACGGGCGGGCTCCCGACTTCAAGAATTGAAAAGTAACGACGCCTCCGTTCTACGGGCGGGCTCCTGACTACAAAAACTTAAATAGTGACGCCTTCATTCTACGGGCGGGCTCCCGACTGCAACCACTTAAAAGTAACACCTCCATTCTACAGACGGGCTCCCGACTTCAACAACTTAAAAATAACGCCTCCATTCTACGGGCGGGCTCCCGACTTCCACAACTTAAAAATAATGCCTCCGTTCTACGGGCGGGCTCTCGACTTCAACAACTTAAAAATAATGCCTCCATTC
The DNA here is from genome assembly GCA_034376525.1 of Nicotiana benthamiana. Taxonomy (NCBI): domain Eukaryota; kingdom Viridiplantae; phylum Streptophyta; class Magnoliopsida; order Solanales; family Solanaceae; genus Nicotiana; species Nicotiana benthamiana. Next base: position 43,563,514 of record CM067341.1, on the reverse strand, counting down.
TACGGGCTGGCTCCCGACTTCAACAAACTAAAAATAATGGCTCCATTCTATGGGCGGGCTCCTGACTTCAACAAATTAAAAATAATGCCTCCATTCTAAGGGCGGGCTCCCGACTTCAACAACTTAAAATTAATGCCTCCATTCTACGGGGGGGGGGGGGGGGCACCCAACTTCCACCACATAAAAATAACTCCTCCATTCTACGGGCGGGCACCCGACTTCCACCACTTATAAATAACACCTCCATTCTACGGGCGGGCTCCTAACTTCAACAACTTAAAAATAACGCCTCCGTTGTACGGGCGGGCTCCCGACTTCAACAACTTAAAAATAACGCCTTCGTTCTATGCGTGGGTTCCCGACATCAACAACTTCAAAGGTTTCCTCGTTCCTCAGAGAAAATTTTCAATAATGGCAGAAAATATTTGGCCCCGGTTTTGGTGCCTTTCCTTGTGGCGTGTCTTTCCGATATTTCTTTTTCCTGCTTCAAATCAAAGAAAACTTTGTTAGTTTTAAATATGGTGAGTGGTCGTGCCACTTGTTGTGGGGATGGTTTTTCCTTCTCTCCTTTCCCTGCCTTGAATTTCATTGCGCTATCAAAACTTTCTGGGGAGGATATTATTTGTTGGGGATGATATTACGTTGGGGATCTCTTTTCTTCACCTCATGTTTTTTTTTTCAAAACTACTTCCTCTAAAATTTTATTTTTCTCTTAACACTGTTGGGGATAAAAATTTCATCAGCTGGGGATAATGCTGTTGAGGATAACACTGATGGGGGATTTTCAATCCTTCAAAACTGGTGTTGCGCTGGGGATAACATTTGTTCGAAAACCACTTCCTTTTTGATTTGTCTTATTTCCCTTCTTCCCCAAAGTGGATACCTGATTTTCAGAAAATTTTCAAAATGCAAAGAAAATTTTCTTCCACAATTTGATAAACCTCTTTGCATCACGCTTCTCTATCATCAATGACATTTCACGTCCCTGTTTCACATCAAAGAAAAGTTGGTCAGTTTAAAACGGGGTGGTTGGTTGTGATACTCCATCTGGGAAGACATTCCTCTTCTCTTTCCCATGCTCTGCACTGCCGACCATCTTGAAGTAGGGCTGATAACTCTTGACCTTCTTGACGATTCCTTATGCACAAACTTCTCACAATTATTTCCTATATGACCCCCGTATTGTTTTTGAGACAGCTGATTTTCCTTGAAGATTTTGCAATGTTTTGCTGATATACCACTTTCTCCGGGGATATCCCTCTACTTTCGTGGCATAGCTCAAGAACTGGCATTTCCCTGACCCTTGAGTCTCACATGAATTTCCCCAAATCATACCCATATCTCTGTGAACTGTTCTTTGTCCACGGGCCTTGGCCTTGAGGTCTATAACCTTTGATTCATGTGGGATATCCTTCTTGACACTGGTCGGTCCGTTCATCAATCTTATCTTGTTGGGATATCCCGACACAGGCCTTGCGCTTGCTCCTTCCTGACTCATACCCCTTTGATGCACCAGTTAGATCTCGTCTTGCCTAATTGGAAGCTGGTGGCATATTTTGAGGTCATTTCTCACTTGTTTTGACCAAACAGACTCTACTAGGGAATTTTTCTATGAAAGTAGAAAGGTAAAAAGAAACAAAATAAAAGAAAAGAGATGACTCTCTAACAAGAGAAACCAATAAATAAAAACCTATCAAACGCGGATACCGACTCTAATGGTCATGACATGCACACCTGGCTATCTTTCGTCATTAATCGTCTTTCAAGATCTTCGTTTGGTGATTCCCCATCTTATTCTCACCCTTATTCGACTTGTAGTGCCCGAAGGTTTTCACTGTCAAGCCTCTCTCATTTTGGATTATTCTCTCAGCTTTCATCGCCTTATGGTGCATGTGAAGATTTTCACCGATAAGTCTCTTTCATTTAATTTCTTAGTCGGGGATTGGGGTGTTACTGATAAGACTCTCTCATGTATCTTCTCTTCAGGGGACCAGAGTCTTTTCTGCTGGGGTCGGAGTATTTTCGTTGGGGATCAGAGTGTTATGTTCTGATAAGACTCTCCCATTTTCCTGACTTGGCCTCTTTTGGAGACTGATCGGAAGGTCTTTCTTTGGACCGTAATGTGGGATTTGAATAAGCTAGAAAGAGAGGGTATTAAAGGCTAAAAAAATGCATCAATTTGGGTTTAAAATTACATCCTTCGGAACTAAATTTATTTATAATAAACAAAACTTTTTCCCAGTTTCTTGCTTGGGATTTTTTAATTTTTGTCACACTATGATCGAGCCGTGAAGCGGCTACATATCCTCTTTGATGAATCAGGTCAAATGTAATTCCTAATTCCTTATTGTTACAGTCTTCCTGTTCACTCATTTTTAATCTTTCTTTTCTTTTGTGTTTCGTTTCCTTTTCTCGTTTCTTGTTTGTTTTTTGTTTTCTATTTTCTGTTTTTGTTGTTTTCTCTTTTTCTTTTTCTTTTTCTTATCTTTTTCTATTTGTGTTTCTACTCTTTGCTACTGATTCTGAAAGAGGGGTATGAAAGAAAAATCAAATAAGGCTCAAAGGGGTATCGAAGGATAACGTGTTTAGGTAGCAGAAGAAAATGCCTTCGTCATTCCAATGTTCAAAACATACCAAGTGCAAACGACACGATTATCTAACCGTTGAAAACATTTGTAACATGTTTTGATTGCCCCAGATAACTATATCCACACATAACATTGTTGGGCAACACTCCCATTTAGATTACCATAGGCGACCCCATGTCAATTTGGCCAGCTTCCTTGACAGTTTTCTTTATGTTTTGCGCCCCGGTTTCTCATGAATAGGGCTCCAAATAATCTCAAACCGTCCTTATTTCCTTTAGGCGTTCCGATCACCTCCCAATGGTTTGTGGTTAACTTTTAAAATTAGGACCAACTATGTGCGCATGTCATGTCACTAGAATCGGTATTTGAACAAAAGACACAACAAAATGATAAAAGAAGTAAATGAAAAAATGACTGGAACTAATAAAAGATCGAAATTTGCATTAGACAAACAGTGGAACGGTTCGAATAACAAAGTAAGCAAAACAAACTAGAGTACACCCTGAAACAAATCTGGACAAAACTAAATAAACCATTGTGGCAAAAATGAAAGGATGAGAGGGTTTGATACAAGACAATATCTGAATTATAAACCTAAAATAACCCAGAAACAGAAACGTCCACAATCTAAGCCATCAAGCTCTTCTCTGATTTACCAAGAGGTGAAGTGTTTTACCCATAACCAAGCACGACGTCTTAGCCCCTGAATTCTGCATCAACAATACCGGGAACTTTACAAGTTTCATCATATCATTCTTAACAAATTGCTTTTGGGTTCCTTTTGCCGACCCATTCTCAAGATCCACCAGCTGTTGTTCTATGCCATTATCTTTTGCATTTGTATTGCAGAGAGCCGTTAACACTTTGAAAACCACAAGCCGACCACCCTTCTTTATTTACAATTCAAAACAAAACATGTTAGAATGGACTGAGTCGGTCCTTATTATTAATAACAACTTTTTTCTTTTCTTTTTTTTTTAATTCATTTTTTTGTGTAGTCGAATCTTATAGAGATTGCCTATATATCATGACCCCGCATGAATCAGACCTTGCGTAGTTTGAACCAATAAAAGGTAAACAATAATAATATTTTTGGATTTTTTATTTATAACAGAACAAACCTGGTTACAGAGGTTTAAAACTGACCAAACTAAAAATCTTTAACAAAAATATGACATACAAACTCGAAAATCAAACAGCCCACATACTCTAATTAAAAGAATAATAAACTCCCAAAACAAACGGGTAGATTGTTTTGCATTTTTTCCAACTTCAACCAAATGGTCGTTTCTGCAAACGTGGCCCCTTCCCAATTCACATGAATTTTGAGGCGGAAAAAATTATTTCAGGACACTCTAAAAACTTGTCCATTCTTTTATGAAAATAGCTTTCGACAACTGAAGGATACTCTAAGGCTATCTTGGCAAGAACGGTTTAAGACATCGCCGAAGCTGGCTCGGCTTATTTTGACCAAAATTAAAATGGCACTCACTTTCCCACAGACTGTTTTTTCAAATTAAAATAAAAAAGGCCAGGTTTTGCAAAGACGGTATTTCAGCACTTCAGGGACGAAGATTTTAAGGTTTTGTGGGTCAGCTGGCCAAAATCTAAAAAACAATGACCCAAAGGTGGCTGTTTATGAAAAGTCAGCCTTCCGGCGTCCCTTTCTGGAACATTCGGCTATTTTGATGAAACGGCGTCACCTAACGTATGAAAAAATTATTTTTCAAAAAACACAGTCCGCCATTGCGGTTTTTGCCTTTCAGAGCCTCGAGGACGAAGGTTTAAGGCTGCATGGGCTAATTTGGTCGAAAATCCAATAACGACAATAAGTGGCTATTTGCGTAGAATTAACCTTTCGCCGTCTCTTTAGGGAACATTCGGCTATATTTGACAAACACTCTAGCCCGACTCTAAAATTAGTATTTTTTGGTTATTTTTGCAAAAGGGAAGGTTGGACCCGATGAGGGTTGCCTACGTATCTCACACCGTGCGAGAATCAAACCGGCGTAGTTCGCCCAATAAACTAAACTATTTTATAACATGACTCTTTTTTATTTTCATTTTTTGGCAACAAATAACAAAATCCTTTTCAAAGCACGACTCTATTCATTTTCATTTTCATTTTTCATGGCAAAACAAACTATTTTTTATTTTTTAAAAACAACACAAAATAATGACTCTCTTTTTTTCATTTTCAACAAAACTAAAACAACCTATTTTTCTCAAACTAAAAACAAAGACTCTTTTTCTTTTTCAACAAATAATAAATCAACCTATTTTTCAAGCTAAAAATAAAGACTCTTTTTCTTTTTCAGTAAAGAACCTATTTTTTTCCGTTGGCAAATAAACTATTTTAAAAACAAGAAAATACAAAAATAAGGACTCTTTTATATTTTTTCTTTTAAAAACAAATCAAACAAAAAAACTCCCCTTTTTTTCTTCATTTCTTCCAAACTTTTGGTAGAGTTTCGCTAATATTTTGAAATTGATTTTCTAAAAACATGTAATTAACACTCTACACTGCTAGTCTTTTTTCTTTTTTTTCACAATTTTTCAGTATTCAAAGCCGGTCAGCATGTCAGTCCGAAGAAAATGAATGCATAAAACAAATAAGATGCAGCAAGATGGTCTTTTTACATAAGGTTGCTTGTCCTAGACGGACCCAACCCCTATGTTGAGTCTCCTAAGTAAAATGAACATGATGCAAATAAACGTTCCTACTAGGGATCCGGCATGAAGCTATGTTTTACTAGGTAAAAGAAAAACATGGGTTTTGGTCTAGAGTTGGGGAACCCGAGTGGAAAACTGGGGTTGGGGAAGGGGCGACATAACAGGAGCACTAAAGTCTTCCCCGCCTTGTCGCTTGCCCTACACTCGCTCTATTTGGAATAATTTTTCAAAAGGCGGGCTACACGAACATATGCACTATTTTCAGAAAACTCAGAACGAAGTAGGGCTTCGTAGCAGTTTATATACACATTTCAAATCATATCAAAGCGATAATAAGCAACAATTTGCACATTAAATCCAAAATAAAATGTAATAAACATCAGGTAATAGAGAAAGCCAAGTACAACAAGTATTCTAAGCTCGAATTTCTAATCTTGAACCGGTGGTTCTGGGTTATATCGTCCCCAGCAGAGTCGCCAGAGCTGTCACACCTCTTTTTTCCGCACCCCGAGGGTGCAAGGGAGTTTTATCAATTAAAGGACAATCAAAAAGGGATTATTTATTAAAGATTCAGAGTCTCCACTTGGGAAATGTATGGTTTCTCAAGTCACCGGTTAAATCCCGAATCGAGGAAAAGAATGACTTTGTTTAATAGTCAGCGCACCAGAAATCCAGATAAGGAATTCTGTTAACCCGGGAGAAGGTTCTAGGCATTTCCGAGTTCCGTGGTTCTAGCACAGTCCTCAACTGTCATATTTAGCTTATTTATCCGATTATACTACATGAAAAACCTATTTGCCAATTTTACATTTTACCATTTTTATTAAAAATTATTATCGTTATTATTTACAGAGAATTACAACATCGTGAAAACATATCTCGAACCACGTCACAACCAGCATACCCGTGGTCGTTCACACATTTTAACTCTGTCGAGATTTAGATTTGGGTCGCATAAATGCACGGGTTTAGGGAGGTAAGATTAATTAAGGCGCGTCCTAAAGAGAGTCTAGCGAGTTGTAATCTTTTGGGAGGGTCGTGAAATTCGCTAAACTACCCTTCCCAATTTTTCTAGAAATTTTTAAATATTTAATAAGGGCCCCACAATTTATTATTTGGATAGGCTCGCCTCATTTATTTTAAAAAGAAAATCCTAAAGTGACTACATTTTTTCTATTAAGTTCGTCTCTAATTGAAAAAAAGAATCCTTATTAATTACATGCTCAAAAATAAAATAAAAATGTAACACACTAATGGATAGATTAAGGCAAATATTAGTTAAAAGAAAATAAAAAATAAATTTAAAATTATAAATAAAATATAAAAAAATAGATTGTAAATAAACTAAAAAAATTCGACAACAAATATTTAAAAGCAATTAATTATAGCTAGATTAAAACTCATATTGTTATATAAAATTATTGGAATTAATTATTCACAACTATTTGAAACTAAATTTAATCATAATTACTAAAGCTTATTAGAAAACTTAAATGTTAACTTGCCTTGTTTGAACTCAAATCATGCCTTAACGCCTAATTCCCAAAATTAATTCGAATTAAAACCTTAAATGGATTTAGCTACATGTTTGCGATTAACCTATTATTGACAGCATCAAAACTTTCGCAGCTAATGATTTGAACAGTTTGACCAAACCGATTCAATAAAGATTAACTCATGCTATTTCCTTTTATTCCATTATAAATAGTTTGACAATAATGAGCTTGTTTAAGTACATATTATTTAATAACCAAATCAAAACAGGTTATTATTTAATATATCACTACAAGCCGCCCAAACATACGAACATGGCAGACTCTCATATAGTAATAGTATATAGAGTGTCCTAAATACATTAAGTAGCAAAACTAAATAAAATTAAAACTTCAACTCTTCAATTGTATTCATGCTTCATGTTATCAACTTACAATAGCCAGTTTTACAGTCGTGTACCTCGTATTCGGAAAGCAAATAAGAGGAAGAAGTAGTAGTGCAGCAGTAGCACAGCAACAACATGTTCAGCAACTAAAGCAGTAAACCAGTAACCAAACAGTGCAGGAAGAACACAGGAATCGATTTAAAAAAACCAAGCAGAAAATCCAACAATAACCAGTAAAGTAGTAACAGTACTAATTCTGATATTCATCAGTAAAGAAAAGACCTCACTTTTTGTTTTAAATTCTCAAAGACTGAATTCTTAAGTCCTGAAATGTTTTTCTCTGAAATTCTTCCCTTATTGAAATATTATTTTCTCTCTCTGAATTTTTCTCCCTTTTCCTCTACGATTGCGACCAAAAACCACTAGGCAACGAAAGAAAAGACATAGCACATTAGGCAACGAAAAAAAACACCATTGTTCACGTCTCCTTCTTCTTTATAAAAGAGGGGTTTGGACGTGCTGCCATGAATATTGACGAACAGCCATGGACGTCGTCATTTTCTGATGAAGATCCTCGTTGGTTGTTTTCTTTGAAGGCTTTCATGGGGTCGTTTGGTAGCTTGGAGGTTGTTTGGGACGCATGTTTCAGGTCGAAGAAGAGAACGAACTGGGGGGATGTTTGGTTTTCTGGCGAGCTGGGTTGGAACGTGACTGAGCAGCAGAAGTTGTTGCTGCTTGTTGGCGTCGTGTAGGCGGTGGTCGCTAAGGGTGAACTGGGATTACGAGAAGGCCTGTTTGGCATGAAGTTTAGGCGAAGGGGAGGCTAGTTCGATTTTGTTTTAGGGTGGTTTAGGGTTTGGGAGGTGTGGTTTCAAGAAGAAGAAGAAGAAGAGGGTAGGGGGTGGCGCCTGGGGGGGGTCTCATAGGGTTTGGGAGTGGGGTGTTGTGAGGAAGATGAATAGAGAGCGGGGAGGGGTTTTTTGAATGCTTAGGGTTTGTTTAGGTGTAGTGTAATGAGAAATGAAACAACAAAATCAGGGGGGGTGGGGGACGTGTGGTCAGACGGGGGTGGATTGGGCTTGGGTCAAGGGGTTTTGGGTTGGGTAGAGGTGTTTTGGGGTGTATTTGGTTTGGGCTTGAAGATTAATAGTGAATTTGGCCCGATTCCGCTTTTCTTCTCTTCATTCTTTCAAAATTGAAACTAAAAATCATAATTAAAATATAAAATCCTAATTTAATTTAAGACTATTAGTTATCTCTAAATAATAATAATCACACAATTTTTAAACCCAGATTAAAACAAAATTGCACAACTTGGACATTAAATGCTAAAAAAATGCAAAACGATGCATATTTTTGTAACTTTCATTCTTGTAAAACAAACTTAATTGCTTCTAATTGTAAACATAAATCCTAAATGCAAATGCAATATATTTGTTTTTGGATTTTTTTATTAATTTAACAAATAAACCTGAATAGATAAATGCAAGTAATACAAGAAAACAACACAAAATTCAAGACAATTGCAAGTAAACTAAAAATTGTTTCATTTTGAATGTTGGGGGAGTAAATCATATATAGGGCAAAAATCACGTGCTCACAGCACCAATCATAATTGCACCGGATTGGGAGCAACCATTTGATTAATATGCAATGCGAGTGACTTTGCTGTTGGAGCTGTTTTGGGGAAAAGGAGGAATAAAATCTTCCACTCCATCTACTATGCGAGCGAAAATCTGAATCCAGCTCTGATGAAACACACAATTACTGAAAAAGAGTTGCTTAATGTGGTATGGCCGTTTGACAAGTTCAGGTCATATCTAGTGGGGACCCAAGTCATCATCTACGAAGATCATTTAGCTATCAGATACCTATTTGAGAAGAAAAATGCCAAGTCGAGACTGATTTGGTGGGTCATTCTCTTGCAAGAGTTTGACTTAGAGATTTGAGATCACAAAGGAACAGAGAATCAGTGGCTGATCACTTGTTCAGATTAGAAAGTCGGAACCATGTAGTGAAGGGGGTGCAATAAAAGAAACATTCTTTGATGAGAAGTTAATGGCAATCACCTGAAGCACATCCCCGTGGTATGAAGATTATGTGAACTTTATTGTAAATGGGGTGACACCACAAGAATTGACACCAGAAAATAGAAGATGGTTCCTACATGATGTCAGGTTCAACATGTGGGATGGGCCATTCTTATACAGGCTCTGTACGGATCAATTGTTGCGGAGATGTGTTTCTGAAGAGGAGATGAATGCCATACTTTATGACTGTCACGCCTCGCTATACGGAGGTCATCATAGTTGAGACAAGACCACCCAGAAAGTTCTACAATCAGGTTTGTATTGGCCAATATTGTTTAAGGATGCACACGCCTTTTTTAAAATGTGTGACATGTGTCAAAGAACCGGAACGATCATATAGAAGCACGAGATGTCGTTGCAAAACATTCTAGTAGTAGAGCTTTGTGATGTTTTAGGAATTGACTTCATGGGACCGTTCTCATACTCTAATGGTCATAGGTACATCTTGATGGCAGTCGAGTATGTGTCTAAGTAGGTGGAGGGCATGTCAAGAAGCACATCTTCACACGCTTTGGTACTATAAGAGTGTTGATGAGTGATAGAGGAACCCACTTCTGCAAAAATTTGCTGAATAATGTTCTTGCAAAGTACGGGGTCAAGCACAGGGTTTCCACTACCTATCACCCCCAGTGGTCAAGTAGAAGTGTCAAATAGAGAGGTTAAGCAGATTCTTTAGAAAACACTGAGTGCAAATAGAAAAAATTGGGTCGGGAAGTTAGACGACGTGTTGTGGGCATATCTAATTGCATACAAAACTCCCATAGGTTCTTCTCCGATAAATTAGTTTATGGGAAGGCATTTCACTTTCTCGTCGAACTTGAACACAAGGCCTATTGAGCAATTAAAAAGCAGAATATGGATGGTGACTTAGTTGGTGAGAAGAGGTTGCTGCAACTCAACGAGCTTGATGAGTTTCGATTGCACGCATATGAAAATGCCAAAATTGACAAAGAGAAGACTAAGAGTGGCATGATAAGCACATCCAACATCGAGAGTTTGAGCCAGGGCAAGAAGTTCTTTTGTTCAATTCGAGGTTGAAGCTTTTCCCCGGAAAGCTAAAATCGTGTTGGTCAGGCCCTTTCGTGGTGGTAAGTGTGAAGCTTCATGGAGCTATGGAATTGAGGGATATGAGCTCAAGTGGTAATTTCTTGGTGAATGGTCAAAGGATAAAACATTACTGAGGTGGTGACTTTGCACATCACAATACCTCGCTTGGACTTGACATATGCTTGAGAACGTGTTTAGTCGTGCCGCGATGTTAGTAATCGTCGTTCTACGACGTTAAATAAGGTGCTGGTTAGGAGGCAACTCAATGACAATAGTAGTGGTTGATTTTGTGTTATAGCATACTAAATAATGCAGGTGACGAAGGGGCAGGCAAAAAGACCATCAACCAGGGTTAATATAGGTGAAAAAAGTGCAAAAACAATGAGTTTCCCAGTAGCGCGACAATGCTACAATTCGAGCTAATTGGGCGACATTCTGCCTATGTCGCATAAAGGAGCGCGAAGTTCGTGCGAGCTCGTGCTAAGTTTGCGCTAATAAGAACACCATTCTTCCCGCACTTGCACGAAGTTAGCGTGCTCGCTCTAGTCTTCGGGCTAGCCCGTCTAAATATTGGAATTTTTTTTGCATTTTAATTTTTGTTTTCTTTTTAATTTGTCTTTAGTTTAAATTAGTCACCCCCCCCCCCCTCGCTTCTCTAACTCCCCAGTCAATAAAGAGACCACAGCGCTTCAATACTTCCCCCATTCAAACGAAAAACCCTTCCTCCAAAACACTCCTAAATCTTTCCCCCCATCTCCCGATTCTTCCCCTCCCCCCCCCCTCCCCCCCAAGTTCACTAGCTTCTTCCCCATTCTCCTTCACCAAGTATGAGCCTTAGTCTTTTTCTTCTCTTTTTTTTCTCTTTATATTTTAGATTTTTTTTGTGTTTTCTATGCCTATGTTGTAGTATTTGTAGTTAGCTTTTGTGTAAAAATTGGTGCAATAGGTTGTGATGTTGGTTGATGATAAGTGTGGGGTGGACTCCCACTTGATTTGTGATATTGGTGAATGTATGTGGGAGATTCTTGTTCTAAAAAGCTTGAAAGGGGTTGTGAAGGCCTATTGCCCACACGGTGTTTGTGGAAAGGCCCCAATGAGAGTGATTACATAGTGTATGACCACTTAGGCGTGTGAAGTCTGAGTAGCCGCAGTGTGTTAAACTTTTATTTGAGCTGTGTTAATGTGACCCAATTTTTAGGTGTCATGCCACCATCATGAAAATGGCAAGCCACATGTCCATCATCAAGCAGCCAAGCTGGCACAAGTAGGACACAAGGGGAAGCCCCTACATGCCTTCTTGACGGTAGAAAATTTGTTTCGGCTGATGCTTTGCCCCGCTTTACAGGAGAAGGCCGCTACATATCCAATTCTGGAGAGGGGAATTGACATCCATTTAGTCAAGGAACCCTGCCCCCATATGTGTTCGGAGTTGATAATGCAGGGTTTGCAGGCCTTCATTGATGATACAAGGGAGGCCAATACAATGATTGTGCGGAAATTATACGTTAATTTTCCAGAGCATATAGATAATGTAGTCATGGTGCATTGCAAGGCAGTAAATGCCTCCATTGAGGCGATACGAACGGCATATCAGTTTCCCACTCCTCTAGCTGAGAATCCGAACTTTTATTAGTATGGCCAAAATCCAACAGACGCCAAGCGGGAATGCTTCTTTGATGATATTTGTGCACCCAAAAAAATGGTGGAGTAGATGGAATACGGTAAGAAGTTCAACTCCTCCATTTTAACCCTGGTTATATGTGATTAACAATCGCCTTATTCCCTCCAAAAAATACTACGCAGGTGAATGGACCCCCAGCTGCGTTGATTTGGTGTTTCATCAAGGGTCTTCCCTTTGGTATACCAGAGGTGATCCACGACGAAATGTTTGTCCAGTGCCCACAACTCAGGTATGGGTTCTTTTTCCCCTCTTTAGTGACTAAGCTTTTCAGGCAAGTGAAGGTTCCTCATAATATTCGTGTGGATGGGCTGGTAAGCAATGGCCACGAGGTTCGACCAAAAAAGTGCACCACAAGGCCAGCCCCAGCAGCAGCAGCTGGAGCAGATGAGAGAGGCTCTGATGCCTTGGAGGAAGAGGAGGCTGAACAGATGAATGTTGAGGGTGAAACACAGGCCCATGCACCCAGCGCAATAGCTACAATATCGTTAGGAGTAGCATCTTCTTTAGGAACTGCCAGAGTGTCCCCTTTCACCATAAGGGAGCAGGAGGAATCTGCTCCTCAGTGACTGAATTGGGTACTCGTATAGACACAGTAGCTGATCGACAAGCTAAGTCGGAGAAGAAATTCATGGTTTGGCTGCGAGCTCTGGGTCGTGCGTGCAATGTAAACCCAAAAACTGTCTCCGACAAGGAGTGAAGCTGCAGGTAAGTTCCTTTACCTCACTGCTTTTTAAAATTTTAAGCCATGGGGATATGTTTTCATTTTTAAGTGTGGGGTGGGGATTTCGTCATTGTATGTTGTATGTAGTTGTATCAATTGGCTGTTTGTATTGTTTTCTTTCATTTTAACTTGATAGTTTTGATGATGTGAGTAGGAATTGTTTGTTAATTTAGATAAATGGCCCATCTTGACGATGGATCCCTTTCGGCGGGGTTCTTGAGGGATTGAGTAGAAAAATAGAAAATATGTAGACTCTTCGTGATGACGGATCTTGTAGATGATTTTCTTGAGGGAAGGCAGTCTAGAAAAAATCTTATTTGTTAAATCTCACTAAAGTGCCTTAATTTGTATGTTTGTTACTAAATTGAATGCTTGTAACAAAGTGTCTTGATGAGCTGATCTGGAATGAGTCATATGCATGTGTGGTAAGGTTTCTGTGTAGTCCGTCTATTGTACTCATGTCCAGAACTTTCCCGGTATGTGAGTTGAAGCGAAATTTTAGGTGTTGCTTGGTTTGAAAAATGATTTTAGGTTTTCTTTGATCCTTTTGAGCTTAATTGCTTATCAAAAATAAAATTTATCCCTAGTCAAACCTTTTGACCCTATAAAATTTTCTTTGGCACCCACATTATGAAAGTACAAGATCGGGTGAATTGTATATAGTTTTAAAATTAATCGTAATAAGTTGACTAGAAACTTTAGAAGTCAACTGAATATAGAAATCTTGCAGATAGAGAAATTCGAAGTAATAACCAGAAAGTAAATGGAGAAATTAAAGATACTGGGAATTTTATACTAATTCGGATTCAATGTGAATCCTAATCCAGTCCCCTTGGGTTGCAAGAGATTTCTCTTCAAGCAAATGAGTTTTCTTTCGTGTATAGATTCATTTTATAAGATTTCTAGCACTCGTTTCATACAATGCCTCACCAGTTGTAAGCTCTCTTTCTATCCCTGGCTTGTTACACAACAGAACTATATGAGCTACTATGCTTGTTTGCAGTAAATTGAAGAGAGTTGTTTGGGTTCGATCAAAGTATGCTAAGGATGGGGTTGTACTAAGAATTTATATAAAAATGAATGGTGAAGGCTCGACAACCCAAGGATTGTGATCCTTGGAAACAATTGATTCTTTCCAAGAATAAAGTACTAGCCGTTGCTCCACATCAGATCTTTCTCCTTTGGCAAATGGCGAATTGATAGAATTCTTCCTTGATTTTTGGACCTTCTGATCTTGATTGCTATCGTCATTAATTGGTCTTCAGTAATTGATCCTCTAGAATTAATTGGTCTTTAGTAATTTGCTTTGCCTCATCAATAATGGATTGCACGGAATCTGTGTTCCATTAGGGCTTGATCTAATTTACCAGAATCATGGAGATAATATCATTTTGCTGATGTAGAGATGATTCTTTCCTTGAGTGCCGAGAGAATTTAGTTCAGCTTCCTTTGAGAAGGATGTTCTTTCTTGTTTGGCATAGCTCATTTGAACTCCTGCACATGTATATTAATTTGCATCATTAAAATGTGTTTTAACAATCTCCCCCTTTTTTATGATGGCAAAATTATATATATATATATATATATATATATATATATATATATATATATATATATATATATATATATAAGTAAAGGGATAAACAACAGTTGACTTCCCTGTATGAGACGGGCTGACTTGGCACCCCCTCAATATGTGTAGTCAACTGAATGTAATCTCCTCCTCAATATGTGCAATCGACTTGTACCTGTATATTAGTGTCTATGCATGGGTAGCATAGTTAACTTAACCAGTTCACAGAATATGAGGTACAATCTCTCGTATCTGTATAACGAATAGGAGTATATACGAAGTAATACACAGAATCAACTTGAACCTGCACATAGAGCGTTAATAGTACAGAAATATTCTTCCCCTTTTTGACATCAACAGAGAGGGAGCAACAATAATTATCATCTACAAAAGCAAAAGAGAAAACAATCATCCACGGGCATAGCCCAACCATAGCCAAAACACGTTTAAAATAAAGGAATTTTTTTTTTGTAGACCACATCCATTTTATCGACGCAAAAAGTAGGTAAGAGTGTTGCATATGGCCTCCTGAAACTGGTCAAATCTGGTTTTGGAAGCAACGCTCATTCCATCAAGCCTGTCATGCACTTCTTTGAAGCTTTAACCGCACTCTCCCTTACTCGCTGTACAACCACCCTGATCTTAGACATATCGGACCCTGTTCCCTTTGAAATAGCATGAATGAATCCATAGTCGACTGTGTGGCGGACATAAGAGTCTTTATGTATGAGAGTGCAAAGTCAATGGAGCTGAGATTTTAATTTAGGTCTATAGGAACTGGAGAGGGAAGAACATCAGACGGAGGCTTGGTTTCCACGGGGGCAAGCATTGCATGACTATCACCTTTGTTGACCCAGACACCCTTGATACTCACATACCCCATACTTGAGAAGGCTCTACAGTTGTAGAATTTGTTCACAGGAACGAAGCGGTAGTCTGAAAGCAGAATTTGATAAGCTTCCAGAATTTGGGTGATGTCCATAGCATAAGGAAGGCTGGTTGGATCTTCAGCACTCTCAATCATAAAATTTATGACTCGCGAGGACAACTTGATTTTGAGGTTGGAGATAAGACAGTGGACAAAGAAGGTATCCCATTGAGAGAGGGTTGAAAAGGAACTAGTTCTGGGGAGGAGAGTGGTGGCAACAATGTGCGCAAGAACTCTAGTTTCCAAGCTAACATCACTAGGTCCTAATTGATTTGGAAGGGTTTCAGAGGGATGTTCTGCAATACACTTTTTAGCCTGATCAAATGTGATTTCAAAATCCTCAGGCGAGACATTCTTAAAGACAATTGGGAAACTAGAGCAACGATAGAGAAAGCGTGAGTCAAGAAAACCACAATCAAGAACAACGCGTGTACCAAGCACAAGAGTTTTAAGCCTATCAGGTTTACTAGAACGAAGATTTGTATACAAAATACTGACTAGGGGTTCATACACGGTACGTAGAGAAATAGAGTGAAATTTTTCCCACCCTTGATACACGAAAAGATCCTTTACCTTACAGCTGAGAGACTCCATAAGATCAACATCTACTACTCTGCCATGGGCGATAGGCTTTTCCTTAAGAGAAACAAAAAAATCCCTATTTGGGGTGTCCCAAAAATTTAGGTCTGATTCTAGAGAGGCAGAGAAATCGAACTTTGATTTCTTTGGAGTAGAAGTAGGAGGATCATCTATGAGACTCTTTCTAAAGGCTTTGTCACCTAAAAGTTGGGAGTGCTCAGAGAACCCTCCTTGAGATGAGGCACAACCCTCGGAATTATCAGACCCTAAGTCTATTTGCTTTGCATTTGAGCGGGTACTTTTCTTGGTGGAAGCAGAGGGGTTTTTGGAAGATTTTTCCATGGGAGAAGAGAGAGGTGGTAAAGGTTGAAAAGGGAGTTTCTAGAGGATGAGGGAGATGGTGGAGATGAAGGAGATGGAAAAGGAATAACTTCAAGAGAGAAGATTTGATGGTTGAGTACATAAAAGGAAGGGGTGTTAGATGAACCGATATGATGATTGGTTTTCCAACTTTGACTGCAAACTGATGGAATAAATCTAAAAAAGAGGGAAAAGACCGATGGCGTAATTAATGCACGGAAAAGAGCAATTATAACAGGTTTTTGAAAAGTAACACTTTAGTCCTAAGAATATTTGAAAACAAATAATGCCAAGTAATTCTCTCAAAGAACAAAATCTTTCTTCCAACAATGGTATAGTAAAGATATCAGCTAATTGGGTAAATGTGCCAACGAAAGCTAGTTCTATATCACCTTTAAGAACATGATCTCTAATAAAATGATGTTTAATGTCTAGATGCTTTTCTCTAGAGTGATGCACATGAATTTTTGAAAGACAAATTGCACTAGAATTATATAAAAGATTTGTATAGGCTTAAAATAAAGTTCATAGTCACTCAATTGATGAGACATCCATATAAATTGTGCACGACATTGACCAACTACTATGTATTCAGCTTCAGTAGTTGACAAAACGACTAATGCTTATTTTTTACTGTTCCATGATATTAAGGTCTTTTTTAGTAATTGCCAAGTGCCACATGTGCTATTTCTGTGTTCTTTATCACTTGCTAAATCTTCATATGAAAAACCTTCTAATTTAAAGGAGTTAGAGCGAGGATACTACAATCTATGAGATATTGAGCCAATAAGATATCGACTAATTCTTTTTACAGCAGTTAGGTGTGACTCCTTGGGAGGCGACTGAAACCTGGCACATTTACAATTGATGAACATTAGTCTGGTCGACTAGCGGTCAGATACAATAAAGATCCAATCATTCCCCTGTATTTGGTTTCATCAACTGGAGTACCCTGTTCATCTTTATCTAAACTTGTAGATGGACTCAGAGGAGTCCCAGTTGATTTTGCATTTCTCATGCCAAATTTTGGATCAGCTCCTTGGTATATTTAGTTTGATAGATGAAAGTTCCCTCTTCAGATTAATGAACTTGAAGTCCAAGGAAAAATGTGAGATCACCCATCATGCTCATTTCGAATTCACTTTGCATGAGGTTTGCAAATTCCTTGCACATAAGAGAGTTAGCACTACCAAAAATAATATCATCAACATAAATTTGAATGATGAGATTACTTTCTGTTGATAGTTTAATAAATAGAGTAGTATCAATTTTACCTCTAGTGAACATATGATCAACAAGGAAGGTATTTAACCTGTGATATAAAGCACGTAGAGCCTGTTTCAGTCTGTACAGTGCCTTGGTAAGCTTGTACACATGAGAAGGAAATATTTAGTCTTCAAAGCCTGGGGGTTTTTTCACAAAAACATCTTCTTCGATAAATCCATTTAGAAAAGTACTTTTGACATCCATTTGAAACAATCTAAATCCTTCAAATGATGCATATGCTAACATGATTCGTATAGACTTTAGTCGAGCTACTGGAGCAAAAGTTTCATCGTAGTCGACTCCTTCTTATTGAGAATATCCTAGAGCAACTAATCTGGCTTGTTCCTTATCACTTGTCCTTTTTCGTTCAGTTTGTTCCTGAACATCCATTTTGTTCCAATGATAGAAACATTTTCAGGTCAGGGTATCAGCTTTCATACTTGATTCTTGCTGAACTGATCTAATTCCTCTTGCATGGCTTTGACCCAGACTGAGTCCTTCAAATCTTCTTCTACCTTTTTTGGCTCTATTTGAGAAATTAGAGCAATGTTCGCTTTCTTTTTAAAGGCAGCCATGGTCTTCATTCCTTCATTTGGATTCCCTATGATTTATTTCTGTGGGTATTAAGTTTCATTTCTCCATTCATTTAGTCGAGCAGTGCTAGTAGGTGACTCCAAACGTTGTTCCGGAGTGTTGTTGCTAATTTGTTCAGTCGACTCAACTACATCTGTGGGATTAGTTGATTCTTATGATTTTCCTCTGTCCAAAACTTGTTGAGTTTGATCTTCGTCACCTGCATTAATGCCTTTCTCGACTAAGGGATTATTTTCATCGAAAATAACATGAACTAATTCTTCAACTCACAGAGTGCGTTTATTAAAAACTTTAAAAGATCTGCTATTTAAGGAATAACCAAGAAAAATACATTCGTCACTTCTTGGATCAAATTTCACAAGATTGTCCTTACCATTGTCGGGAATGAAACACTTACTTCCAAATTTATAAAAGTAACTGATATTAGGATGCTTACCCTTCCAGAGTTCATACGCGGTCTTCTTCAAGATGGGCCTTATAAGACATCGATTGAGAATGTGGCATGCAATACTCACCTTCAGCCCATAAATTATTTGTCAGAGAGTTTTCTAACAGCATGGTTCTTGCCATGTCTTGAAGAGTTCTATTTTTACTTTCCACAACTCCGTTTTGTTGTAGTGAGCGAGGAGCAGAGAAATTGTGAGAGTAACCTTCGATCAATATAGAAATATTCAAATTCGTTGCTTTCAAACTCACCTCCATGATCACTTTGGATTATGAAGATTTGATAACCTTATTCTCTTTCAATCCTTTTGCAGAGAACTTCAAAGTTTCTCAAGGCTTCATCTTTTTCAAGGAAGCATTATTTTACCTGATTTGTCTTGAATAGCACATCCAGTTCTCTTAAATTTTACCTTATATCTTGAATCACAAATTTGACTTATGCTGAGGAGATTGTAGTTCAATCCATCAACTAGATATACTTCAGTAGTCACAACTCTTGTTAAAAGGTATAGTTCCAGTGCTAACTATTTTGCCTTTTGAATCATTTCCAAAGTTGTCGTTCCCTCCATCAATCTTTGTAACTTCCTTATACAGGCTTTTGTCACCTGTCATGTGATTAGAACACGTACTATCTAGATACTATTTTCCTTTGCGCTTTACTCTGTGGTGTTCCTACAATAAAGATTTATTACTTTCATTTAGGAACCCAAGATTGCTTGGGTCCTGGTGAGTTAGTGTTACTGGATTCGGAGTTCTTAGGTTTCAAAATCCATCCGGACATATGAGATTTATGAAAGTAACAACGAGAATATATATGCCCATTTTTGTTACTATAGTAACATTTAACTCCAGACATATTTTTAGGTCTTTCACAAAAGTTGGAATTAGTAGTCATTGGATTTGCTGGTTCCTTTCTAGTAGACTTGTAAGTCGACTGGTTTGACCGACTAGTCGATCTAGTTCTGATTGGTTCTTTTCCAATTGACTTGGAAGTCATCTGGTTTGACCTAACTGAGTTGTGACTGGTGGATTTTTGCAAGCTGTTAAACTGCATTTGCAATTCCTGAAACTCTTCTTGAAGTACGCCTTTTTCAATTTAACATACTTCACGCTTGAGTTTCCAGTCTTTGACTTCCCTGGTGAGTCTCCTAAGTTAATTCATCCTTTTCTGAGACTATTTAAGGGTGGACGCAAGAATGTCTTGTAATTCATTGCATCTTTCACTGTCATAAGATCTTACCTCGCTAGTTTCTCCTCTTTCCAAAAAGCAGTTTTCATTGTCTGAATCATCTTCATCTGTCCAGCACCCTGAAGTTTTGTTGATCTTATTTTCTACAATTTTCATGAAGTAGAGACTTGCTATTATTCATGGTCTGAGTCATCCTCATCACTCCAGCTTCCAAATGATCTATTTTGCTTAATCCTCTAGAGATCTTTCTCTTCAGAACCAGACACTCCGCTTGGATGTGCCCAAACTTTCCACATTCATAACATTTTCCATCATTCTTGTCTTGTTCATTGTATTGTATAGATCTTCTTGGTGGAAATCTTCCCTTCTTTGTATTTCCATATCTTCACATTAATCTATCCACGTTTCTAGACATCATAGAGATTTCCTCTTGTAGAACATTAGGGTCATCAATTTCATTCTCAGCAGTTTCAGTAGTGGTTTTGAATGCAACAATTTTCTTCTTTTCTTCTTGATATTTCTTCTTCAGATGCGTTCTTTCGAAAGCAATGAGTTCTTCTCGAAGTTCATCATATGATTGCTTGTTAAGGTCTTGAGATTCTAATATGACCACTTTAGTCTGCCAGGTGGTTGGTAGGCTTCTAAGAAGTTTCCTAACTTGATCACCACTTATGTATGGTTTGCTAAAATATTTCAAATCACTGATTATTTTACTGAACTGGGCAAACATTGTTTCGACGGATTCTCTTTCCTTCATTGAAAATAGTTCATATTCGTGAACTAGTATATTTATGTGAGTTTTCTTTACTTTGCTGTCACCTTCGTAGGTAACTTCGAGTTTGTCCCATATTTCTTTGGCAGTATCACAACTAGAAATGTTCTCATATTCTTCACTACTTATTGCATTGTGAAGCAGATTCCTTGCATTGTGGTTTATCTTTACAGCTTCCAATTGCTCCTTTGGGTATGAGTCTATATCATCAGGATCATTGAGGAGTGGAGAGCTGGCAGGCAATGGATAGTTTCCCTTCTTGATGACCTTCCATACTTTGACATCGTATGCTTTGGTGAAGATTTCCATGCGGATTTTCCAGTGGGAGAAGTGTTGTCCATTGAATTATGGTGGCCTTACTTGAGAAGTTCCTTCCTAAAATAGAGCTTCAAACCTGATTTGCCATGATCTTTTTTCTCACAAGTTGTTAAGCAAAAAGCAAAAGTGTGAGCCTTGCTCTGATACCAATTGAAAGTACAAAAGGGGGGTGAATTGTATATAGTTTTAAAATTAATCGTAATAAGTTACCTAAAAACTTCAGAATTTGGCTGAATATGGCAGTCTTGCAGATAGAGAAATTCAATGTAATAAGCAGAAAGTAAATGAAAAAATTAAAGACACCAGGAAATTTATACTGGTTCGGATTCAATGTGAACCTTAATCCAGTCCCCTTGGGTTACAAGGGATTTCTCTTCAAGAAAATCAGTTTTCTTTCGAGTACAGATTCATTGTTTGCCACTTAGATTTCTAGCACTTGATTAATATAATGCCTCACCAGTTGTAAGCTCTCTTTCTATCCTGACTTGTTACACAAAAGAACTATATGAGCTACTATGCTTGTTTGTAATAAATTGAAGAGAGTTGTTTTGGTTCGATCAAAGCATGCCAAGGATGGGGTTGCACTAAAAATTTATACAAAAATGAATGGCAAAGGCTCGACAACCCAAGAATAAGGTACTAGCCGTTGCTTCACTTCACATCTTTTTCCTTTGGCAAATGGCGAGATTGATAGAATTCTTCCTTGATTTTTTGACCTTCTAATTTTGATTGTTGTCACCATTAATTGATCTTCGGTAATTGGTCCTCTAGCATTAATTGGTCTTCAGTAATTTGCTTTAACTCGTCAATCACGGATTGCATGGAATCTGTGTTCCATTAGGGCTTGATCTAATTTTACCAGAATCATGGAAATAATGTCGTTTTGCAGATGTTGAGTTGATTCTTTCCTTGAGTACCGAGATAATTTAGTCCAGCTTCCTTTGAGAAGGATGTTCTTCCTTATTTTGTATAGCTTGTTTGAACTACTGCACATGCATATTAATTTGCATCATTAAAATATGTTTTATCATATTACAAGCCTATAGCCTTTTTGTTCTTAACATCATTAAAATTGATCTTGATTTGATCCTTTTACCTCTTAAAGCACTTTAATTGTGAGATGAGCGCTAAAAGAAGTGAGAAGAAACTAAGTGTGGGGTGGCTTTTGAGTGGAACCAATAAAAGGAAGAAAGGTTCACTTGTTTTGTAAAATAGTATACCACTAATGGAAAGTGAAAAGAAAAAGAAAAATAAACAAGAAAAAAAAAAGAAATATAGAGATAAATGCATTGTATTCTTGTTCGTGCTAGTGAGTATGAATTAATGTAGTGCGTAAAGAAGAATGGAGCATTTTTGGGG
This sequence comes from Nicotiana benthamiana, assembly GCA_034376525.1. Taxonomy (NCBI): domain Eukaryota; kingdom Viridiplantae; phylum Streptophyta; class Magnoliopsida; order Solanales; family Solanaceae; genus Nicotiana; species Nicotiana benthamiana. Next base: position 43,541,453 of record CM067341.1, on the reverse strand, counting down.
TGATACAGTTTGTGAAAGTGAAGTGGGTTAAAGAATTTGCACTTAAAGTTATTACGTGATGTGTTAAAGTGCTTAGGAGGGTTAGTCACTATTACTAAATATATCCTACCCGTCCCTTAGCCCACATTACGAACATGAAAAATTCCTAATTGATTTTAGATCGAGTGAGCCTACATTAGTAGAGATTTACATTATGGGCAAGCTTATGATACCAATTGCATGCATGTGACTTATTTTGTAAGGGTGAGTGGTTTCTTTAATATATGTGAGCATATGATTGGAATGTGTGGATTGATTTCAATTTTTGTTGATGTGATTGTGAGGGCATATGATTCGTGACGGAAAAGCAAGTCTTGACTTCTGTGTAGAGTACTTTGAGGAAGTATGAATATTGGATGGCAATTGAGAGTCGACCTTTGAGGCTAGGAGTGTTCACTGCTAGATGTAATGTATGCAATTTGTTCTGGGTGTAATGCATTAGGGGAAATGGTTGAGTGAAGGAACTTCTAAAAAATATAGTTAGATTGCTCGAGGACTTGCAATGAATTAAGTATGGGGTGTTGATAATAGTCTAAATCTAGGTAATTTGGCGATTGTTTATGCTCCCGCTTGATTATATTCCAATGTCATAATATGGTTAATTGATGAAAAATAGGCTCTAATTATGAATTGTAAACATTGCAGGATGAGGAGATTATATGATTCTTTCAAGAGGCTATTGGAACTATTTTTGAGCAAGAACGACCCCTTGGAGCTGAGTGCCCGCAAGGATGAGACAAAGAATTGAATAAATAATGTCCAGACTAACGCGAGCTCTAGCGCGAAGTCGCGCAAGTCTAGAAGCTGGAGGCAGAATATCAGGAAACTAGCACGAAGTGTAGCATGAGCTCTAGCGCGTTCGCGCTAGTCCTAGTCCGAAAAATACTGTTAGGGCAAAATTGGAAATCTGGAAGAAATTCCACTTATAATATATAAATTCAAGCTCGCCCAAGGAGTCAAATATCAAGGTTTTCATAGTCTAGTGACAAAAATAAAGAGGCACGAGGCAAGGAGGAGATTTGACCATCAAGTTCTTCTTTTCTTCCCTTTGTTTTTGCTATTTGTGATCAACACTAGTATGAGAGGCTAAAACCCATTGTTCTAGGGTCATGGGTGAAACATGAATATTGTTATTTTAAGTTTAATTTGACTAAGTTTGTTTATCATATTGGTTGTTTATTTAATTCTTCTTTTAATTATTTTGCTGAGTAGATAATAGCGAATCATATCTACGAATCTTTAGTTGAACTCGAAAGTGGAAACCTTAGATTGCATATAGAATTAAATAGAGCAAGTTCTTGAACCTGGGCCTCAGGGAACGGATTATAAATTGGGATAGACATATACCCAATTGCCTTGCTTGGTTGAAATACAGAAATTATAAATGCATTCTTGTTAATCTTAATTCCATACACATATAGGCATTAGGAATAGGCGAGTAAGAACACTATAGATTCTTATGCGTAATATCAACCGTGTCAATCAACGATCTAGATAAATCAATCAGGCATTTTAAGCCAAGAACAAAACACGTTTGTTAACTAGCCCGTGACTCTGGAATATCCTCTCGTAGTATTTGTTACTCGAAATTATTATTTGTTTGGTTAATTGCTCTAGTTGGATTTTGGCTTGATAAACTAGGTAGTAAAATAGTTACATCTCTATTTTTTGAAAAACCTCTTGGATAGATAAATTAATTGAGTTTGAATCAGTCAACAGTTAATCACAAGTCTTCGTGGGAACGATACTCTACTCACTACTCTATTACTTGATGATCACGTGCACTTGCATGAGTGTTTTGGTCGCAACACCTTCCTCTCACGTATTCCCGTAGTTATGCAGTTCCACTCTTTGCATTCGCATACTAATTCACATGTTCGCGGAGCCCAATCGTTGGGCCATTAGACTCTTCTTAATAAGTTCGCAAAGCACGTCTGGGCAGCCTTCATCTTTCCTTCTTCACGAACAGGAGTATCCTTCCACATTCGCGATGCTTACAATATGGGCAGAATAAATAGTACTCTATTCTGAGGGTTTGCCATCTACACCATTTTTCGAGTTCTACAGCTCAAATTTGGGCGATTCTTTATAGGGTTTTCAAGCAAAATGATATGTAAGTGATATTCACCTATAATCTATTATATTCCGTGATTTTGTCTTTATTTTTATTATTTAATTAGTGTTTTTGAGAAAAAATAGGAATTTTTAAGAAAACTTTCAAAATGAAAATTCATGATTTGAGGGATGAAATGGTATCGGAATTTGATAGTTTTGTATGGTTGAACTCATATTCGAATGGGAGTTCAGTTTTTCTGAAATTTGTCGGGTTCCAAGGTGCGGGCTCGGAGGTCAATCTTTGGACCGATTTTTAGAATTTGATAAAGATTGAGATTTTATAATCCGAAATAGTTTCGTATGAGTTTTATTTATGGTTTGGACTTATTTTTGTTAGATTTGAGCCGTCTGGATGTCTTTTCATCTAAGAAGTTCATTTTAGAGTACCAGTTTGTATTCTTTGCGGAAAGTATCTTGCCTAGTCTTGTGTGGGGATTTTCCCTTATGTTTTAGTCTTCTATGGTAATTGTAGTCCGGGTACGGGAGGTGACAAGTGCATGCTCGAACTTATTTGTGGAATATTTTTCTTTCAAGGTTCTTAGGTCCTTAAATTCACTAAGTAGGATGTTGTTCTAATACGTTGAGTTTTCTATTTGCTAGTTTCATCTCTACATGCTCTATGCAATATTTTAGCGCTTCTTTCCTCTTACTAGTTATTTGGCCCTTTTTGCCTTAATTGAAGTGATTGCCTTCCTTATTGTTTTTGTTACTTCTTAATTGTGATTTCCTCTATGGCGTCGTACATATATGCTATATGTCCAAATTATTCTGGTTGCCTGTGTAGTTATCATGTGCCTTACACGTCTTGTTATTTTTGTAAAGCTTCTTGTATTCATTTGATTTTTACATGAATCTCTTGTTGCCGTATACTCATACTGTTGGTGGTAGAAATATTTGTCACTGAATTGTTGATTTATTGTTGTTGATTTAAAGTATGTACGGTGGGATTGGGTTGCATGCCATAACGGGAGGAATACAGGTGATATATTGAGAAGGAATAAGGGTAAATTATTATTATATGGTGGGATCGGGTTGCACGCTGCAACATGAGGAATATGGGTGATATATTGATGAGGAATAAGGGTGAATTGATATTATATGGTGGGATTGGGTTGCGCGTCGCAACATCTTATGCTTATTATTAGGATACTAATATTGTACAGTGGGATCGGGTTACACGCTGCAACAGGAGGAATAAGGTTGATATATTGTTGAGGAATAAGGATGAACTGATATTATATAGTGGGATCCGGTTGCGATCCGCAACATATCTTGTATTTTAGTATCCCTGTCTTACTGTATTGACTTTAGTTACTTTGCGCAAGACTTTGATAATTTGTATTTCTTCTTTTCACTCAGTTTTGAGGATCAAGTTATTGTCATTGACTTATTGACATACTGTCATTTCCTGAATTCTTTTCCAAATACTATTATTCTAGAAAATTAATTTTCAAATTAAATTTACTACAACTAGTCATTTGCTCCTGCCCTATTGAGTCATTCATAATATCATGATTTAAAATGAAGGAATTAATATCATGCTTCCTTTTTTGACTTTAAGTTAGAACTTATTGTATATTTTAATTTCTACTATTTTTAGTAATTGTTATATTTTATTTTAACTTAAAAAGAAATTTCTATTACATTTAAATTAATAAAATATACAGTGGTGCCCTTGTACAAGAACAAAGGGGACATCCAGTGCTGCAACAACTATAGGGGTATTAAACTAATGAGCCACACGATGAAGGTTTGGGAGAGGGTGATTGAGGCGCGAATGAGGGAGGCGACGAATATATCTGGGAACCAGTTCGGTTTCATGCCAGGCCGCTCCACCACTGAGGCTATTCACCTAGTCAGGCGGCTGGCGGAACAATTCAGGGATAAGAAGAAGGACATGCATATGGTGCTTATCGACTTGGAGAAGGCGTATGACAAGGTCCCGAGGGAGGTGCTATGGAGGTGCTTGGAGGCGAAGAGTGTGCCAGAAGCCTATATCAGAGTTATCAAGGACATGTACGATGGGGCTAAGACTAGGGTGAGGACGGTGGGTGGCGATTCAGACCATTTTCCTGTGGTAATGGGGCTCCATCAATGATCAGCGCTGAGCCCCCTGTTGTTCGCCTTAGTGATAGATGCTCTAACCCGTCATATCCAAGGGGATATGCCTTGGTGTATGCTCTTTGCTGATGATATAATATTGATAGACGAGACGAGCGCCGGTGTTAGTGAAAGGTTAGAGGTATGGAGACAGACCCTCGAGTCTAAAGGTTTCAAAATAAGCAGATCTAAGACAGAATATCTGGAGTGCAAGTTCAGCGACGAGCCGAGTGGGGTGGGAAGGGATGTGATGCTTGGTTCTCAGGCCATCGCCAAGAGGGACAGTGTCAGATATCTTGGGTCTGTGATTCAGGGGAACGGAGAGATTGACGGGGACGTCACCCATCGGATAGGAGCAGGGTGGTCGAAGTGGAGGCTTGCTTCTGGGGTCCTGTGTGACAAGAAAATCCCACACAAACTCAAGGGGAAATTCTACAGAGCCGTGGTTAGACCTGCGATGTTGTATGGGGCAGAGTGCTGGCCCGTGAAGAACTCCCATGTTCAGAGAATGAAGGTTGCTGAGATGAGGATGCTTAGGTGGATGTGTGGGCACACCAGGCTAGATAAGATTAAGAATGAAGTTATTCGATAGAAGGTAGAGGTGGCCCCGGTGGACGAGAAGATGCGGGAAGCGAGGCTGAGGTGGTTCGGGCATGTACGGAGGAGGGGTCCCGAAGCCCCGGTGAGGAGCTGCGAGCGGCTGGAGATTGTTGGTGGTCGGCGGGGTAGAGGGAGGCCTAGGAAGCATTGGGGAGAGGTGATTAGGCAGGACATGACTAGTATGCAGGTTACCGAGGACTTGACCCTTGATAGGGGAGTCTGGAGGTCTCGAATCAGGGTTGCAGGCTAGGGGCTCTTAGAGTCCTTCGTTTGCCCCACCCGGGGTTGGGTGTGGGATAGTAGGGTTACCCGTAGATGACTAGTGTTTTAGCGTAGGTCCCCTCTTGGTTGGTAATATGATAGTTGTCGCTTGTTATTGTCGCATGCGACGGTATTTATGTTTCTTATGTTTACATAATCATTTACGTTATTTCTGCAGGATTACTTATGCTTTGTTTTGTTATTGTGTTTTGTCTTGTCTTGGTTCCTAACTTTATCTTTGTTTTCCAATGCAGCTCTTCATTCTGTCCTATGCGCCGAGGGTCGCTTGGAAGCAGCCTCTCTGCCCTTTTGGGTAGGGGTAAGGCTGTCTACATATTACCTTCCCCAGACCCCACCTGGTGGGAGTATACTGGGTAGTTATTGTTGTTGTTGTTGTTGAATTATATATTGAAGGAGATAGCTAATCCGATGTTGGATTTCTGTTTGAAAAATAGTATTTTCTTCACTCAAATAATTTCAAAAAATAACTTCATCTTTTCTTTCTGGTTTTCCAATTTGGTCTAGAAACTGTAAAAATGGAACTTCATGAACATCTTATTTATAATTTGTCATGGATATTACGTACTGAGTGGCACGTAGATATTTGACGTGGAAAGTGAAAGGGAAATATGTGCGCACAAGGTGCCATATGTGTTAAAGCTTTGGAAGTTGTGATTATGATACGATACTTCGAGAATTGGGATGGTCGGGATTGTGTGTTAGGAATGATGTGATTGGTTGAGTTAGCATCACTTTCCTTATTTGAGCATATCTTTACTTGTCTGTATCCCAGATATGTTGGTGTTAATTTACTAGGTTACTTTTCTGTTTACCGTGAAAATGATAATAACAATAAAATTTATAAATGGGATTCTAAAAATACATGACCTATTCTAGAGCTAGTTATTAGAGTAGTTGATGCTAATAATGTGAAGTTTAATGATGAAGTGCAAGCTAAAATGAGGCGGTAATTAAACCGAGGGGCCTGTTACCCGGATGCAGGACTAGTCGATGGAGGACCTTGGGGTCAATGTTCGGGTCGAGCTCGAGCTATTGGGAGACAATCGTGAATGGTATAATAGTTAAGGTAAGATCAAATAAGGCTTTTTATATCCAATACCAAGCAATAAAATGAAGAACAAGTGAGAAAGCAATAAATATTAGAGTGGCCTCGAGCTAGTGTGAACGAGCAAGCTAGAAAGAAAATGGAGAGAGATATTATTGTACTTGTAGCTAAATGGAGCAATATCAACCTCGTACAAGGTGGTGTGAGTCCCTTTTATATATGAGGGGAACTCGGCTACAAGTACATGAGCATTAATAACAAATTATGGAGATAGGATGGCTTGATGCTACACCGCAGCATAGGCTTTCGATAGGCCTGCCCTGTCAGACTTAGTCGTGTGCCTTGGGGCTTCCCCCTCTGTCCTGGCTTCGATCTCCGTCTTTTCTGATTTGGGCTTCGACGAGCCCCGAGGTCAAAAACTCGATCGTGGTTTCCCATCCCTGGGTCTCAAGGAATTCTTCCAAAAATGAATTGACAATGAGAAATTAAGTCCTATAATTATGCCACATATTGATAGTCTCTGTGTTTCCCATAATGAAGGGATGAGAAATGATTCTGACACTAGACTCCTCGAGCTTCTTACGGCAACGTCATACCAATAATGCGGCTCCTAGCATGAGCTTTGTGATAACTGGGAATCCACGGGCTTGTGTATTTTGACTTCATTCAATGCATTCCCGATTCCCGCTCTCCATGGTGAAGGTACCACCATCGGTTAAGTTTTTAAAGATGCATTAAATGTGCCCGTCAGTCAATATTCCAAAGCTTTGACACAGTGTCATAACCCCCTATGAATGGGGGTGTTTGGGTTTTGTTTTTCCTATCGAAGTGCCTTCGTTGGCTTGTTTACCCATTTCTTTTTATCATCTTCTTCTATCCTTGAACATCATTCTTGGGTCTCATGGCCTCAAGGCCATTTGGCGGAGCTATCTTAGATTGTGTTGTGGCCTATTGCCGGGGCTTCCTTTGTCGAGCATAATCATGCTGCCCTGTTGTTGTTGTGGTTGTTGTTATGCTTATTTTTTCTGCTGCTATTGGCTCGAGATGATGACGGGCGGGGAGTCTGGTTCCCCTTATGTAGACAACTGTTCCGACTATGCACCGCTGATCACGCTTCAATCGGGGCCTGGTGTGGCACTTCATCCCTTTGGATTTTTCTTTCCCAAGGGATAAAATGGCAATACCAGCCATTGAGTCAAGGGCCTGCCGAATCTTCAACCTTTGGCTTCGGCGAGCCATGTCTCTTTTCTTTGCCTCCTCTGCATCCCATATGTTTCCTCTTCTTCATCTTCTCTGACGGGAATCTTTCGGGGGATTGAGTCGGGAACCTAGAGGAGGTGGCACTCGAGGATGCTGATACCGAAGATGGATTTTCGAAGGTAGACTGGGCCCTTGGGTTTCATTGCATGTACATCCTTCTGTTCCTCCGTCTTAGGGTTAGAGAACTTCTCCAGGCTTCTATAATTGTATGCAAGGACCCCTCGAGGTCTATTATACATGGATATTTATGATTAAGAATATACTACGTTGACTTTTGCTTTTGATCCTTGCCTTATTTTTGTATGATCTCGTGCCCTTTAAGGCATTTTGAATGTCTTCCTTTATTCTCGTCCGCTGATATCTGTCTTTGGTGCGAGCGTTCTTTTCGATCATCTGCTGATCAACATTGTTCTTTTCCGAGCCCATCATCATCCTCAGACCAATTTTGCGGAGGAGTTGCCTATACTCAGGTGCTGCATCGGGCCTTCATGGAGCCTTCGTGATCGGAGCTTCGCGTATTTATCCCTTTTTATAGAAAAAAGAAACTACGAGACCAAATACCATCTTTAGTCGATAAGTGGAATTGAAAGCTTCCCGAGGTCCAACTTCTCTTTGGTGGGGATCCTCGGGATCAAGTATCACCTCCTCGATTAATATCGAGGCTATTGGCTTCCCGAGGTTCACTTCGGGTAGGCGAGTCGTTGCTGCTTCTCACATATATGTGGGGCAGCTTTGGCTTCTTCGCAAGACCTCACTATTTTGGATAGCTGCCCTTCCTCTTTGGCATAGGGTTCTCCATTTTCTTAGGCACAGAAAAGCATTGACGCACGTCCTTGTTTTGATCTATTAGTTTTACCATAGTCATGAAAACCGCTTCGAGGCTGGCCCAGTAGGGACTGGAGAGTGTTGCTCCCAGCGTTCAGGAACCGCGTGGGTTCACTCTGAAGACCACGTATTTGATAAGAGAGGAACATCTAGATATGGTGAAGAGATACTGTGGATGTAACGAGGGGATAAGTCTAGAAGTGCTTTCCCTGGATGAGAGTATTACAGAATCCATTGATGGATTATTGAGCGTCTACCCATATCCTTTCGCATTAGGCCCCCTTGATAGGGTTGTGCTTGATTTTTGCTTGAAGTATCGGGTTAATGTGCCGCAGATACATTTGTCGATCTGGCGAGTGGTGCGAATGATGAGGTTCGTTGCGAAGAAGACTGGGCTTGAATTCATTCTTGACCACCTCGTCAGGCTATACCGTCCATTTCATCATCTAGGCCTGCAAACACTGAGGTGTTGTTCATCCACGCCCTTTGTTGTTGATGATGAAGAAGATGGGGCTCGAGAGTGGGTCAGTTGTTTTATACGGGTCTGGATGGCCAACATTACCCTTGTGGAGCTTTTGCCATTTCCCAAGGGGTGGAATTACAAAGCTGAGCAAAGCGTCTGGTGCTTTTTCAGATTTTTCCTACTGCGAAAATCAGTTGAATAATCATGTTTATTCCCTTTATGCACCGACATCATGGACGTCGCGCAAAGTTCTTTACCTGCCTGGTTGGGTCCGGGGCTGGTTACCCATTAACCTGCGACGAGCGTCGGTGGCGAGTTGTATTCTTTATCAGATGGGGAGTGAAATACCAAGGTATGCACACGCTGCCTTTGCCTTGGCCCTCTTGTATTTGAGGTAACATTTCCCTCCTTTATTTGTACTGCATTGTTGTTTGCAGGTATCGGGCGATTTTTCAGGATGAGGCAGTGTTCTTCCAAAGGGGAGAAGGAGACGTCGGCCTCCCGCTGTGTGATTGAGTTTTTTGTGGTGCTGAACGGGCCATGCCTTCAAGGAGAGGGCATCGTTCGAGCCTGCTGTTCCCAGAGTATTTGATTCCCGGGCGGCGGGTCCCCCGAGTGAACGTTCTTTGCCCGAGGTTGGCTCTCCTGGGGCCGAAGAGGCAAGATCAATAGCAGTGTGCTTTTACTTTGAGGAAGTCCATCGGCTTCACTTCGTAGTGAGCTTAGGCGCAGTTTTCCTGTATTGCGTGTCCTCCTCCCTTTATTGAGTTTTCTTTGTGCAGGCTTGTGATAGGCTTATGTCTCAGCTGCTCTCTCAGGGGGCTAGGCTTCGTAGAATTCTGGACGGGGGTGAGTCTTTTAGGCTCCTTAGCGAGGAGAAGGAGGTTGAGTTGCTGCATTGGCGATATGAGGCGCACCAGAGCTCGAATTATGAGAGCTATTTGATGGAGCTGGTAACATTTTGTAGCCGTGCTTCAATCATTTTGAAACTTAAGGTTAACCCATTTTTGCTATATTAGCTGCAGAAAAAGATGGAGGCCTAGGAGTACCACAATGGCGACATCGACCGCGTCAGAACTGCTTGTGGTGAGCAAAGGTCTCAAGTGCAAGCTCAACCTATAGATGAGACAAGCGCCTTGGAAATGATCCCTTCCTTCGAAGCCCAACTCCACTTGGCCTATGACAACGCCAAAGTTCATGAAGATATGATCAAGAAATTTGAATCTGATATCTCGAAGATCAGCGCTAAGATATGCCGGAGCTGAAGCGGCACTAAGCCGAACCAAGGCTGAATAGGAGATGGTGATACGTATGAAGGACACTGTTGATGACCAAGCTCAACTAAAGCGAGCCCTCGATCGGGAGAATAGGATCGAGGAATATGTTCGTTGCAGATCCCGAAGAGAGGTACACAAGGAGATTGGTACAAGGGGCTTCGTTTGCTCGAAGAAATTGGCTCAAGCAAGGGCGTACGAGCTTGACGCTCGATCACTTCTTGCTGACGTCGAGGAGAGTGAATCTGGAAAGCTGTAGCCCTTTGGGGCGTCCCATTTTTCCGCTTTGTATTCGATACTTGTAGAGCATATTAGTAGATGGATAGTACACCTTTTTTGCGTATGTACAATAAGAGAAAGCTTGGAGCTTTATTTCTTTAGCATCTCTTTCTGTACTGCTTTTGACCAAGCGAGTTGGTTTCGGTGTTTGGAGGGATCTTCGTAGGATCGGAACGTATCAGATAGGCATAGAGGCTTTTAAGTACGATCCTTAGCGTTGGGGCCTCCGTGTTTTTGTCACGACCCAAACCCATTTCCGGTCGTGATGGCGCCTCTCGTGAAGGCAAGGCCATCCAACCCATTTAAACAGACTTTTTCTACAACAAAATAACATGAATAAACAGTTTCAAGAAAATTAAATGACATGATCTTGCGAAATACAAGCCAACACAGGCCGACATCGGGGTGTCACCAATCATGAGCTACTACAGAGTTCACTAAAGTACTACAAGTCCGGTGATAGGCACAAAGTCTGAAAAAAATATGAGGAACATAAAATAAGGGAGAAGATCTGGTGCTGCGGACGCAAGCGGTCACTTGGATCAGCTACGATAACAAACCACTAATAACCCGCTACCAGACGAACAATACCAGCAACTGCACACGAGGTCCAGGGAGTAAAGTGAATACTCCAATTCAGTGAGTAATAAAAGTAAATAATAGCTTAAAGCAAGAAGTTACGTAAGGCACTCCATCATGCTATACAGAATAGTACAACACTTTTTACAAAATAGTAAAAACCGTGAAATCCTTTGGAAAACATCTAGGCTCAGTTAAAAACATTTTTTGATTGATCTTTTCAGCAGTTGCCAAAAATTCTTTCAAAATAATTTGTGACACTATACACCGAAGTCCGCCCCTCGGGCAATATCTTCATTCCTGGTCAGCCACTCGGGCCCCAACACTCAAGGATCAGATATCACCAGCAAAGGCAGATATATATCTCCATAAATATCACAAACCACAAATAATGAACAAATGCATGAATGCAATGCAATGCATGTGATGGTACATTTCAATACCCACTCCGGCGCGCAGTCTGATCCATTTAACATCGACGGCGCTCATTGAGATTGTGTACAGACTCTGGAGGGCTCCTAAGGCCCAAACGCAATGTTACTGCGGCGTGCAGTCTGATCCAATATATATACACACTGATGCGGCGTGCAACCCGATCCATGCTCATATACACTGCTGCGGCGCGCAGCCCGATCCATGCTCATCTCAATATAATACTGATGCGGCGCACAGCCCGATCCATCCATAGTCCAGAAATCATCATATGCACCATGGGCATTTGTAAAACAACAGTTCTCAGCCTGAAATATTATTTAAAATATCATTTGAATTTCAAAACTTAGAAAATATGACTGAGTTTACAAAGCAATGCTTAAAGGTTGTGGACTGAGCCAAATGATATGCAAGCGTGTGCAGAAACACAATATCAATCCCCGAAGGATTCTACAAGTCGGCACGAGGTCCCAAATAGGTCAACAAGCCCAAATAATATCAGTACAATATTGTATATCAATCACCAATATAATGTTAATCTCACTTAATCCCCAACGGTACCATACCCCACGCTCATATCCGACGTGCAAATCACCTCAATACAATACTATGATGTGCGAATCCGGGGTTTCAAACCCTCAGGATATCATTTAAATGTATTACCCACCTCGAACCGGTAAAATCTCTAGTCCGCGATGCCTTTGCTCCTTAAACAGGCCTCTACGCGCGTCAAATCTAACCAAAATCAGAAGAATGCGTCACAAAATGCTAAGGGAACAATACCCAATCGAAAACAATTGAGAAATAGCAAAAATCTCGAAACTAGCAAAACCTGAGCCCTTGGCCCGCTTCTCGAAAAATTACTAAACTTAAGTACCAGATACCTCATCTCGCCACGAGTCCATACATACCAAGAACTCTCAAATCCGAGCTCAAATGACCTATCAATCCTAATTTTGGAATATAAAAAACTCAAGCCCTAGTTCTTCACTTTTTAACCAAATTTCCATGAATTTAAGTGTTGAAATCACAATTAGATGATATTCTGGGTCATAAGACTTACCTCCAATAGATTCCTAGTCATAACTCTCCAAAAATCTCGACAAAAGCTTCCAAACTCGCTCAAAAATAGTGGAAAATGAACTTGGTTCGTGGATGAAATGTCCTTAAAACATTCTGCCCAACCGAACGACCCTTCTTCGTAAACGTGGAATCCAACCGCGACCGCGATGCTTCAGCTGCCCTTCTCCTACTCGAATGCGTGCCCCAGATGCGAACGCAAAGTACAAGACCAGGGAACCCTCAGACTTTCTCTTCGCGAACACGGGGTCCCAAATACGAATGTGAAGAGCACTGGCTACCAGCCTACGTGAACGCGGCACTGCCTCGCGAACGCGAAGGCCAAATACTCTCCGAGTCAAGCCTTGATTCGAGCTTGCCCGACCTTCAATCCTTTATGCCCGTGCGGTAAATAGCGATCATTCTTATTTCTTGCCCTTGGGCGTTTGCCGTTTCAACTATTCTGGGTTCAGTCTCCTAGTCGCATCGCGATTCGAGCTTTAATTGACCCTCAAGTTCTTTCCCGCCTGTATAGGCAGACAATTATGGCCTTTTGTGCTTCGGGTCGAATTGACCTTACAGGCGCGTGGCCTGGAGGCTCGCTCGGCTGGCGACAATGACATTTATGTCGTGCCCTTACGCATATTGCAGTTCAATTATTTTGGGTCGAGTCTCTGAGTTGCGTTGCAAATGAAAAACGTTTATGACAAAACTAATAAATCCAGAACAAAAAAATTTCAGCTTTTAGTGCTGAAGTTTTAACAAATGAACTAAATAATTCAGCATCTTTAACTGATGTATTTGAAATAGCTTACCCGGGACAAAAAACTTCAGCTTATTTAGTGCTGAAGTTTTTATAAATGAACTAAATAACTTTACCATCTTTTGCTGAAGTTTTTGAAAAAGCTTAATGACAAAACTAATAAATCCAGGACAAAAAAAACTTCAGCTTATTTAGTGCAATTACAAATAAAAACTTCAGCAAATAGAGAATAAAACTTCAGCTACTATGCTTAACTTCAACAATTACAAACAAAAACTTTAGCACACTTGCTACTTCAGGTCCGTCTACTAAAATGCTGAAACTTTGCGTGATTGCCTTTGCTACTTTAGCCTCGTATGCTGAAGTTATGCGGAAAAGTAGGTACGCTTGCAATTTTTTTTTTTTTTTTTTTGCAAAGAGGGCACAAGTTAAAACGTGACCCAAAAAATGAATATAAATACAAATGCCCCATAAATATATGTTAAATTAAGCCTGCAAACATTTCCATAAATTAGCATGTAGAATAATGACACTTCAAATTGACTTAGCTTAAAATCCAAAATCGCATATATCGCTTGTTTTTTCAAGAAACTATTAAAAGAAGAGTTTTGGGAAGTGCTTTAATTTGTTTTGGATATAAAACATCACATTAGATTCATATACAAAAGAAACCTTGCATGGTTTGCTCTATCATTAAATGAGAACTACATATTGGGATGATTTCACTTTCACTCAAATTACTAGGAAAGTTTGACTAACTGAGACCTCCTTTCTGAAGACTTCGAAGCATTGACTATTGGACAGTTATATAATTGCCACAGAGAAAGGGAAAAAAAGAATAGGAAAGAATAAGGTCGGAATTTCATGAATTGAAGAATAAGCTGTCAACCAAAGCATAGAGTTTGTAAGCATATACTAAATAAAATCTGGACGGGCTGTTAAAATGCCTACAAAACGAAACAAGAATAATTAATTTAAATAATCCACCGTCCCAACACTTTAAATTAAAAATATTATATATATATATATATAAATATGCAAGGCCCACGAGAAAATGCAAACTTTTATAAAAGGGAATCTTACCGAAATGTCACAAAACATCCTAATTTATTAACATCTAGTCATTAATCATAAACATATAAAAACTAGTCATACACATAAAAATTTAAAATCCAAAGAAATAAGGTTCTTTCTCTCCAAGAATCACACACAAAAATTTTACTTCATATTTTAAGCGTGATTAGCAACCAGTGACGAAACCACATGGTCATAAGGGTGGTCAACTAACCACCTTTTTGCCAAAAAATTGCACTGTGTATATAGGTAAAATATTATATGTTAAAGGTGTATAATACATATTGAACACCCTTTGTCGGAAATTTTTTCACTTATTCCAAATTTGAATACTCTTGAAAATTTCTTAGCTTCGCAACTGCTAGCAACATTAGATGCAAGACGGAAAGAAAATTTCATGGATGAAGTAACAAATAAGGTGATAAAAAACAATATATATATATATATATATATATATATATATATACAAGATTCCAAAAATTTTAGCAAACAATAATTTTTTTTCCAATGGGTATGGTTGAGATTCATTGAAATTATATAGATGAGTCAATGACTCAATATACAAAATTTTGAGAAGATCGGAGGTGATTTGGACTGATTTGATATCCAAATTCGTAGTTAAAATCGAGTTCAAAAAATTCTTCTGCGATACATGTATCAAACATGTATCACGTATGTATCTCATACGCATGAATGCATGGATATACAAGTGATACAAATATGATACATATGTGATACACCTATTATTATTTTTCATGTTCATCTTTTACTTCAAATTTTATATTCAAACCACCTCAAAATTCAACCAAATCATCTCAAAATTGAGATTCAAGCTTCTTAAGATGTGCAAAATCTATTCTAATAACACTCACTCAAAAGAAAGCAAAAAATTTAACCTTTTTTGGCTACAAATAATTATTTGGCTAATATTAGCAATAATATTTTATAGATTGATTGATTTTTATAATAAGCTACTTATAAATGGCTATATTTCCCCCTTTATAAGATACTAAGGTAACCAACTTGTTTGAATTCCTTTTATTTAAATTAAAACTCTGAATCTGATACTCCATTTAATAGCAGTACCACTATATTAAATTTTTTTAATACGTTACTAGATGGGACCTTCTGATCCTACTGAACGCGTATTTAATTCAGTTACTTATAAAATATATGTGATATATAAATATAGAATACCCCACCAGTCAACTTCGTTTAATTACCACTCCTTTAGAATCATATGTTTTTGAACAACGATCTCTGCCTAGCATTAATTGCCTTCCACAATAACAAAGTAATACTACCTATTTTACAAATTTATGTGACACTCCGTTTTTTTTTATCATGAGTTCTAAAAAAATGATAACTTTTTATATAAATAATTCAATTTTGAACTTTCCGTAATTATATCCGAAGTTGATAATGTTTTATGGCTTGTTTTAGATATAAATTGTGAAATATTTTTATCTTTAAAAAAAATTATATTCAATCAAATACCGTCACATAAAATAAAACGGGATAAAGAACTCACTTTCATATTCAGATTCACAGCCAACAGTCACAACCCAACAAAGGACGAGGTGCAATGGATGAGATTGTTCTTTCTTTAACCACAAGTTTCGAGTTCGAGCCCTGGGTATGAAAAAATTTATTCGTAGGGAGCGCTCCCCCCTCTCGAATGGGGCCTTACGCAGCATGAATTTGGATATAGTCGACCTCCAATGCAAGTAATAGGAAACAGGAAAAAAAACCAACATAACTAGAAAAAGTAAAAACCAAAACCCAAAAACAAAAAAGGGAAAAGAAAAAGGCCTCATAAATTTATACAATCAAAATTAAACCACCTATTCAAATTCCAAGAGTTGGTTCCCCTCTCTCATTGAACAAAAGAATGAAAAAAATGAAGCTCTCTTCTCTCTTCAAGACCTCATCAGAAAGTAGTTCATCTTATTCTCCATGGCCATGGCCACTGCCAGCTTGTGGCAAACCTAAAACCCTATCTTTTAGAGCAGAAGAAAACATTTTCAAGACCCTAAACTCTACTTATCAGCTTGATGACATGACTAGTCGTTATAGTCTTGATCATGAGTTGTTCAGTGAATCTGAACGAAGCTTTTCTAATACTACCATTGATGCTTCAGAGCTCTCTATTGGTCACCATGATTACATAGAGACAGTAATCAGAGGGCTGAGGTTAGAAAAAGAGAGACTATTTTTTGAGCCAGAAAAAACAAGTTCTATTATTGTTGAAGAAACCAACAAGAATATTAATGAAGAAGAAGAAGAAGAAGAAGAGGGTAATAATATAAATCCAGTATTCAAGGAGCGTACTGTAGTAATGGCATTGGATTCAAAGGATCCTTTTGTGGATTTTAGAAAATCAATGGAGGAAATGGTGGAAGCTCATGAGATTCAAGATTGGGAGAATCTTGAAGAGCTTTTGACTTGTTATTTGAAGGTTAATTGCAAAAGTAACCATGGTTATATTGTTGGTGCTTTTGTTGACTTATTGGTTAATCTTGCTTTTACTAGTGAGAATATTAATAATGGTGCTTCTTCTTCGTGTGCAATAATGGCCACTACTATTGAGGAAAATTGTTTATCTTCAACAATTGCTAGCCATTCTTTCACATCTCCATTGTCATTTTGTTCTTCTACTTCATCTACTACTAGTAGTACTAGTGCTTGTTTGTCCTTGTTATTAGAAGATGCTGACATTATTCAGCAAAATGTTGATAGCAGCAGTGTTTCATCCTCTCATATTTGATTGGAACAATGAAAATGACAAGGAACAAGAAAAATTGGAAATATATATGTATATTAGTGTAGTAGTTCTTTTTAACTTCTATAAACTTATTGTTGATTCTGTTTTTCTTTTTCTCTTTTGAGTAATAGTGTAGTTGTTATGTCATGTTGTTGGTGTGTAGCTAGCAAGTGCATTAAACTTCAACACATTCATATATATCACCATGAAACCTTTTGCTATAACACATTGATATGATATACTATAGCATCTTATCCCATTTTATTTGATTTATTATTCACTCTGAGGGTTCAAATCAATGAAGTTTCATATACGCTTTTAAGAAAAAACAACATATCGCAGAAATGCAGAGTAAAGCTGCATGCAATAGATCCTCGTGATTCGACCCTTCCGCGGGGGGCTCGCGCATAACGAGAGCTTAGTGCACAAGGCTGTCCTTTTATATTCTTATAAGCAACAAATGTTAAATGGGAAATATTGTACAAGAAACCCAATTTTTTTCCGAGAAAAATATGGAACATTTCACTTTTCATTTAGTTGCAAAAATTATGAATGTTACATGGTTTACTTAACTAATTTAATTAGATGAGAATGCACATAATTTATCATGGTTAAATGATTGAAGTCTATATGCAAGACACATGTATCTATTGGTTTGATGTAAACGCTTAGTGCGGATAAGTTGTTACCGTGTTTTAAAAGGTCAAATGGACTGACAGAGTTTGACTCTATGTCACTTTTCTTTTACCATGAAAATAACTTATGGCATAAATTTAGGATAAAACTGTGTTTAATAAATCATTATCGTCCGATCCTTTTCTGAATCCCGCACATTACTGGAGTTTAATGCGTTGGACGGTTCTTTTTAAACTAATGATTTCTTTCTCCGTAGCAACTTCAAATATAGCATCATCAAATGTCAAAGTATAAATTTGTAAATTCGTAGTGTAATAAATGAAGATCGCTGCGACAGCATCCCGCTATTAGTGCTTATATAGCTGAAATCGAAATTAATAGTGGTTCGTCGGGTAATTTAATTTTTGAAGACTAAAAAGTTATCCAATGGTACAATAGACAACTGTACATTATTTGTTCTATGAGTAGTGAGTGCCATACAACTACAATACAACAAATATTTGGCGAAATGGCTTCTTGACCACTCAAGTTTGCGGTCAATTTTAAAATCGATACACCAACTTACAAGTTTTCCATTTGAACCCTTAAACGTGATAATATGTGCACAAACTTGTTAAATTACCCAATGAACGATCTTACATGTTTCCCATTTGATATAACACACATACACACAAATTTGTGCACAAACTTTTTTTATATTGTTTGCTGTCATAGGTAATGTATCCTTATTTTCATCTTACTATCTCGTTATTTGTAATTATCTTTTAGATAATCTGTTCTTCACATATGAGTATAAGTTAAACTCTATATACTTCAGAAATTGCAGTACACCACATACATTAACTGCTGATCAAATCATGATAGCCCCAGATTTTTAAAAATTGGAAAGTCATTATCAGTTGATAGTTACAACACAACTATGGCTGAAATTTTTGTAGTGGTCCTTCTCTGCAAAAATATTATCATAAGCATAACCCCAGATTTGAGAAAAATACATAATCTAACAGTCATTTTTTATGTCCTTATATGGTGGCTGAATTTTATTTCTCAAAGTTAAAAAAATGTAGTATCGATTTTGGTATGAAGATGATTCTACCTGCCATTCTACTTGCTTTATATTTCTTACTTTTTTTATTTTTCAAATCTGAGAATTCCTAGATGAGGAATGAAGTTTACAATATCATGAGGTTTTCTTTTAAATATAAATTTGAGAAATCCCTGTGAATTTCTGGCCCAGAAAGTATGAGGTCGCTCCTCTACTTAGTTGTATATGATCTTGTTTTAGTGACATATTATATAATGTCTGTAATTGAACTAATCCAAAGTTTCAAATATTGAGTATATAAATTAATAAAATTGTGATTTTTTTTTTTACATCAAGGGTCCAAATATGTTCGTGAACTATTTGAAAATGGACAAATATGTACGTCGTTAATAGTTGGCCCAAATATGGCTAAACCATCTAATAGTTGTGCAAATTTGTCCTTTTTTTGCTTTAGTCTTTACAAAAAAAAATATTTCCCAGATTTTTCTTCAGTTTTAATAAAAAAACTTTTCGAAAAATTTCTAGAAAAAAAATTTTTAATTTTTTATTTTTACAAAATATTATTTTTTATATTTTATTTATGTTCTTACAAAAAAATTGTTTTCGAAAATAAATTTTCGGCAATTATTTTTTCGTTTTTTCAGTTTTTTTTATATTTCTTTAGTTTTTAAGAAAAAAATATTTCCGGTTTTTTCTTCAGTTTTTAGTAAAAAAAGTTTTAGAAAAAAAAATATTTGGAATTTAATTAATTAAAAAAGGAAAAGGAAAATACTGTTTCCGTTAAAAAAATGGCAGATTTGCACAACTATTGAACGATTTGAGAATATTTGGGCCAAACTATTAACGACAGACATATTTGTCCTATTTCAAACATTTCGCGGACATATTTGGACCTTTTCTATTTTTGTAATGGAATCCAAATATGCACCTGAATTATGTGAAATTGAACGGATTTCTCTGTCGTTAATACGTTGGCATAAATATATTTCTGCCGTCAAATACATGATTCATTCGGCACTTATTTAACGGAACCCACCATAGATATTGGTTAAGTCATATTTGTTCACTCGCTCACAGTGCATGGACATATTTGGCCTAGCAAAGTTCTTCAAATGCATATTATTCCAACACTTTTCAGTTTGTGCAATATTTTCTTTTTTGTTGGTATTACACTTTGTACCAACCACTATTTTGTAAAGAAATTCATAAAGTGGCCATGAGCCTACTGAGCGCATGTCTTAGTGTTAGATGTTGTACTATATTTTTACCATATTTACTTTTTGTATTTTTACCATATTTACTTTTTGTATCTCACGAGAGAAATATAAAAATATAATATTTTTATATTTGGCTAGTCTTTCTCATTCAGTAGCATCTACAATGTAGTCACATGAGATTTGAGAGTTGTGTTTAGGAGAAGAACTTTATGGGACAAGTATTATATGTCACTTGTGTTTGCCTTTTCGTGAGATTGTTCTCTCGATATTTTGTATGCTCTCCTTTATATAATGGATTGCTCATTCCATCGTGAATATAGGTCAATAATCACATTATATGTTGGTGTCTCTTTTAGTATATTTTTCTTTTTATATTATTTGATTCATTATCCTTCAAGTTGCTTTACTAATTTTTTTGGATGACACCTCACTTTTTTCCTCCTAACACTTAGGACTTCCAATTTTTTGTTATTCCCTAATTGTATGATATATATGAGGCACCGCCCGTCCTCCCCACTACAAAAACGGAAAAACAGGAATGTTGGAGGAAGTATTTTGTTTTGTTTTTATAGTAGGGTTTACATTATCACGTCAATCCTCACTGGCTAAATGGATTGTTGAGTCCATCATAATCCAAACAGCAGCAAGAGGATGGAGAAAGAAACAAGAAATCTGATGGGAGAATGTCACTGCCACAAAATTTAAACTCCATGTGTTGCTGTGGTCCTTATATTTTCAAACATGATCTTCTCTCAATTTTTCATAATTGCATTTCAATGTGTTTATAATGGAAATTATTTTTCAAAATACTAAGGAAAACATTTTGTGTAACTATAGGTTAAAACGTGTATATGTTTACATATTATTCATTTGGATTACGTTTCGTTCATTTGGATTACGTTTCGTTTACCTCTTCATGAGATTGTTCTCTCGATATTTTGTACTCTCTTTTTATATAATAGTCCAGACCCCATCTGGTGGGAGTATACTGGGTAGTTGTTATTGTTTTTATATAATGGATTGCTCATCTCCGCAATGGACGTAGGTCAGTAGACCGAACCACATTAAATATTTGTGTCTCTTTTGGTAGATTTCTCTTTTGTTGTATAATTTATCGTTGTTCAAAGTTTGCTTTGGTAGATTCCTCATCACACCATATTTTTTCGGTGCTAACTAAAACAAAGTAATATGTCTTCATATTAAATACTGATTGACCAATAATCAGTCTTAGGAAGAAGAAAATAAAATAGAAGTAGAAACTTTAAGTATGTAGGAGTAGATAAGAAATAAATAGATCAGCCGTCGATGGATACAAGAGTTCATAAAAATCCAAGAAGGACCACAAAACCAACAAATTTCTTGGAGACAACCTAGCATAATATGCTCCACTAATTGTGCTACCTCTCCCAAAAATCTAGTACTTTATCGTTATAAACAGAAATAATAAAAAGTTAAAAAAATTAACAAAATATTAACTATCGTCAGCTTTCCAACTTAACGTTGCAAAAAAATCATATAGTATACAACTTACTCAAATTAAGATGAAGCTGTTGCAAATTAAATTCTAGTTTTTAGATCTTCACAGCCTTAATCTCAGAGCCAAGATTCTTGTCTGAGCGGCGAACCTTCTTAACTTAGAGTGAGGCCTCACGTTAATCGACCAAGTGAAAATAATTTAGTTTAATTAATACGAAGTTAAATTTAATATATTGTATTTGTTTCATTTTATCCAAAGATTGTGGGGTTTCATAGCAGCATTTCCTACATAAGCTATGCAGTATGTTTTTGTCCCATTTCAAGATATCTCTTACTTTATTTATTGGCCTGTCGTTCCTTGTATTGTTATTCGAGGAAAATTAATTGATCTTGTGGCTATAAAAAAAAAGTTCAATTATCCAGTTAAAACCTCAAACCACCTGGTTATTTTGAGTCAGTTATCTCGAAAATACGAGTAACAATTAAATATTAATTTGTGATTTTAAAAATATTTAATTTAGTTCAATACCAATTAATAATCAAGAAATATGAAGAAGAAATGAAAGAAACATGTGAATCAAACCAATGTAACTCAATGTTATTAATCTGTATTGGTATAAATAAATAAAACAATAACTTTCTGAAAACAAAAAGTTAGTAAAAATAAATTCTAAAAAACAGTATTTTAACTTCAAAATAAATTTTAAAAATGGTATAAGGACAAATCGAGCTCACTGAATGCACAGTGTGTCTTTAAGAAAATTATTGCCCTCAAGTACCCGAGATTCTGGAATATATCTTTGCAGGATAAAACGATTTAACTCACAAGCGTATCGGTACCAAAAATGCAAATGAACAGCGAAACACTCGAATGCTGTAAAACACACTGGAATTTTTGTGCAGAAAAAGAAGATTATCAGAAAATTTCGTAAGTAAATAATCTGGGATTTGAAAGAATATTTATAGACAATTTTGTATTGTTTCTGAAAAGGTTTGCAACCTCTCAGAACAGCCATAGCTATTGGAACAGGTTTGACATTGTTTCAGAACAGCCATAGCTGTTGGAAATATTGCGGAAAAATTAAACGGATTTAAAATAATCCAGAAAAAATTTGACTGGACCGGGTCGCGGGTCATGTGTGATTTGAATTTTGTTAATTAATTTTAATTAATTAAATATTTAAATAGAATTTTGTCCAGAAAGATTAATCAATCAATCGATCTTTGACTAAATCCAAATCCAAATCCAAATCCAAATCCGAAGCCGAAGTCAAAGTCGAGCCGAGCGAGCGACGGCGACGGCGCGAGGCTTGCCTTCTTCTTAGCTCTTTACAAGCTAAAAGATGAGCTTCTCTATATATACACAAAGATTTTTGTCTGATTTTAATACTTTTAGGTAAAGGAACTTGTACCTTTGCTAGACACCCTCACACTTTGAAATATTTCAAGTTCGGTTTTCTTCCTTTTCATTTTTCATATGAAATAGATTGTGTTTTGCTGTGGGATACTCTGTTGAGTATTCGGTTAGCTAGAAGGATAGCTTCCCCCCACAAACTCTACGATTCTACGAAACTTATTAATAAAGAATTCATCATTTCTTTTAATGTCCAATTTTTCCTTTCCGCAGTTTCGTTGGATTAAGTGTGTAAGGTGCATTAGTTTGATGGATAATTTCATATTCCGAACATATTTCTGCAAACGGAGATTTATATTCTTCACCTCTATCACATCTAATTGTTTTAATCTTTTATTCAATTGATTTTCTCCTTCATTCTTGTATTGCTTAAATGCTGCAATTGCTTCATCCTTACTATTAAGCAAACAAACATAACAACATCGAGTGCAATCGTCAATACAAGTAATAAAATACTTCTTCATACCTCGAGATGATGTTGACTTCATATCGCAAATGTCAGCATGAATTAAGTCTAAAGCATTTCAACAGACTTATAAGGATGTTTTACAAACTTAGATTCAGCACATATTTGACGTTTCAATTAATTACACTCGAATTTAGGTAATATTTATACAAAATTAATTAACTTCGGCAAGGTTTTATAATTGACATGTCATAAACGAATATTCCATAAATTATTTGATTCCAATAAATAAGAAGAATCTGAAATTTTATTCATACTATCAACAACCATTACATTGAGTTTGAAAAGGCCCTCCGTAATGTAGCCTTTTCCAACATACATTTTATTTTTACTTACAACAACTTTATCAGAAACAAATACACATTTAATTTCATTCTTTGCAAGTAAAGAAATAGAAACTAAACTCTTCATAATAGTAGGAACATGAAGAACGTTGTTGAGCATTAACTCCTTGACGGAAGTCATCTTTAGGAATATTTTCCCATAACCTTCAATCTTGGCTGTTACATTATTTCCCAGGGAAATTTCTTCTTCAAGACCACATGTAGAGTAAGTCGTAAATGCTTCTTTGACAACACAAACATTTCGAGTGGCTCCAAACTCAATCCACCACTCATTCGAATTTCCAACTAGGTATCACGACCCTAACCCCGAACCCAGTCGTGAAGGTGCCTCTCGTGAAGAAAAGACCAACCAATTAAACTAAGTTCACTTTTTAAAATAGTTAAACAACATAAAAGTAGTCTAAAATATGATTTAATAATACTAAGTAGCGAATAATATCAATAAAGTGCGGAAGTACAACCCGACACAGTCCTAACCAGGGTGTCACAAGTCAGGAGCATCTAACAACACTAAATCCTCAAATGTAACTACAGAATTTAAGTACTGAACTAAGGACATAAAGGAAAGAGATATGGAGAAGCTCTGGGCTGCGAACGCCAACAACTACATAAAAACTCCTCAAGATCCGCCTAAAGTTGGAATGAATATGCAATCGGGAGCGGGATCAGCTACGCCTGAATCTGCACACAGAGTGCATAGATTTAAGTGAGTACTCCAATTCAGTGAGTAACAAATGTAAATAACAATTGAAAGTGAGAAAATACGTAAGGCACAAAGGCATTCTATAATGAAGCAGTAAAATCATCTAAAAATAGTAAACTAGTGAAATGTAAAGTAAAATTCTCTTACAACAAGTAAATAAGTAATTGACAGGTAGTTAAGGTAAAGTAAACAAATAGAATTTCGCCCCTCGGGCACAATATCAATGAATCCGCCCATCGGACAATATCTCAGAACAATATCAGCCCCTCGGGCTCAATCTCACATTACAATGGGTACCTACGCTCACTGGGGGTGTGCAAACTCCTGAAAGGGTCCCTTATGGCCCAAGCACAATAACAAGCCACCTCGTGGCATCAAACTAGGCCATCGGTCTCATATCAATAAACCTATCGCGTGGAGTACATATCTTAGGCCCTCGGCCTCAAATTAGTAGTAGTGTTTCCTCACAACATAGGCCCTCGGCCTTACTCTGTCAAAAATTTTCACAAGCCTCTTAGGCAATAGTAAAATAGTATTTCTCAACCCAAACATCATTTAAAATATCATTTAAGTCTTTAAACTGTGTAAACATGGTTGGGTTGTAAAGCAGTAAAAAATAACATGACTAAGTTCAGGTAATAAGTCAAAATAGTGAGAAAATATCAATAAAAGCGATGAAGGGTTCAAATAATTGGCGCTAGGTCCAAATATGACATTCAACCCAAATAATGATGATAGAAAATATTTTGCAATCAAATACGCGATAAAATAATCAACCGGTACAGACAAAATCACAATCCCCAATAGTGCACGACTCCACGCTTGTTATCAAGCGTGTGCCTCACCTAAATATAGCACTACGATGTGCAATCTGGAATTTCAAACCTTCCGAACATCATTTACAGTCATTACTCACCTGGAACCAGCTAAATCTCTAGCTCGAGACGCCTTTTCCCCTCGAATCGGCCTCCACGCACATCAAATCTATATAAAATTAGAACGAGAACGTCAAATTATGCTAAGGGAATGAAGCTCAAGCGATAGAAATCTATAAAGGGCACAAATCCCAAAATTACAAAAACCCAACCCCCGAATTTTATAGTAAAAAATATTCTTGATATATCTATCTAATCGCCTAGTACGAAATAGTGCAATCATGTTCCCAGATTTGCAACATGATCTTGGGGACATGGAAGGAATGTTGCCCATTGGTACTATTTCGAGATCGAGCATACTCGACTTCAGTATTCCTCGTACTCCTATCTCCGGGAATTGAATTCTGTCTTCGAGCTCGAGTCTGGTCCATTGGGATCGAACTCGATCTCGCCCAGACTCAAGCATAGGATGGACCCTCGAGCCTATAAGTCAAACGCCTATGATTCTGACAGTATACAGATATTCCTTGTATTTCTTAGAATAAGATGATAAGAAACGATCTGAGAACTTCAATTTTCGGAGCTCTTGATGATGACGCCACTAAGCGACTAAAGCGATTGAAGGGGCGCGTATGCGTATTTTTCCATGACCATTAATTGGAGGTGGTTAACAGTAGGCTATTCGACTTCCCTAATACGCTTAAGTGGCCCTTATAAATAGACACATGTCCAAAGTAAGAATGACACCACTGATGGGACGTTTCGTCTTTTATATCATTTTGGCTGTAATGTGCAAAGGAAGGAACCAGGATTCATCTATCATTCGCACTGTATTGGCAAACCTACTCTTTGGAAAATGAGGGGACTATCTGTATACGGGTAAAATCGGGGGTAAGATATATCCCGATTTCCTGGTAGGTCAAACAAAACAAGGATATGGTTACATGAGATTAGAACCAAAACTAATAACTGTTGGAAACACGTTCTCAAGGCTTTATACTAAAACGTGTGTTCTTATGTGTAGGTTTTGATGAATGACAAACAAGCACAAATTGATATATGACGAAGTTCAAGTACAAGCGCACAATTGGTGGATAACAAGATTCAAGCAATACAAAGTTTTATAGTTTAAATGAGTCGTTCTTAATTGTGATCTTGATCCGACAACTTGACTCATGACATGGCTTCTCTCGTAAAACTATTTTTACAAAATCATGCATATTTAATTTAATGCTAAATGATTTTAAATCATGCATATTTACTTTAGTCAAAATGATTTTTAAACATGCCTCTAAAATATCTGGACTAAGATAATCGATTATGTACTTATGATAATCGATTATGTTAAGCCAAGACTGCATGACAATCGATTGTGAACTAATGAGAATCGATCGTGTTAAGGCAGTGAGCATCAGGTTTTTCAAACCTGCATGACAATCGATTGTGAACCTTATGACAATCGATTGTGATGAGGCAGTGTACATCAAAGTTTTTCAAAACTCAGAATAATCGATTGTGAAGCTAATGACAATCGATTGTGAAGAGACAGTGTCCATCAGACTTTTCAAAGTCACAAAATAATCGATTGTGAACATATGACAATCGATTGTGTTGAGGCAGTGTCTTCCAGACTTTTTCAAAGTTATTAAAGAATCGATTGTGAGTATATAACAATCGATTGTCACGAGGCAGTGTCTAAAATGATTTTCAAAGTCTGATAAATAATCGATTGTTAACACTGCACAATCGATTGTAAAGTTGACCGTTGTCGTAAAGTTTTCAAATACCGTCAGGTAATCGATTGTTGATTTTGTACAATCGATTGTTGAAATTAAAATCTGGAAAAATTTTTTTGAACGTTGCTGAATAATCGATTGTCGATTTTATACAATCGATTGTTAAAATTAAAATCTGGAAAGGATTTTTTGAACGTTGCTGAATAATCGATTATTGATTTTGTATAATCGATTGTTTTGCGTAAAATCTGAAAATGATTTTTTGAACGTTACCAATAATCGATTGTTGATCTTGGACAATCGATTGTTAAGCGTAAAATTTGGGATTGATTTCTGGAACGATTGGCAAACAATCGATTGTGACATCTTGACAATCGATTGTCACACAGTAAAATCAGCAACTCTTAATTGGCAATTAGACAACGGTAATGCCAAGTTTTTCAACTATAAATACAGCTTCATTTCAGTGTTTTAAACACAATAACACACAACAACTGTTCATTCTATTACTATAAGCTTGCATACTATTGTTTATCATTTTATATTCATTTCATAAAGCTTTTGAGAGCCAAAGTCTTGTCCATAGTTGTTGTAATCTTGAGCTTACTTCTTTTACTCATATCTACTCATTAAGGAGTGTATTGTTTGAGTGTTTAGTGTTTTATACACTTGAAGAGAATTGTGATTCTCTTGTTGTAAGGAACTTGTGTTTCCTTGGTCGAAGTCTTGGAGTGTTGTATCTCCGAGCAAAGGTGTTAAAGCTTGTGTCCTTAAGTTGTAAAGGTTGGTTAGGCACCCGTAAGCTTAACAGTGAAGTCTTGGAGTGTTGTATCTCCGAGCAAAGGTGTTAAGGCTTGTGTCCTTAAGTTGTAAAGGTTGGTTAGGCGCCCGTAAGCTTAACAGTGAAGTCTTGGAGTGTTGTATCTCCGAGCAAAGGTGTTAAGGCTTGTGTCCTTAAGTTGTAAAGGTTTGTTGAGCACCCGTAAGCTTGACAAGTTAGTGGAAAATCTCGAGAGAGTCTCTCGGGGACTGGACTAGCCACTTGTTGTGGTGAACCAGAATACATCGGTGCGTTCTTTCCTTTTTGTTTACTTAACGCACTTATTTATTTCCTGCAAATTTCAAATTCCGCAAGTTTACGCTAAATTTTATTATAACGCTATTCACCCCCCCCTCTAGCGTTAAGCGAATTATCTAACCATAACTTCTTATAAACAAGGCCCGAACAAAATATTCAGCATCGGACTTGATAAAACGACGCACCCCGGACCCGAGAAGGGGTTCTGAGACTTCGGGAAGTGCATGAACAGTTGCACACGACTAACAGAGGGCCGTGATATTCGGGACCAACTAGGTATGACGGCGCAGATCTCCCCTGATGTTAGTATCAGATAAGTGATTAACGAAAAAGGAAGATTTTTACCTTTTTAGACTCGTACTGGGGATGAAACTTTCCTACTATAGAAAGAAAAAACTTTTATTTCAATAGGACACATTGTAACACACATAACGAGGCAATACAAAATTATTTCTCCGCTTTTTAGCTACTGAAAAGGCTTTACATTACTTTTGTTCTTTGTTCTTGGTTGGCTTCAAATCTAAGACCCAACCATGGGCAGAAACTATTGTCCAATTCAAGTTCAAGGTAGGCCAAAACATTACAATAAATTTGATTATTCACTGTGTCTTTAACTCATTTATATAACGTTCTTGGTTATTTGTGTTGAATCAATCCAAGTATTTTTAAAATTGGATATAAATTCAATTGTTATCCATTTTAATGGTAAACACTTTCTTATTTTCTTCTTTACTATATAAAGAAGGTAGTACTAAAATTGATCGTTAGAACCTGTGTACGCATTTAAATTTCATTTGGATGACTCGTATAAAATTTGGATCACATCCTAAATTCACCCAACATACTGACTCAAATAATTATTATAATATAATATAATTGGATTATATAAGTGAAAGTCAAACTTTATTTTATCAATCATTTACTTAGGATATTATACAAAATAGTTTGCTCATCAACCGGAGAAATGTGTCGTCAAGGTCATTTACAATATTGAAATTAAGAAAACGTTATCTTTAAATCTAGTAAAGCAAGGATTGCCATGTCATCTCAGAGGCTATATGTGCCAAGTATGCAATTGATAAATTAATTCTTATTCAATACCACATTTCATAAGTATGGCCAACAAGATGAGAGAAGTGAAAGCACAACTTTGTGTTGATCTAGAGCTGCGTCAGGTTTGAACCGTAATGTAGGTGATTTATCTGTAAAAGTAGCAATAGAAAAACCATAAATAACGATTAATAAAAAAGATACAATTTGAATGGTGATCCAGAAAACGAACAAATCCGGGGACTTAAATCTGCAGGCTCTAAGCTGTCAATGAGTCTGTAGAAAACAGATCAAATAATAGTACTATTCTTTTATTTTTTTTAAAATTGGAGGTCATCTTTTCTGTTAATGAGCATTAATTAGAGCTTCATTTCCGAGAAAATACAGTGACCAAACACAAATGGTATAGAAGTTGGTGCCCCTTGGTTTGTTTACCCTATATATGGCCAGTGTTTGCTTTTGATATGGGCTAAAAGCCCAAAAAGCTCTATCGCTCTTAAATTATTGAGTAAAAATTGCATGGGTGGTTACTATTTAAAATTGTATTTATTTTTTATTTAGTATTTTTAATGCTGAGCAAAAATAGTCACTAATTTATTAAAATTAATATAAAAAGACTGAATTATCCTTTCCTTCCCAAGCAAAATTACAGTGGATTGGAAAAACTGGACGGGCAGAGCTAGACTTGGCGGCAATACACTATCCTCCTTAATATGGGTGATTAATTAGCTTCCAGATTCTTGTGTCATCTCTTCGTTTTTGTTAATCTCTTTTTCTTCTTTAATACTTCTACTAATTAGCTTTGACCTTAGTCTTTCAATTGTTATTGCACGGTGTTGAGCCAACTGAAGTTTCTTAGCCCCTTCGATGGCTATAATGGGAGAATTTCTGTTTAAATTTCTTACTATCAGTTGGATTTGTGTTCTGAAGATTACACCTTTGTTTAAGCAACATAAAAAAAATTATAAAGAAGAAGGAAATCAAGGAGTAAGTTTTAGACTCTTGGTCCTCAACTTAGTGTTGAACTTAGGGTTGGAAGTTCAAAACTTAAGGCCATTTGGTCCTTAACTTCGAGTTCCAATTTCAAAAGTCAAGGACATTTGGTCCTGAACTTAGAATTACAAGTTCAAAATATCGAACACTTGGTCATGAACTTAGAATTACAAGTTCAATAGGTCTTGAACTTACAGTTACAAGTTCAAAAGTTAAGGACAATAGGTCTTCAAGTCCTGAACTTAGACTAAGAAGCTGAAAAGTTATGGAAAATAGGTCCTGAACTTATAGTTACAAGTTCAAAAGTTATGGACACATAGTCTTGATGTTAAGTTCAAAAGTTAAGGACATGAAGTCCTGAACTTAGAGTTTCATGTTGACATGCCGAAGAATTTCGGCACATTTCAATACTGATTGCTTAGATTCTAGCTTGTTTTAATGCAATTATAACTGGTACTCATGTAGATTTGTTGTTCTTACAGCACAAGAGGAAGGGAAGACCAAGGATATAAACATGGATTGAAAAAGAGAAAAAAAGAGCATGATATTGCACAAATGCCAATCAGCGGTCTATTCTACGTTAGCAGAACACACATGCGGACCGCAGACCCGTCTCTCACATCGCAGATCATTACAGGGTCTAGAGCTAAAAGTTATGTAAAGAATGCAGCGCAATCTGTGATCGCATAATCAACTTGCGGACCACAGATACGCCGCAGAACGAACAAAAAGAAACTCAAGGTCAAAGATGCGATGCAAATCTGCGGTCGCATAACTCAAATGCGGACCGCAGAATGGACCTGCGATGAAGGCCTGGCACATAGGGTTTTGGATCTGCAGAGCGCCTGCTCAAGATACGGACCGTAGACATATTTTGCGACAAGTATGTGATCGCAGATGTGACCTGGAAGGGCAAATTTGTCCATTTTTCTGTCCGAAATTGGTCCACCTATAAATAGTTTTAAGAGACCTTTGTGGGCTAATCTGGTCTTACCTTTTAGCTACACTCCAAGACATTAATATTCCCTCTTTTTGGAAGCTTTTGGGTGAAGAATATTCTCTTTGTAAGCATTTATGACACTTGTTATTTGTTAGTTTTTGTATTTTAGTATGTGTAGCTAGTTTTAAAATAAGGTTGTGGACCCTAAATGGGTTATTAACATTGAATATATATATAATGGTTGGTTGATATTTATTTACTTCTTGTTCTTCATTCATTATTGGTGGTTGCAAACATTAACAAAAGCCATTAAATTCTTGCTTTGCTTGGGAAAGTGGGTTAGAATTTGGTAGAAGTAAATATCAATGACTCAAGGCTTTAAACCTTGTTTGATAAAATTGCTTAGGAATAAGTGAGTTTTAATTGGCATTTATTGATGGTTCTTAATAGCAACTCTTTTATATTTGGAAAAATGATAAAGAGGAAATACTGCTCATTCATTGAAAAATATTGGGTAGTATCTTAGACAATATTTGCATATCTAAAGGACCTCCCATTAGAAATATATTATATTAAAACATGTTGACATTACACTACATTAACGGGGAAACAACCTTGGTTACTTTTATCCACTTGTTTACTCATTATTTGTTAAAATTAGTTGTTACTCAAACTCAAACAATCATACATACTCCTGTCACCATACACCATTCTCTCTTGTTACAATTAACCGAATAGAGATCGAACTCGAGTCGAGCAACACACTAAACAAGTAACCTTTTCACACCTATTCCCTGTGGAATTCGACCCCAACCTTGTTGGATTATTATATTTGACATCGACCGCCTTACACTATTTATTAAAGTGTAATTTGAGCGTATTACATTTTGGCGCCGCTTCCGGAGAATACTGTTCTTGAAATTACTATTTAGTGTGTACTTTACTTAAGTTTATTTCTATTCCATCACACTTTGCTTGCTTTGCTTGGTGTTCATAAGAAATATGTCGGATTATGAAGAAGGTGTGGAGGGTGAAATATGGGAAAATTCCCTTTGCAGACATCGAAGAATGCATTGATGATACTAATGCTATTGTGCCTCCGGCCGTTAGAGCGGCAACATTGAAAGTGGAACATGGGTTAATTCTGATGCTTAAGGCAGAAAGGTACTTCAGAAATTCCACTCTTGATGATCCAACGCAACACGTTAGGAACTTCATAGGTGTGCGCGCAATGTATAAGCAAAACAATGTAACTAACTTTGCCCTAAGGTTGAGATGCTTCAACTACTCTCTAGCTGAGGATGCAAGGGAATGGCTCCAGAATCTACCTCCAAACTCCATTCATACATGGCCCAAGCTTGTTCGAGCATTTTTGTCAAAGTGGTTCCAGCAAAGTAAAAAGTCGAAATTGCGGGACAAGATATTTTTCTTCAAGCAAATATAGGGGGAGTAGTTGTATGAGGCATGGTATCGTTTCAAATTATACTTGGTGAGGTATCCAAACCATGGGTTTCCGGATTCCATGTTGTTGGAAAAATTCTACATGGGTTTGGATCCTATGAACCATGTCGTAGCCAAGAATTCAGCTGACGAATCTTTCATGGATAAAACATTTGCTCGAGTGACGCAAATTCTTAACAATATGGCAAAGCACAACCAAAGCATGGCATTCCGAAGATGCTAGCGGAGGAATTTCATATGGCTCTCCTTTCTTGAGCAATTTGATCAATGAAAATCAGGAGAGGGATCAAGTGATTGTCGAACTTGCTACAAATGTAAGTGTGCTTACTAAGATGCTGACAGATAATCAGATAAAGAGAGTTAATGCTGTGGAGGATGTTCCTCCCAACTTTGAGGAAAATTTTAAGGAAGCAAACTACATCAATAACACTCATGGAGGGTACCAAAACCAACAACACCAAGGTCCTGGGAAACAAAATCAATGGAGGCCAAACCCGCAAGGGCAAGGCAACCAACAGTAGAGAAATGACCAAGGTAATTCACAACAAGGAAATTGGAACAACAACAACTTCGCAAACTGTAGCTCCAAGCCATATGTTCCTCCGAAAGGTAATTATGCAAATCAAGGGTCGTGAAGTGATTCGAAGTTTGAAAGCATGCTTGAGAGAGTTTTGCAAAATAAAGAAAAGTCGGACGCATTCATGAGAAACATGACTGAGGTGGTTAACTCTTATACCGCATCTATCCAAAAATTAGAGATGAAAAGGAAAGACCTTTCACGAGAGCAAAACCCAAAGCAAAAAGGTCAACTTTCGAGTGACACCATTGCGAACCCGAAGAGTGGCGGAGGTAGTTCAACCTATCACATCATGGCAATAACAACTAGAAGTGGGAAAGTTCTACAAGGTGACATTGAGCTAAAGGTTGTGGGGGAAGAAGTCGAACAAGAAGTTGAAGCCGAATAGAAAAGGGTCGTAGAAGTTGAGAGGTTGCCGGAAAAAGAAAACATTCAAGAAGTGATCCAAGAAAAGGTGAAGGAAAAGGAAAAAGAGAAGGAGACATCAAAAACTCCAACTCCTACTCCTAGACCTCCTCCACCATTTCCTCAAAGACTTTTAAGAAGGATTGAAGATAGCAAGCTTGAAAATTTTTATGATATCCTTAAGCAATTGTCGGTGAACACTCCATTCGTGGAAGCTTTCCAAGAAATGCTGGGGGAAAATATTTGAATAAATTGATCACCAAGAAGAGGAAGACAAATTATGATTTGGTGAACATGACTCATCGGGTTAGCTATATCATTGCCAAGAGCCCTGTCCAAAAGAAAGAGGACCCGGGAGCATTTACCATTCCATGCACTATCGGAGAGCGAGACTTTGCTAGAGCCCTTTGTGACAATGGGGCTACTATCAACTTGATTCCACATTCCATCTACAAGCAAGCGGGATTAGGGATGCCAAGGCGAACAAGCATAAGGTCACAAATGGCCGACCGATCCATTAAACGACGGTAGGTATTGTTGATGATGTGATTGTGAAAGTCGATGATTTTCATTTGCCCGCCGACTTTGTAATTCTAGATTGTGCCGTTGATAAAGATATCCCCATCATCTCGGGGAGACCATTTTTGGCAACCGAAAGAGCACTTATGGATTCAAAACGAAATGAGATCAAATTTCGGGTGAATGACGAAGAAGTTACCTTCCAAGCTAGCAAGGGTATGAAGTTTCCCCTTGAATATGAGAGCATCTCTGTGATTGAGGTGGTTGACGAGATTGAAGATGCCGTCGAAGTAAAAATGGAAGAGCAATGCCTTGGTGAGGCATTGTCAGCCAATCTTACTGAATTTTGATAGTAAGGACATAGAGGGATACATGGAGTCGGTGAACGCATTGGAGGGTATTTGATCCTACGCTTATGCTCTGGCCAAGCTCTCTCTTGACTTGGAAAATAGAGCCACACCTCCCACCAAACCATCGATAATTGAACCACCGCAATTAGAGCTCAAGACTCTCTCGGCGCACTTAAGGTATAAATTCTTAGGCTCTAATGACACCTTACCCGTAATCGTTTCGTTTTATTTGAATGATTTGTAGGTAGACAGGTTGTTGGATGGATAATTGCAGACATCCGTGGGATTCCCGCGGGGATTTGTGAACACAAAATCCAATTAGAGAGCGACACAAAGTCAAGCATTGAGCATCAAAGACGGTTGAACCCGTCAATGCAGGAGGTGGTGAAAACGAGATCATAAAGTGGTTAGATGTTAGAGTAGTGTACCCCATTGCGGACAGTTCATGGGTGAGCCCAGTTTAGTGTGTACCCAAAATGCGGGGCCTGACTATGATAGAAAATAAACAAAATGAGCTCATTCCAACATGAACAGTGACCGGATGGCGAGTGTGCATGGACTATCGAAAGCTAAATGGTGCAACATGCAAAGAGCATTTCCATATCCCTTTTATTGATCAAATGTTTGATCGGCTAGCGGGAAGGTCATTCTATTGCTTTCTTGATGTGTATTCTGGATATAATCAAATCAACATCGCGTTGGAGGATCGAGAAAATACAACATTCACTTGTCCATATGGCACATTTTCTATTAGCCGAATGCCATTTGGAATGTGTAATGCGCCGGCTACTTTCAAACGATGTATGATGTCCATTTGTTCGGACATGGTTGAAGATTTTCTTGAGGTATTCATGAATGATTTCTTGGTAGTTGGGGACTCATTTGAGCATTGTCTTGGCAACCTCAAGCAAGTGCTTAAAAGATTCGAAGAGACAAATCTCATGCTAAATTGGGAGAAATGTCACTTCATGGTTGACGAAGGCAGTGTGCTTGGGCACAAAATTTCAAATAAGGGCATTGAAGTTTACCAGGCAAAGATTGATAGCATCTCTAAGCTTCCTCCACCAACTACCGTGAAGGGTGTGAGAAGTTTTCTAGGGCACGCCGGGTTTTACCAGCGCTTCATCAAAGACTTCTCAAAGATCGCTCACCCCTTGTGCAAGCTCCTCGAGAAAGATGCTATATTTTTTTTTTTAAGCTTAACTATCATCATTGTATTAATATCAAAAATGGATATACAATGCAAACCTAAAGTAGTAGTGTGGACTCTACTACGCACTATCCTCAACTAATCACAGAACATTCTACATTTCTAAAAATAAAGCTAGCTGTGTATGGTTTAAACATTTACATCCTCTATCTATGGAAATCTATTCAGCAGTTGTAGTCCCTTAGTCCATCTATTACAATGCCTGCCTCGTATGTGAATCAACATGGCGACTTCTCTCGCAGCTCTGTCTTCATCAAAAACCATATTTTGAAACCTCATGTTGTTCCTGGCTTTCCAGATTATAGCAATTACATTGACAAATGCAGCAGCAAAGATTGATTTCCTCCATGCAGCACTTCTAGCTCCTTTGCAAATCATTGTCAACTCCTCCTTCCATGTGAGAATTTGTCTTTGACACCCCATCCAACAGCATATACGATACCACGACTTCCTAGTTACACAGCATTCAAAGAACATGTGGTGAAAGTTTTCCTCTTGTTGCTTACAAAAGATACACAGTGATGGAATTTGGATTCCAATTCTGGCTAATCTATCCACAGTGGGGAGTCTTTGATGTGCAGCCAACCAAGCCGTGAACTTGTATCGAGGGATCACATTTTTCACTAGCATCAAGTTCCTCCAACTAAGTCTTTCAAAGCTAGGCAACATAGCAATGTAGCACTTGTGAATTTGAAACTTTCCCATGCAACAAACTGCTTCAAGCCTGTCATATAGGTTGCCTATCATCTGAGTGTTCTCCATTATGCTTCCTCTACACTGCATAATCTTCCTAATTACCCATGCAGCCTGCTTTGGAATATTAGTTGTTCCAACTTCACCTTTCTTTATATAGTAGCAATGTATCCATTTTACCCATAGACAATCCTTTTTTCTAGTCAAGCCCCATAGCAATTTGGTCACTACAGCTTTATTCCAGATTGTCAGATTCATAATGTTCAGTCCACCTGCATTTAAAGGTGCACAAACTGTGTCCCAAGCAACTAATGCCCTCCTGGAATAGCTAGCTGAACCAGTCCAGAGGAAGGTGCAACAAATAACATCAATAGCTTTTAGAACTTTCTTTGGCAGTATGAATAGCTGAGACCAGTAGGATTGAATGCCAAAAATAACAGCCTTAATAAGTTGGCACCTACCAGCATATGACAACAATTTGGCAGACCAACACCTCACCCTTGCAGTAATCTTCTCAATAAGGGGTAGGTAATGTTGAATGGCTAGCTTTTTAGAGTCCAATGGGATGCCCAGATATCTGAAAGGGAGGGCCCCTTCACTGACTCCCAGCCTATTAATAATATCTGTCTTGATCTCCTGAGTAACTACTGCTAGGTAGATTGAGCTTTTGCTGGGATTAGCTTCCAAACCTGATGCCTTTGAGAATTGTAAGAAAGCTTGGTGTAGTATCTGGATAGAAATAGAGTCAGCTCTACAGAACAAAAGTAAGTCATCAGCAAAGCACACATGTGTATAATTCAATTTTCTGCATTTAGGATGGAAATTAAAGTTTCCATTCCTACACAACTGTCCCAATATTCTACTCAAATACTCCATTGCCATCACAAAAAGGTAAGGGGACATAGGATCTCCCTGTCTTATTCCTCTTTTAGCTTTGAATGGTTTGGTAAGTCCACCATTCATTATAAGAGAGAAAGACACTGTAGTAATGCAAGCCATGATCCACTCTATGAACTTAGCTGGAAAACCATAAGCCACTAGGAGTTGCTTAAGAAAAGACCATTCCAAGGAATCATAAGCTTTCCTCAAATCCATCTTCAATACACATCTAGGGGAAACACCTTTTCTAGCATAACCTTTAAAGATTTCATGACTCAGTAATATGTTATCAACTATACTCCTGCCTTCTATAAAAGCAGACTGAGCCATTCCCACAATATCAGTGACCACCTCCTTCAATCTTCTTGTTATTATCTTGGAAATCAGCTTGTACAAAGTGGTGCAGCATGCTATTGGCCTATAATCTTTCACAGTAGAAGGAGAACTTGTTTTAAGAACCAAGGCAATGGCTGTTGTGTTTATGTAGTAAGGCATGCTGTTAGTCCTGAAGAAATCCTTAGTGGCGGCAAGAATATCATACTTAATAAGCTCCCAATTCTTAGTGAAGAACTCTACAGGGTAGCCATCAACCCCTGGGGCTTTATCCCTTGGCATATCCTGCAAAGCTTCACTAACCTCTTCCATAGTAATCTCTCTGATGAGCCTTCTTTGTTGATTTAAGTTAAGACATTTCCCTTCCTTGACAGTAGCAATATCAACACCAGTCAATTCTTCAGCATTTCCTCCCAGTAGTTCTTGAAAAACAGTCATGAACTCACACTCCACTGCAGCAGGATCAGTAATATGGTCACCAGTTTCAGTGTAGACTGAAGAGATAGTATTTTGGCAGTTCCTAATCTTCCATTGAGCATGGAAGTATTTGGTATTTGCATCTCCACACTCAATCCAAGTAGCCTTATATTTTTGCCTCATAACTTGTTCCTCAATGTTACTCCACCTTGCAATGTCTGCCAGTGCTTGCCTTTCCTCAGTAATTAGACCCTGTAGTTGAGGATTAACTTTTCAATTGGGACTGAATGATATCAAGCTTCTCTCTAGCCTGTATAATCCTCTGTTCATAAGTTGCCATGTACCTGTTTGTCTCCTTTAACTTACTCTTCAACAGCTTCATTTTTTACCATATCTGCTTCATATTGTCCCCTATAAAATCCTGTTGCCAAACATCCTCAACAATAGTTTGGAACTGTGGAAATTCCATTACACCAATATAGAGTCTAAAAGGCTTTGGATGAAGGAGCTTTTGATTTCCAAACTTCACACAGATTGGGGTATGGTCAGATACAGATGGATTAAGGAACTCAGCTTCAATATGCTCTTATTGCTGTACCCATTGAAAATTCCCCAAGGCCCAGTCAATTTTACTATAGACATGTTTATTTGTCCAAGTAAAATTCCAACCTATCCTTTTTAAAGGAGTGAGTTGTAAATCATATATGAGTTGCTTAAATCCCCTAACTTCAGCATCAGTCACAGTAGAACCAATTCTATCCTCAGAGGATAGAACATTATTGAAATCACCACTAATTAGCCAAGTGTCTTGACTGGGAATAGAAACTGCCTTCAGATCAGCCCACAAACTTTCTCTTTGAACTCCAGTGTTATGGCCCTACACTACACAAAGATGTGTTTTCACATGACTAACAGAATCCTCTATGTGACATTGAATCATTTGGTCAGTTACCTTTGCAATATTGACCTGGATATGAGGCTTCCAAATCACCCAAATTCTTCCATTCACAGCTTCAGAGTAGTTACAAAATACCTTCCAACCCTTAGCTATTCTTCCTTGTATTTTCTGTGCTTTATGTGCTTTAACTCTAGTTTCAAGGCATCCCAACACATCTACTTTATTTACAATTAAGAAACTTTTCAGTTCCTTTTGTTTATGGGCTAAATTAAGCCCTCTTATGTTCCAAGTAACAATTTTCATGTAAATGAAGGCCCTGGATCATGCTGGCCTTTCCAACCAGCACCTTGTTCTTCCATTTTAGCTTTACCTCTACTGCATATATCCACACAATCTGCAACTACTTCATTTTCCCTTGCCACTACTGAGTTGATATTCAGACTAGGAGAGTCAGTAGATTGACTCATAATTCCACCATCATTTGCACAAACAACAACAGTTGGCTGCATTATAGACTGTACCAAGTTCTCCCCTGCAACTATCTGGTTAACTCCATCATCTGCATTAACAACAACATTTGGCTGCATTGTATGCTCTACCAAGTTAACCCCTGCATCTGTCTGATTAACCACATCTGTGTTCTCATCAACCTTGGGAGCATGGACTTTTTTCACAGTCCAACTTTGCCTGTTAGCTTTAGGCTTCCCAGGTTTTATAGGTGCCTCCAGGTTATCATTTTTTCCTTCATCTTCAGTTTTGCCAACATACCAACACTCACTAGTGTCATGACCAAATTTAAGGCAATGATTACAAAAGGTAGGCTTCCAGTCATAATCAATCAATTGAACCTTATGGCCATAAGGAGCCTCAATATCAATATGATCAGGCAAGGGTTGTGAGGCATCCACTTCCACTAGCACTCGAGCAAATGATATTCTCTCATAGTGAGCTGTGATTTTATCAGTGTATAATGGAGTACCTATAGCACTGACAAGTTTACTCAACACATCAGCTGACCAATATTCAACTGGCAGCCCTGGAAATTTAACCCACACAGGAATGGTGCTCAACACATCACTCTGAAAGGAGAAATCAGTTTCCCAGGGTCGCAGAACCATCGGTTTGTTTCTAAACGAATAAGGCCCAGATTGTAGCACTAGGTCCATATCCATTTTACTCGCAAACCTAAATATACAATATCCTTCTGCATGCATTAAGATCTGTGGCTTGGAAACAAAATTCCAAACATGAATTGCAAAATTCTCCATAGCCTTTTCAGTTGGATTATCCCCTATTATGTACCCTATCAGTGAATCCTTCCAATATTCCACTTGTGGTTTCAATTCTTCCTCTTTGATGGTAACTATCAGCTTACCATTTCTATTGACTGGAGGTACAAACTTCAAAGTGTTCCCCATTTGAGTGAGACGATTGCCTCGCACAGCTTCAGCAAAGGTAGGGGGAGGAGTTTCATCTTCAACAACATTCGAGAATTGCAGCTTCCTCACTATCTCTGCCTTTTGCTTCTCCTCTACTTGCATGCATTCATCAGTGACTCTCTTCACTTTTGCTTCAGATTGCAAAATTGGTGGTAGAAAGCTTCCGAATGTGAGTGGTTCAGGAGATTTAGTCTGTATTTGGGCTGGTGTTGTGGTCTGTAAGGCGGCGGAAGGTTGGGGACGTCGTCGGCGTGCCATTCCCGGCGGTTTTAGCTTCTTGCTAACATGCGCCGATGATGAATGGAACAGGACCTTAACGTGCGCCGAGAGAGAAAAGCATGCGCCAGTTTTTCTATAACCCCAATAATTGTCAATAGTACGAGTCTTCAGAGTAGGAGGAACTGCAGCAGGTGAAGGGGTGTAGCAATTAACAGAACCTCCGTCATATAGCTGCGCCCTGGAGTTTTCTCTGCCAGCAGGTTTTCAATGATCAAAAGGTGTAGACCAGTTATTCCTAGAACCCCGTCCTGGTCCAACATTGTTACGCATGCCCAATTTCTGAACGACATCTGGATGACCCCAAGCTTTGGTATTCTGGTTTCCACAAGTTTTCGGACTGGGATTCTGAGGAACCCATTGCTTCCCAGCACTGCTTCCACTCTTGTTCTTAGATTTCCTAGCATACACTTCCCATCCATCATTTTGTTCAGAGTTAAAGCCCATATCTCCAACACCTAGACTAATCTCATCAACCGTTGGTGTAATTTCACAGATAGCTGTCTGCTTTGTTGACGACTTCCCAACCCCTTTGCTGGAACTCATCTTTGGATGAAACTGTGAGCACTAGGCTTCGCCGGAGAAAATGATCGCCGGCAGAAGAAAGTGTAGAAGCAAAGTTGGCCGGAGAAGGAAGAGAGTGAGAGTGTGGGCTTGGCAGATCTTTGAGTGGGAAGGAAAAGAGGAGCCCCTGAAGAAAGATGCTATATTTGTATTTGATGAAAAGTGTCTTAAGGCTTTTTAGGAGTTTAAACTCAAGCTCACCACGACACCTATTATTGTCACTCCCGATTGGTCTCTTCCTTTCGAGCTCATGTGTGACGCCAATGGTGTGGCTATTAGAGCGATGCTAGGTCAACGCCACAACAAAATTCTTCATACCGTGTACTATGCCTGCAAAACTCTCAATGGAGCACAGGTAAACTACACAGTGACTGAGCAAGAGCTTCTTGCTATTGTATATGCTTTTGAGAAGTTCCAGACATATTTTTTGGGATCCAAGGTTATAGTGTATACGGATCATGCAGTTCTTCGTTATCTTATGGAATATAAAGATGCAATGCCTCGATTGATATGATGGGTCTTGTTGTCGCAAGAATTTGACTTTGAAGTCAAGGATCGCAAGGGAACGCAAAATCATGTGGCGGATCATTTGTCAAGGCTTGAGGAAGCAGGGAGGCCACAAGGTGATCTTGAAATCAATGATGCTTTTCTGGATGAGCAAATATTGGCACTATCTCGCACCTTTGCTCCTTGGTATGCGGATATTGCTAATTATTTGGTGAGTGACCTTATCCCTGATAATTTGGAATCATATCAAAAGAAAAAGTTCTTGAGAGAT
Organism: Nicotiana benthamiana; assembly: GCA_034376525.1. Taxonomy (NCBI): domain Eukaryota; kingdom Viridiplantae; phylum Streptophyta; class Magnoliopsida; order Solanales; family Solanaceae; genus Nicotiana; species Nicotiana benthamiana. The sequence goes on along the minus strand of CM067341.1, from coordinate 43,499,728 downwards.
TGTCGACAATACTATTAGGAGGAGCCATATTTGTTTCATGTTTGTGCTGACAATATCGTTAGAAGATGTGTTCCCGAAGAAGAGATGATGCCAATTCTCAAGGCATTCCACGACTCTCCGGTTAGGGGTCATCATGGAGGAAATCGAACGACGGAAAAAGTTCTTGAATATGGATACTATTGGCCGTCCATCTACCATGATGCTAATCGAATGGTCAAAGATTGTGATCAATGTCAACGACAAGGTTCTATTTCCAACAGGCATGAAATGTCGATGCACTTTGTGATGGAGATAGAGATCTTTGATGTGTGGGGGAACGACTTCATGGGCCCCTTTGTGAGTTCTTACGGGATGAAATATATCTTGGTGGCTGTGGACTACATGTCCAAATGGGTTGAAGCCGTTGCCTACCAAAAAATGAGGCAAGAAGTGGCACCGCATTTTTGAAGAAGAACATATTCACTCACTTTGGCACCCCTAGAGCCATTCCTTGTGATGGTAGATAACACTTCTGCAACAGAGCTTTTTTGGGGTTACTGGAAAAGTATGGTGTCAAGCACAAAGGGGACAAACCTTATCATTCGGAGTCGAGTGGTCAAGTTCAAGTGTCCAACCGGGAGATCAAGAATATTCTAGTGAAATCTGTGAACGCAAATAGGACGGAATTGTCAAGATAGCTAGATGATGCATTGTGGGCATACCGTACGGCCTACAAGACTCTTATGGGTACTTCTCCTTAATGGATCATCTTTGGTAAAGCATGTCATCTACCCATGGAGTCAGAACACAAATACATGTGGGCATTGAAGAAGTTGAATCTGGAATGGGCTGAGGCTGCAAATTTGAGGTTGACACAACTCAATGAACTGGAAGAATCCCGGTTCCATGATTAGGAAAGTGTGACTTTGTACAAAGAGCGGATGAAGTTTGTCCACGACAAAAAGATCTAGTTCAAGGCGGGTGATTTGGTTTTGCTCTTTAACTCGAGGCTCAAACTGTTTCCGGGCAAGCTCAAATCCAAATGGTCTGGTCCCTTCAAAGTGGTAAATGTCTCAGCGTATAGAGCAGTAGAACTATAATCAACAGACGGTTCCCAGACATTCAAAGTAAATGGCCAACGCATCAAGCATTACTTGGGCATTGATGGTGAAAAGCATTTGGTGGAGCAGTTGGCTCTCAAATATGGTCCTTGCCCGACCACTGAGTGAAATTGAAGGAACATCAATCCCGTCGTGCCGTTGTTAGGATTTATGCCCGTCACTAAGAGGGGCTGAATAGTGTGGCACGAGAATATTGATAAATATTGTGGAATTAAAATTGGAGGAATAAAATAAATTCGGTAATTAAAATAGTAAGGAAAGAACACATCGAATTTATCCTGGTTCACCACAACTTGTGGTTAGTCCAGTCCCCGAGAGACTCTCTCGAGATTCCACTAACTGCGTTAAGCTTACGAGTGCCTAACAAACCGTTACACTTGCTCGTAGATGTACACTCTACAAGACTTCAACTTGCTCGAGGATACCGCACCTCAGACTTCACCTTGCTCGTGGATACCGCACCACAAGACTTCAACCACTAAGATTGAGGGTACTTAGCAAACCCGACAGTCAATGAGAAGATATGGTCTTCTCAAACACCTTTCTCTTTTACAACAATAACTCTCTCAAAAGAGTAGATAAAGAGATACAATATTAGCTCTATGAACAACTTAAAGTTGTCTCTCAAATGGCTCAACAAAAGCTCTATAATGATGCACAAATGATATCAATATGTATATGAATAATGAGAGGTGTTGTTTGTTTCAATTCAGCTCAAAAGACCTCTATTTATAGGTGGTAGAAGTAGTATGTCCGTTGCTTAATTGACAATCAATTATGCTGATTTTATGCCAAGATAATCGATTATCAGATTTGGATAATCGATTATCAGCTTACCGTTACAAAATCGGAAGCTGATTTTCTGGAGGATAATCGATTATTGGATTTTGCATAATCGATTATTTTGTTACAGTGTTCAAACACTGGGCAACGGATACAAGATAATCGATTATGCACTTCTAATAATCGATTATTTTGCTGTTTTGTAAATTCCGGTTTACACTGTCTTAACATAATCGATTATCAACATAGACATAATTGGTTATTTCTGTCCAGCTTTGAAAGACATGTTTAAAATTTATTTTGGCTAAAATGAAAATGTTTGAAATCATTTTGTTTGAAGTATTTGAAATATGATTTTGTAAAATGATTTTATGCATATTTATGATGGCCTATGTTGAGCCAAGAGACGAGATAACTTTAAACGTTGCTCTTACATTTGTTCTACCTAACGACCTACGCCTTGGGTCTTCGGTCTTGAACTTTTGAGCTCGTCTTTGGCTTGTCTATGCAATTCCGTCATCAATATGCTTCTCGGCATTCAATCTTGATTGTTTGTCATACAATAACATTGTTTGACACTTGAATTCATTGTTTGTCATTCATCGACTTTGTTATTTGTCATTCATCAAAACCTATACATGAAAATCATGCTAATACAACCAAAGCACACATATCATGGATAGAATAATTTTCTACAATTTCCCCCTTTTTGATAATGACAAACAACAGGAGATATGTATATCGGATTCCCCCTAAATTCATGCTATATCTCAACATACAATTCATGCAAACAATTCCCCTTAATGATAATTCCCCCTCAAATAAGGCATACTATAACGTAGATACATTCCCCCTTATTTGATGCATATCGCCTAAACTCTTCCCCCTTTTGGCATTAGCAAAAAGAGAGTATAGAAAGGCTATTATCCCCTTTCGACACTTCCCCCTTTTGGGTATATCAATTGTTAGTGTCAAAAATAAGATAGGAAAACAATGAGGAATATACATTGACGATATTTAAAAAATCATACCAACATGAAGTAATACCAAATGTTAGTAAAAAATATAACAACCATATCGAAGGTTATTTTTAGCGAATATACCAACTGTTATTCAAACTAGAGAGATATTCATCAAAATATCATTCATTATTTTTAACAAAAATAATTGATACCAATTGTTATTCAAGATAAAAGTTATCAAAACATGAATCAACAAAAGTAATTAATATCAATTGTTAACAAAGATATATTAATCGTTAACACTTATCAACTATTACGTTTTTATCAAAAATGTGATAACAAACCGAAGTTCCCCCTCGATGCAATAAGGTTTCGTGCTTGGTGCATCTACTACGATATTGTAGTCTTCAAGCACACCTGCAAACGTACCTAAAAATAGGTTTTCGGTACCCAGCTGCTTTTGGGTCCTTGGGGGTTAGGCAAATAATAATCATAGTCAAATGATAAATCTCTATGTTTTGCAAAACATACGGGTGCTATGTATCCTACCCGGTTGCAATAATGACATATAACATTCGGGTTGTGCATATGTCTTGGTTGAGCCAAAAAATTTCTAGGTGATCTAAAGTCGTTATTCCTAGAAGTATTGCGATTCCTAGAGTTATTTCTAGGTGGTCTAAAATTATTCATTCTAGACTCATTAACAAAATTCCTAGAGTTGTTTCTAGGTGGTCTAAAATGATTCATTTTAGACTCATTTGTGAAGTTCCTAGAATTATTTCTAGGTGGTCCAACTTCATTTCTATCATCCTTGTTAATATTCTTCTTAATTTCTTCACTTGTTTTAGGATCATCTACACTACGTTTTTCTAGTGTGTTCCTAAGTTCTATGTTCTCTATTTTTAAAGACTTACAAGAAGAACAATTTGAACTTTGATCAATTGAAGAGGCTTCATTCATCTCCTTAATTTTATTTCTAAGATCAATGTTGTCATTTTCCAAAAATTTATTTTTCTCTTCTAAAACTTTAATTTTAGCCTTGGCCTCTTTGGATATTTTTGAAGTCTTTTCAATTCACCATATAAGTCATGAAAAGCTTCTTATAATTCTTCAAAAGAATAAGAGTTATAATTACTTACCTCTTCTTCCTCGTTGGCCATGAGGCATAATGCAGCAGTTTCATCGCCCGAGCTGTCCGAATCCCATGTCACACGCCTTTGGTGTTTGTTCTTCTTCTTGTCCTTGGATTTTGGACAATGTGATTTGGTGTGGCCAAGTTTTCCACAATTTTGGCATGAAGGACTTGGTTCTTCCTTCTTTATTTCCTTTTTCATAAGCTTATAAAACTTTTTAATTATATCATTGGAAATAATATCATCATCGCTATCCGAATCACTTACCTCTTCTCTTTTAGAGGATGAGGCTTTGAAGGCAATATTCGAACTTTTACTTCTAAGATAGGGATTAAGAATTGTTCTTTCATAAGTTTCGAGGTTACCTCTTAGTCCATCAATTGTGACATCCGTGATTCCTATCGACTCTTGGATGGCATTGGCTTTGGAACGCCATTCGGGAGTGAGACTCCGTAGGATTTTTCGAACAAGATCTTTGTTCGTGTACACTTTCCCGAGAGCATGAAGATCGTTGACGATTCTTGAGAATCGTTCGAACATAATACCGATGGGTTCTTTCTCCCTCATTTTAAAGAGTTCATATTCATGTGTTAGAAAATCAACGTTAGATTCTCGGATTTGAGACGTACCTTCATAAGTGATCTCGAGTTTATCCCACATCTCCTTGGCGGTTGTGCAGCAAGAAATCTTCCGATAGTCATCCGGATTCACCGCACAATATAATAAGTTGACGGCCTTTGCATTATTTTCAACTTTCTTGACGTCCTCGCCAGCATATTCATCTTCCTCCTTTGGAACCGTGGTTTCCCCAACTTTCTTTGTTGGCATTTGTTCACCGTTCTTGATGATTTGCCACAAGCGAAAGTTATTTGATTGGATGAATATTCTCATCCGCTCTTTCCAATATGTGTAATTTGTTCCGTCAAATAGTGGAGGCCTATAGGTGGAGTGTCCTTTGCTCATCATTCCTGCGTTCAATATTCTCAACAAAAAAATATATATCGTTCTCTCAACCGGTTAAGGCTTTCAGAGAGTTAGGCTCTGATACCAATTGTTAGGATTTATGCCCGTCACTAGGGGGGTGAATAGTGCGGCACGAGAATATTGATAAATATTGCGGAATTAAAATTGCAGGAATAAAATAAATTCGTTAATTAAAATAGTAATGAAAGAACACACCGAATTTATCCTGGTTCACCAAAACTTGTGGTTAGTCCAGTCGCCGAGAGACTCTCTCGAGATTCCACTAACTGCGTTAAGCTTACGGGTGTCTATCAAACCGTTACACTTGCTCGTAGATGTACACTCTACAAGACTTCAACTTGCTCGAGGATACCGCACCTCAAGACTTCACCTTGCTCGTGGATACCGCACCACAAGACTTCAACCACTAAGATTGAGGGTACTTAGCAAACCCGACAATCAATGAGAAGATATGGTCTTCTCAAACACCTTTCTCTTTTACAACAATAACTCTCTCAAAAGAGTAGATAAAGAGATACAATATTAGCTCTATGAACAACTCAAAGTTGTCTCTCAAATGGCTCAACCAAAGCTCTATAATGATGCACAAATGATATCAATATGTATATGAATAATGAGAGGTGTTGTGTGTTTCAATTCAGCTCAAAAGACCTCTATTTATAGGTGGTAGAAGTAGTATGTCCGTTGCTTAATTGGCAATCAATTATGCTGATTTTATGCCAAGATAATCGATTATCAGATTTGGATAATCGATTATCAGCTTACCGTTACAAAATCAGAAGCTGATTTTCTGGAGGATAATCGATTATTGGATTTTGCATAATCGATTATTTTGTTGCAGTGTTCAAACACTGGGCAACGGATACAAGATAATCGATTATGCACTTCTGATAATCGATTATTTTGCATTTTTGTAAATTCCGGTTTACACTGTCTTAACATAATCGATTATCAACATAGACATAATCGATTATTTCTGTCCAGCTTTGAAAGACATGTTTAAAATTCATTTTGGCTAAAATGAAAATGTTTGAAATCATTTTGTTTGAAGTATTTGAAATATGATTTGGTAAAATGATTTTATGCATATTTATGTTGACCTATGTTGAGCCAAAAGATGAGATAACTTTAAACTTTGCTCTTACATTTGTTCTACCTAACGACCTACGCCTTGGGTCTTCGGTCTTGAACTTTTGAGCTCGTCTTTGTCTTGTCTATGCAATTACGTCATCAATATGCTTCTCGGCATTCAATCTTGATTGTTTGTCATATAATAACATTGTTTGACACTTGACTTCATTGTTTGTCATTCATCGACTTCGTTGTTTGTCATTCATCAAAACCTATACCTGAAAATCATGCTAATACAACCGAAGCAGACATATCATGGATAGAATGATTTTCTACAGCCGTGACGTTAAATCAAGCGCTTCATGAGAGGCAACCCATTGGTGGTAACAACCTTTTTTCTCTTTACATTTTTCATTTTTTATGGTTACAAGGTCTGTTGGAGTGCAGGGAGCTCAAAATATGTCAACACTTGGCGAAACTGCCTGAAAAAGTGAAGGAAAAGTACAACGTGAAAAATGCGCTTGAAATGCGATCGCAGAATTGATCTGCGGTCTGAAGATCCACCGCAGACATAATCAGAGAAGAGCCAAAATTGTAGTTGAAAATTCAGCGGAAATGTTCAGTCCTTGTTCTGTATTTTGAATATGCGATCGCAGATTTGACCGCATTTGAGGCCTTCTAAAATTCCTCACACCCATATCGCATAACACATATGCAATCGCATAGCATGCTCTGTGATTCTTTGGCCACCGCAGATGACACCGTAGATTTGCTAGGTACGTTTCACTACATTCCGTTTCAAAACAAAACAAAAACAAAAAAAAGAGAAAAGAGGAAAACGACAGAAAATAAAGAAAAAAATGAAAAAAGAAAAAGAAATCGAAAAAGAGGCAAGGAACTCCAATCGAACCCAAGCTAGGACAATCCCCACACTCACAAACCACTCTCCAATTGGCACTTGTGCACTGATCCTGGTATGTAACTCTCGTCCACTCATTCGAAGCTCATGTGCAAAGGTTTGATATAGTTAGTTTGTGTGATTGCTTGTTGCTAAAAATGGTCGCATTTAGGCTAAGCATGCTGGGGGAAATGGGATTGAAAAAAATAGGGTAGCCATCGTAGGAGACTAGGGTTTTTCACTGAGATTGATGAGTTCTGCAGTCAACATATCTGATATGCAGACCTAACCCTAGGTCACCTGGAGACGATTATGTTTTGTGGTCATTATGCGATCACAAACTTGTTATGCGGTCCACAGAGTGACCACATCTTTGACTCCTTTATTGCCTGAGCAAAACGGTAAAAATGCGGTGGAGAATGCGGTCGCAGAATTGATCTGCGGTCCGCATATCTACGGCAGGTTGAAACATAGAATTAGAAAATTTTGAAATTTAAAATGATCATTCTGCGATGACTCTGCAGCCCGCATAGTGGTTTTGCGACCGCATTATGCATCAGAGATTGACCAACCTGTTGGACAAGCATGTCTGCAGTGATTCTGTGGTCCGCAGAGTGGTTCTGCGACCACAAAATGGTCTGTATTTTTGACTTTTCTTTGTGAATTCTCTGAATCGTCTCCCAAAGTTTTGACGTGTTATTCCACCCTTGTGCAGATATGTCCCCAGACTAAAATGAATAGCGACCAAGCCTCCCCAGGCGAACAAAAAAAAATTTGAACATGCACAACAACAACCCTTCCAGCATAAGGAGGAGGAGCTTCGCCCTGAGGTACACATACATGCTGAAGCCCGGAGATAGCAATGGATCGAAGGTGCAGAATACCATCTCCGCTGGAGAGTTGAGGGGTCTAGGGACAAGTATAAAGCTGGGCTCCTCTGGAGGACGCTTCTACCTGAAAAGCAATTAAGTCTGAATGGGCGGAAGGAAAGATACCCTCACGTCCTCGCTAACATCAAGCGGAGGAAATGGATTGCTTTCACTGAACCTCCTGGTGAGTATAATGAATCTATGGTGCGCGAGTTCTACGCATCCTACCAAGCATCTAGAACCAAGCACCATAAGCGACAGAGAATGTATTTGGAAAAGCTAGAGGTTCGAGGCTTCACAGTCAAGTGCAGTGCCAAGGCCATAAGCAAATTACTCGTACCAGAGTGGGAAGACGGCACATCAACAACAGAGTATGATTCCAAGTTTGCAAACAAAGAGGGTGAACGTAGCTTGATTGCCTCCTTCATTGCAAGTGGGACTCCACTATGGATGCAACCAGGACTAAATATCTACAAGGAAAGTTTCTCACGGGAGGGACGATACTGGCTGGCATTCCTCGTCTCCAGATTGATCCCTACGCAGAACGAAACAAAAATTACAATTGAGAAGGCTCTCCTGGTATCTTGCATGATGCACGGCATCACAATCGATGTGGGGTACATAATATTTCAAGAAATGGGTAAGCGGGCCATGCAGGATGCTACATCTCTCCCATTCCCAGCATTGATCACAACTCTATTCCAACTAGCTAATGTCCCGGTGGATGTCCGGAAGGACAAAATGGGCATGGAGGTAGGTATTATTCATATAATCCGTCTTGGTGACGCGGTAGTGCCTCCCGTTGGTGTTGTTCAAGAGGACCTCCCTTCATCCCAACCCAGTGTCACTCCTCAAGCAGACGCTACAAAGTCTCAAAGCTTGGTATAGTGGCACAACATGCAAATGCCAAAGTTGACAAGCTTCTGAAGACTTTGCCTAATATGATCAAGCAAGACCTCACTCCCATGCAAGAGACCGTGGCAGATATTCAGCAAAAGCAATTAGCGTATGCGGAACGGCTAAAGGGAATTTAGTTGAGGTTGGAGAAAGTGGAAAGAGGTGAGGTGAGTGGCCTGCCCGACCTCAAGAAGGAGGTTGCCTCTATGAAGGTCGAATTCCAAAAAAAATGCAAAATTTGGAATTCGATCGTTCATCCCCCCTTCCCTCGGAATGTGCTCGAGGTGCAGGCTCAGTTCTAGACTTGGGGCTTGATTTCACATATTTGATGGCGGATCCTGTGGTTCCCACTCCTTAAAGCTCTTATACCGATGATCTCAACGATCATATTGATATTAATTCTGATGAGGAGACCGGTAGCTCGGACAATTTGGAGGGTGATGAGGAGGATGAGGAAGAAGATAGTTTGGGATTCTCCAGTGACGAAGCCCCTCAACTTGTTGATAAGGGGAAGACGGTTTCTCAGGATGTTGAGAGTGCAGATGCTACTGCTGACGAGTAATAAAGGGAACATATGAAGATTGCCCTGGAGAGATATCTGATTGACAGAGGAGGTCTGATAGCTCTTGTTGCATCCCCATATGCAGCAGGTGCATCCAGTAGCTCTAAGGTGCCAAGCGGTGATATTGTCCCTCTAGCCTTCGTTCCAGTTGCACAGCTAGTTCCTTCCCCTACCTCAGAGCAGCCACCAGCAGAGGAGATCACACTCTCGACTGATCCAGTGCCAGTTCACACCACCACATCAGAGGGTGATCTCTCCAGCACTAAGCCAGCTACCGACTCCCATCGCACTTAGTGTGCCTCATGGAGCTTCCCCTCAAACTCTACTCTTTATTCTATGCATTAGGGACAATGCATCGTTTACAGTTGGGGGTGGGCAGATAGTTTTATGTGATATTTGTTGTGTATATAGTTCTGTATATAACTGGAAACTCATGTATCTGTGATGTATGACTTTGGTATATAAGTGATGTATGATTTTGGTAAAAGTTTTGAATTCGTGTTCGTGTTTTTTAAATATCATTTTGTGAATCAGTTCCCCTTGGTTTTTCTTTTTCTGGTTACTTTCCAAGGGTGTAATAGTAGAATCAGGATCTTAGGTGTAAATTAGTGTGACTGGTTTGGTGTCATTGCCTAGTATCGAGCATGTGTATCTGTACAAAGCACATACCCTTCCTATTGTCATTCTTGTCGACTTTTACCAATGATAGATTGATTGACGACTGTCTTAAGAGAATTTGTCTCTAAGATCAATTTTGTGAATCCGAGGCTCGCTCTGTGACTCTGTGGCAACCTAGAATTATACTTGTATTTATGATGAAAGCTTTGAGTTGCAAATTGGTTACTCGTAAGTGTCAAATTATGTGAATGAATAAGTTCATGTACCATGTGTGTGTGAGTTCTCAGTTTGTATATAATTCTCGTGTTTACTTCTGTCTTTTAGAACTTGCCCGGTTAGTATTTCAATGCTAATAATAGTATGTTTGATGGGAGAAGTGATCTTAGGCATTCGTTGTGATTATGTGCAAAAACGTTTTAGCCTTTCAAACCTACCAGTGCATATAGGATACCACTAGCACCCAATTTGAGCCTTTTTAACCTTTCTTTGGCCAATCTATGACAAACCTTTCCCGTTTTGAAAAACAATTTCCTCTCTTGAACCCGTCAATATTTGAACACTAAGAATGAGGCTAGAAGCCTAAGTTGGGGGTAAGGTCAAAGTGGAAGATCATTAAGGGTGTATGTGAGTTTAGGGCATCATACCTCAAATGAGCTTGTGAAATTCTTCAAACTCCAAAAAAAAAAGTGATAACCAAAAGCAAGACAAGAAAAAGAAAAAGAAAAGAAAAATCTAATAATGCTTATGTTTACAAAATTGGGAGTCTTGAACAATAGTGAAAAGGTATGTAAGGTCGCTCTATACTGGAGGCTAGACAAAAACAAAGATATGGGAGTTTGATAAGGAATGCAAAAGAATGGTAAAATGTGATTAGTGTTCAAAGAGGGTAAAGTCGCTTGTACCCAAATGTCTATCCAATCCATCCCTGAACCTACATTAGAAGCCAAAAATCCCTTATGAGACTTCCAATCGAACATTCTTGAATAAGAGGCAAATTAAAATAAGGCAAATACTATGGTATGACATGTTGTAGCACTTGAAGTTCTTTGTGAGAGTGAGTGTGTTCGTAAATGATCCCTCTTTTGCCGTCTTTGTAAATATTTTGATTCTGGGACTTTCTTTCTGGTAAGGGTTATATGAACTATGGAATTGAACTGAAGTTGAGCTTCTTGAGTCAATTAAACATGCACTCAACTGAGGGTAGCATCTAGTCACAATGTTGAGGCTCTAAGTTCACATGATTGATTAGTCTTCTCTGTACATAATTCTAACCTAGGAAGGGTGAAGCAATTATAAATATATGCTCGAGAACTACCAATGAACACCATCCCGGGTCACTGCTGCTTTGTATTTGTAAATATAGTTAAGGATAGGCTAAGTATGTTTTGCTTGCTTGAGGACAAGCAAGAGTTTAACTTGGGGGTGTTGATGTGCCGGAGAATTTTGCCACATTTCAATACTAATTGCTTAGATTCTAGCTTGTTTTAATGCAATTATAACTGATACTCATGTAGATTTGTTGTTCTTACAGCACAAGATGAAGGGAAGACCAAGGATATGAAAATGGACGCAAAAAGAGAAGAAAAAAGCATGATATTGCACAAATGCCAATCTGCGATCTAGTCTGCGGTCGCAGAACACACATGCGGACCGCAGACTCCTCTCTCACATCGCAGAGCGTTACAGGGTCTAGAGCTAAAAATCATGTCAAGAATGCGGCGCAATCTGCGATCGCAGAATCAATATGGAGACCGCAGATGCGCCGCAGAACGAACAAAAAGAAACTCAAGGTCAAAGATGCGATGCAAATCTACGTCGCATAACTCAAATGCGGACCATAGAATAGACCTGCGATGAGGGCCTGTCACCTAGGGTTTTGGATCTATGGAGTGGCTGCTTAAAATGCGGACCGCAGACCTGTTCTCCGACAAGTCTGCGGTTGCAGAAGTGACCTGGATGGACAAATTTGTCCATTTTGTCCCGAAATTGGTCCAGCTATAAATATTTTTAAGAGACATTTGTGGGCTAATCTGGTCTTACCTTTTAGCTACACTCCAAGACATTAATATTTCCTCTTTTTGGAAGCTTTTGGGTGAAGAATCTTCTCTTAGTATGTATTTATGACACTTCTTATTAGTTGTTTTTTATGTTTTAGTATGTGTAGCTAGTTTTAAATACTAAGGTTGTGGACCATAAATGGGTGTTTAACATTGAATATATATACAATGGTTGGTCGATATTTATTTACTTCTTGTTCTTCATTCATTGTTGATGGTTGCAAACATTAACAAAAGCCATTAAATTCTTGCTTTGCTTAGGAAAGTGGGTTAGAATTTTGTAGAAGTAAATATCAATGACTCAAGGCTTTAAACTTTGTTTGATAAATCGCTTAGGAATAAGTGGGTTTTAATTGGCGTTTATTGATGATTCTTAATAGGAACTCTTTTATATTTGAAAAAATGATAAAGAGGAAATACTACTCATTCATTGGTAAATATTGGGTAGTATATTAGACATCATTTGAATATCTAAAGGACCTCCCATTAGAAATATATCATATTAACACCTGTTGACATTACACTACATTAATGGGGACACAAACTTGGTTACTTTTATCCACTTGTTTACTCATTAATTGTTAAAATTAGTTGTTACTTAAACTCAGACAATGATACATACTCTTGTCACCATACACCATTCTCTCTTGTTACAATTAACCGAATAGAGATCGAACTCGAGTCGAGCAACACACTAAACAAGTAACCTTTTCACACCTATTCCCTGCGGGATTCGACCCCAACCTTGTTGGGTTATTATATTTGACATCGACCACCTTACACTATTTATTAAAGTGTAATTTGAGCGTATCACATGTTCAAAAGTTAAGGACATGTAGACATGAAGTCCTGAACTTAGAGTTACGAGTTCAAAAGTTAAGGACATGAGAAGAAGGGTATTTTTGTCCGGCCAGTTAAAGTTTATTAACGCAGTGGCTAAAGACTAAAGATATTTTAAACAATGACTTAAAAATAAATACATGTATTATTAGTGGCTAACCTTGCAGTCCCCCCCCCCCCCCCCCAAATTGACTACACACATATTATGGACCCAATTCGTGCCACATTGTTTCAATGAACAAAATTGCACGGGCGTCCTATTTGGTCTTAAGTGCATGAATTTATTTATCACTTCAGATCTTTTGGCCTTAAGTGCATGAAACCGTTGATTACACTTCAGATCTATTTGGCATTAAGTGCATCTGAAATGTAATATTTAACTTCAGACTTATTGGCCTTAAGTGTAGAAAAACGTTCGTTGCACTTTAGACCTTTTGGCCTTAAATGCATCTAAAGTATAATTTTTCACTTCAGACTTATTGGCCTTAAGTGCATGAAACCATTGGTTGTACTTCAGATTTATTTGATTTATGTGCATCTGAAGTGTTATTTTATCACTTGAGACCCGATAATTCTGAAGTTGATCGTAAAATAGTTAGGCTTGCAAATTTTTTTACAAGGTGGGTATACGTTTTGTTACCCCAAAACCGGGAATAAAGCCTCATTTCAAAGAGTGATAGTCAATTCCATTTGTATTTATTTATTGGGATCTTTACACAAATAGACATTCATATTCATCATTTATATTTTTAACCATATATATAGTTTATATATTGATTATACATAAATATATATATATATATATATATATATATATATATATATATATATATATATATATATATATATATATATATATATATATAATAAACAAATTATATGTTTACCGACTATTTTTAGTTTAAACATTTTGATGGACGATTATTTTGGTTAATTCTTCTTTGAAATCCAATATTCCTCTTCTCTCTCACATAAAATACATTCACTCACACACATGCAGGCGCCCATACACAAACTTTGGGTTAATTAGAGATTTTCTTCCTAAAAGGATTATCTTAACTAGATTTATCGAGTACATGTAAAGACCCTTATAATCAAGGACCGAAACGTATGACAATAGCTATTACATCCAATTTATTACATATATTACTCACAAAATGCTTCTTTTGTTATAATTAGAGAGATTTTACACTTCTATTTAAGGTGAATGTCTTTAATTAGAGAGATTCTAGAGTCCTATTATTGGTAGCTAGATCATCCCACTCCCTATAAATAAAGGGGTCTTCTACCATTGTAATACAATCCCTAACAATCTCTAAGTATCAATAAGAATACTTCTCTCTCTCTATTCTCTCTATTGCTCTTGTTCTTGCATTATTGTTCTTGTCTTTACATTATTTCATAACACGTTATCAGCACGAGACTCTACCGTCTCAAGAATCGTTCTCAAGAAAAACTAAGGTATTTCTCTCTTCCTAATTTGATTTTCGATTATGTCTGACATTACGAAAAGAAAGTTCGTTGCCCTTGAAACTTCGGGCAAGAACTATATAACATGGGTGTTGGATGCTGAAATCCACTTAGATGCTATGGGTCTCGGAGACACCATTAAAGATAGAGAAAAAGCATCCACCCAAGACTGTGCGAAGGCCTTGATTTTCTTGCGCCATCACCTTGATGAAGGTTTGAAGATTGAATATCTCACCGTCAAGGATCCACTCATCTTGTGGAACGGCTTAAAGGAGAGATATGACAACCTGAAGTTGGTCACTCTGCCACAAGCACGATATGATTGGGCTCATCTGAGGCTCCAGGACTTTAAGTCCGTTTCTGAATATAATTCTGCAATGTTCAGAATTACTTCTAAATTGAAGCTATGCGGAGATAAAATCTCCGATTATGATATGCTTGAGAAAACGTTTACAACGTTTCATGCCTCCAATATGGTACTGCAACAACAGTACAGAGAGAAAGGCTTTACAAAGTACTCTGAACTGATTTCTCTTCTACTAGTGGCTGAGCGAAATAATGACCTGCTCATGAGAAATCACGAAAATCGACCCACTAGGTCCACACCACTGCCTGAAGCAGATAAGGTGCACTCTCATTATGCCAAACATGAAAAGGGCCATGGTCATGGTCGTAAACGGGGTCATAGCCAGGGACGTAGACAAGGAAGAAATTCCAATGAAGACCGTCAACCCCCAAGGAGAGATAACCGCCGAAAGCAGAAACGGGGTCATGAAGATCCTAAGGCAAATGGTTCAGAAACCATATGTTATCGTTGCGGTGGGAAAGGGCACTGGTCAAAGACTTGCCGTATACCAAGACACTTGGTTGACCTTTATCAAGCATCTCGAAAGAGTAAAGGCCCTGAAACAAATTTTGTCTATGACGACAACTTGGACATCACCCACCTGGATATGCTCAAATATCAATAATATTTTTATTTTTCCAGTAGGGGTAATCGACTAGCCTGAGAAACTAGTCGATTATCTAATATTTTCGCATTAAAGCTGAAAAACAATTGATCGACAATTGATTGTCTATGTCTAACAATCGATTGTCGTTAGACAGTATAATCTGGAATTTTTCAAAAATCATCCACAATCGATTGTCTATGTCTAGCAATCGATTGTCGTTAGACAGTGTAATCTGGAATTTTTCAAAAATCATCCACAATCGATTGTCTATGTCTAGCAATCGATTGTCGTTAGACAGTGTAATCTGGAATTTTTCAAAAATCATCCACAATCGATTGTCTATGTCTAGCAATCGATTGTCGTTAGACAGTGTAATCTGGAATTTTTCAAAAATCATCCACAATCGATTGTTTATGCTTAACAATCGATTGTCTTAAGACTGCTCTGGAATTTTTCAAAATAGTCAACAATCGATTGTCTATGCTTACCAATCGATTGTCTTAAGACAGTGTGTAGCCAACAATCGATTGTCTATATTTAACAATCGATTGTCTTAAAAACAGATCTGGAATTTTTCCAAAAATAGTCAACAATCGATTGTCTATGTTTAACAATCGATTGTCAATGTTCAACAATCGATTGTTTGTGTTTAACAATCGATTGTTTGAAGAATGCTTAAACTGAAATTTTCAAGCTGCAAAGTAATCAATTATGGATAACATATCTGATTTTGTTAGTCAACTGTTAGCAGCAGATTTTGAAAATATTATGTGACACAAACGAATTTAACTTGTTTATTCTTATGTTCGTATATCTCTTTTGTATGTCAAACTATGGGATAGCAAATATGGATATCTCACAAAGCGAACTTGGATCAACGTCCAACTGTAAAAGTATTTGCCTAGTTGATTCATGTACTACACATACAATACTCAAAGAAAAGAAATATTTCTCTCAACTAAATATGTGTAAGGCAAACGTTACTACAATATCTGGACGTAGTAAATTGATTGAAGGCTCCGGAAGAGCAATTGTAACTCTGCCCAAAGGCACGACGTTAATCATAGAGAATGCAATGTTCTCCTCCAAGTCTAAGAGAAACTTGTTGAGTTTTAAAGATGTACGCCGGAATGGCTATCATATTGAGACAATGGATGAAGATAATCTTGGATATCTCGTCATCACAAAGAATGTCTCCGGCCAAAAGAGGGTTATTGAGAAATTCCCTTCTTTATCTTGTGGCCTGTATTGGACAAGAATTAGTGCAATTGAGGCACATTCAACAATAAACCAAAGGGTTACTGATTCCAAATACCTTTGTACTTTGGCATGATCGATTGGGACACCCAGGATCGGTCATGAT
This sequence comes from Nicotiana benthamiana, assembly GCA_034376525.1. Taxonomy (NCBI): domain Eukaryota; kingdom Viridiplantae; phylum Streptophyta; class Magnoliopsida; order Solanales; family Solanaceae; genus Nicotiana; species Nicotiana benthamiana. Next base: position 43,483,168 of record CM067341.1, on the reverse strand, counting down.
GAGACGGATTATAGAAAGCTCATATGGGCATCCGTTAAAGAATTTCAAAATTCTTTCGAATAATGAATATCCTTGCACTTCGTGTTATCAAGGCAAGTTGATTATCAGGCCATCACCAACAAAGGTTGGGATTGGGTCACCCACGCTTCTGGAACGTATACAAGGGGACATTTGTGGACCTATTCACCCACCTAGTGGGTTGTTTAGGTATTTCATGGTCTTGATAGACGCATCCTGTAGATGGTCACATGTGTGCCTGTTGTCATCACGCAACCTTGCGTTTGCGAAATTAATGGCACAAATAATTCGACTACGAGCACAATTTCCAGATAATCCAATCAAGTCCATTAGACTGGATAATGCTGCTGAGTTTACATCCCAAGAATTTAATGATTATTGCTTATCAATCGAGATAAAAGTTGAACATTCTGTAGCTCATGTTCACACTCAAAACGGTCTTGCAGAATCGTTAATTAAACGCCTGCAGTTGATTGCAAGGCCATTACTTATGAGAACGAGGCTGCCCACTTCGGTATGGGGTCACGCCATCTTACATGCAGCAATGCTAATTCGTCTCAGACCGACGAATTACCACAAGTATTCCCCGTTGCAATTGGTTTTGGGTCATGAACCCAATATATCCCCTTTAAGAATTTTTGGATGCGCAGTATATGTGCCTATAGCACCGCCATCCCGCACCAAAATGGGTTCGCAAAGAAGGTTAGGAATATATGTTGGGTTTGAATCGCCCTCCATCATTCGCTACCTCGAAACATTGACAGGCGACGTGTTTACTGCATGATTTGCAGACTGTCGATTTGATGAGACACTTTTCCCAAAATTAGGGGGAGAAGTTGGTGAAACCAAACGGGAAATTTTGTGGAAAAATGCATCATTATCTCATCTTGATCCACATACCTCTATTTGTGAAAGAGTGGTACAAATGATTATCCATTTGCAAAGAATAGCAAATCAAATGCCTGACGCATTTACGGACTTGAAGAGGATAACGAAATCCCACATTCCCGCGGAAAATGTTCCAATCCGTATTGATGTCCCTGTTGGACAATCATCTAGTGTCATATCCAATGAGTCAAATGCACGCCTGAAGCGTGGCAGACCATTAGGTTCCAAAGATCGAAATCCTAGAAAGAGGAAAAAGAATGATCAAAATGACACCACGAAAGAATCTCATGATTTAACAAATTCTGAGATTCATGAAGAATCCATTGAGCCCGAGACTCTGGAAAATACGGAACTATCCCTAAATCCAATTAATATTGAGCAAATATTAATCGAGTGGATGTTGTGGTGGATAATGCCTTTGCTTATAATGTCGCATTTAGCATTATGCAAGAATGTGAGGATCACAAACCTCAATCTGTTGAAGAATGTCGAAAAAGACAGGATTGGCCAAAGTGGCAAGAAGCAATTCAATCAGAATTGAATTCGCTGGCAAAACGTGAAGTTTTTGGCCCTATAGTTGAAACACCTAATGGTGTTAAGCCTGTCGGCTATAAATGGGTCTTTGTACGCAAAAGAAATGAGAAAAACGAGGTACAAAGATATAACGCACGCCTTGTTGCACAAGGTTTTTCTCAAAGGCCTGGTGTCGATTATGAAGAGACATATTCGCCTGTAATGGATGCGATAACCTTTCGTTATCTCATAAGTTTTGCTGTCCATAAAAAAGCTTGACATGCACTTAATGGATATGGTTACTGCCTATCTTTATGGCTCACTTGATAATGAGAAATACTTGAAAATTCCCGATGGACTCAAGATGCCAAACGCGCATAATTCAAAATCTCGGGAAATGTTCTCAATTAAATTGCAAAGATCCTTGTATGGTCTAAAGCAATCTGGACGAATGTGGTATAATCGTCTTAGTGAGTACTTGTTAAAACAAGGCTATATAAATGACACCATTTGCCCGTGTGTTTTTATAAAGAAAACAACATCGGAATTTGTTGTACTTGCCGTATATGTCGATGACATAAACCTTATTGGAACCCCTATAGAACTCCAAAAGGCAATTGATTATCTAAAGGATGAATTCGAGATGAAAGATCTCGGAAAGACTAAACTATGTCTTGGTTTGCAAATTGAATATTTGGCAAACGGAATTTTTGTTCATCAATCTACCTATACAGAAAAGGTACTGAAACGGTTTTACATGGATGAAGCACATCCTTTAAGTACACCGATGGTTGTTCGATCACTTGATGTGAACAAAGATCCATTCCGACCACAAGAAGGAATGAAGAGCTACTTGGTCCTGAAGTACCATATCTTAGCGCAATTGGCGCACTAATGTATCTTGCAAATACTACAAGGCCTGACATTTCCTTTTCAGTTAATGTCTTAGCAAGATTTAGCTCGGCTCCTACGAGGAGACATTGGAATGGGATCAAACACATATTGCGGTACCTAAAGGGAACTACCGATATGGGCTTCTTTTATGGCAAGAATTGCAGCCCGGATCTTGTTGGTTATGCTGATGCTAGATATTTGTCCGACCCACAAAAGGCTCGATCTCAAACGGGTTATGTGTTTACCTGTGGAGAAACCGCCATATCTTGGCGATCGACTAAGCAATCAATTGTGGCTACTTCATCTAATCATGCCGAGATAATTGCTATTCATGAAGCAAGTCGGGAGTGTGTGTGGTTGAGGTCTATAATACATCATATCCAAGACAAATGTGGTTTGAAGTGTGATAAACTACCCACAACTTTGTATGAAGACAATGCAGCATGTATAGTTCAATTGAAGGGAGGATTCATAAAAGGAGATAGAACGAAGCATATTTCACCAAAGTTATTCTTCACACATGATCTTCAAAAGAATGGTGATATCAATGTTCAACAGATTCGTTCAAGCGACAATATGGCTGATTTGTTCACAAAATCTCTACCAAAGTCAACCTTCAAGAAGCTAGTTCACAAGATCGGGATGCGAAGACTTAAGGACATAAATTGATGTTCTTATCAGGGGGAGGTAATGCGCGTTGCACTCTTTTTCCCTTACAAGGTTTTGTCCCACCGGGTTTTCCTTGCAAGGTTTTTAACGAGGCAACCAATAGGCGCATATTCAAACATGTGTACTCTTTTTCCTTACTTTAATTTTTCCCATTGGGTTTTGTTTTAAGGTTTTAACGAGGCACATCATTGAATAGACATTCAACGGGGAGTGTTATAAATAGAGAGATTTTACACTTCTATTTAAGGTGAATGTCTTTAATTAGAGAGATTCTAGAGTCCTATTATTGGTAGCTAGATCATCCCACTCCCTATAAATAAAGGGGTCTTCTACCACTGTAATACAATCCCTAACAATCTCTAAGTATCAATAAGAATACTTCTCTCTCTCTATTCTCTCTATTGCTCTTGTTCTTATATTATTGTTCTTGTCTTTATATTATTTCATAACATCTTTCTATTTCTAAAATTCTTTTGGTTTGGAGATGGGATAGAAGGGAGTGGGAGGGGAAAATAGAAGAAAGAAGACTTTGATGGGATTAGAATACTACATCTAAAATCTAAATGTTGCATGGTGGAATCACAACCATGCATCATGTGAATGTAAACCTGTAAATTAATGACTTCGTAATATTGAGGAGGGGAAAGTGGAAGAAAGAAGACTTCAACGTTTTGAAATAATAACAAAGTCATTTATTCTTGTTTTTAAAATTTGTTTATTTCTGCATAAACTTTTGGAGAAATTAAAAATAATCAGATTTATAAGTGGTCATTCAAAAATACTTACATTTTCAAAAGTAATTGAAATTTAGTCACTTTTCATGTAAAATAAATCTGGACGAAAATACTATCCAAAATTCGAAAACTACTCCAATATAATATACCGGTCTAGCACAATATACTAAAGTTTGGAGCACCGGTGCTCCAGTCTCCAGCATATTATACTGGAGCCAGCAAAATATACCGGTCCAGCATAATATGCTGGAAGTTCATACATATGTGTACCGAACTCCAGTATATTATGCTGGACCGATCTCTGTTGCAGTAAAATAATGGTTATTTTTTATTGGCTTGGCAAACGGTGATTATTTTTAAATTACCAGTCTGAAAACTGGCTAGATCGTGCTATTTTAACATAAACTTTTGGGTCCGCCCATAGAGAGTGTTATAATGCCCAATAGGATTATTAGTTAGCCCTAATATTCCTTATATAATTACGAAGACAACGTACAATAAAAAAAGAGACAAAAAGTACTATTATTCCACACTCTCTTCTCCCAAATAGACAAGGAATTTAGATTGTGATATAGGGGATTGCTCTGCCGGAACATGAACCATCACTGATGACGCTTCTGCTTCACAAAGAACAAGTAAGTTTTCATTTTACGATTTACGTGCTAATATAATGTATTTAGTTTATCGCCTTGATTCAATTTCTATTAGTGAAATATTGATTAAGATATTTAATATAGTTATAAAAAACAGTTTAAACAAACATTTTTATGATTAAAGCTATTAAATAACTTTTAAGAGAGGAAAGAAAGACATTAATAACTGGTTTCTGGGAATTATCAAGGAAAGAGACGTGATATGTATGAACTGGAAAATAGTGTGTGTCGTTTCTCTCTGAATTGTGAACTTATCTATGAGATTTGCATTGAATACTAAGTATTCGCAATCAAGGAATCAACCAATAACTTGTGACCACTCTGAGATTTGTTAATTTTTACCCTTTTTTTGGAGGGTAGGGGATAATGTGGACGGCAAAAAATTAGATGAGTTTAACTTCTATATTTTGGCGGCGTAAATAATTTTTTACACAATAATGTGATGGAATTGTAATGAAATTCGTCACTGAATATTTATGATGGATATTACTTTGAGAGTTGTACCTTTACCTCGCTCATCTAATACCTGTCTCTCGTCGAAACCTTAACCTCGTTTCCTCATCACGTATTTTCAGATATTCTTCAGCAAGAGATGTTATTCGGCACCACTTTTAAAAGATAAATATATGAAATATTATGTATATATGAAAAATAAGGAGACATTTGTCATGTCCTTAGTTGTTAAATAAGTATACGTACAACACTTGATAATTTACTCACGATCTTGTACAGTTTGCTTACGTTCTTGCTATATCAAGTCAACCTTACTACATTCAAGATCGCTAAGAAAATGGTAGAAAGAACACAAGATAATTTTTAAAGGAAGCTTTGTATTAAAGAGAACTTGAATTGTTTGCTTCATTGATGAATTATAAATGGATGCCCTCTATTTACACTAATCACCTAGGAGCTAGTATGTAAATCATAATTATTCTACAAGTCCTTTATTATTTATAAGTAAGTCTATTCTCTAGAATTCTTTATATAACTAGAACCTTTCAGGAACTTTTCTAGCAATTTCATAGTTTTCTAGAGTCTTCTTTAGAAAACCTTCATATTTCTCTAGAACCTCCATACAAGTTCATAAATATTTAGAATATTTTCAAAAAAATTCTTCATATTTCTAAAATATTTCACCAAAATCTAATCACTAACTTATATAACCATTCCATATGATAAAAATATATGTCTAAAGTGGTATATCTGCATGGCTTGAAAATACATTGGTGAATTTCTCGAGGGACAAAGACATCATTATAATTCAGAAGCACTGATTCACAAAATAGTTGTCGGGTCTTGCTATTTTCTACTCAATCTTGGCTCATGTCTATTTTGGCACAAAGGGACTAAACCTCTTTTAACCATGATCATGAAATTCTACAATGGACAAGTTCAAAAAAGGAAAGATTTTAAAGGTCAATATCTTGAACAATGTTTTGCTCTTTCATTTTCATGTGGAAAGATTTTAAAGGTCAATATCTTGAACAATGTATACTCAATTACTCGATTACATGTGGATTTGATTTTCTTTAACACGCTCCTACATGTAGTTTTAGTATACTGTATTTATAGCAGAAAAATAGAAAAGCAGAACTTGGAACAGACACGAAAAAAATATTTATGTTCTTAGGAAATTTAATCTCCTTACTATTGTTTAAGGTATTCGGATTAATCCCTTCCAGAATAAATAAAAAAACTATTCTATAATAGCGATATATTAAATTTATAGAACTTCTACAAACTCAAATAATAGAGCAGATCACATTTGACACTTACACTTACTTTGAAAAATAATACTAAAATGCAAAAAAGAGATGGGAGAGTTTGAAGTTTTTCAATGTTGAAAAATGAGATCAAACCTCTGAATTTATAGCCAACAAATTGGAATTTAACTGGTGTGAAACATGCATGTTCAGAATAAGGCCATGGCAGTTCATGATAGTGCCTTTTCAAGAAAATATTTTTGAAATAAACAGGTATGTAATGACCCAGCCGATTGTTTTCAGTGTATTATCCTCGAACATCTATTTACTGCTCCCTCTATTTTATTTTTTGGTTACATACTTGCTGGGAGGATTTATTTTTGTTTCAGAGTAAAATAAGATATTTAGTCCCTAAAATAGAACCTTAAGTTCTAGGAATTTGACCGTAGCTTGACCCGTGTGAAGAAGAATCCACAAGTAAGTTTCGTTGATTCTGTTAGCTCAGTTGGGTGATTTTGGACTTAGAGCATGTTCAGATTGTATTTTGGAGGTCCGTAATTGAATTATGCTAGAAATGGCGAAGGTTGGATTTTTGGGAAATTTGATCCAGAGCGAACTTTTTGATATCAGGGTCGAATTCCAATTCTGGAGGTTGGAGTAGGACCATGGTGTCATTTGTGACTTTTGTGCAAAATTTGAGGTCAATTGGACGTGTTTTAATAGGTTTCACATCGTATGTAGAAGTTAGAGCTTCAAAAGTTCATTAAGCTTGAATTGGGGTGCGATTTGCATTTTTGATGATGTTTGATGTAATTTGAGAGCTCGACTAAGTTCATATTGTATTTTAAGACTTTTTTGTATATTTCGTTTTGATCCCGGGGGCCTCGAGTTGATTTGGGGTGGTTAACGGATTTGGAATTGAACTTAGAGGATTGCTGAAGTTGGCAGTTTTTGGTGTGATCGCACTTGCGAAAGTCTCATCGCAGGTGCGAGCTTGCAGAAGCGAGGAGACGAGCGCAGAAAGGGCCTAAGGCAAGGTGGCCAATGGTCGCAGGTGCGATGTGAGGGACGCAGAAGGGAAGCTGCTCCTATGGAAGAAGGATCGTAGAAGCAAAGAGAGAGGGAGTTGAGGTGGCCAAGGTTCCGCAGAAGCGGAGGACTAGGCACAGAAGCACGTCCGAAGATGTGGAGAGTGGTGCGCAGGTGCGATATCTGGGGGTATAAGTGAACTCCGTAGGTGTGGAGATTTTTCACCGGAAAAAGGTAATGCAGATGCGAATTTTGGACCCTAGATACAGTTTGACTGGGAAGAAAAGGGAAAGGTCTAGAATTTAATTTAATTATCCATTGTTGGACCTAGAGAGCTCGGTTTGAGGCGAAAATTTGAGGGTTTTTCAGAGAAAATATTATGGTAAGGATTCTTGACTTCTTTTGATTAATATCCACTAATCAATCGTTAATTTCATCATTTAATTATGAATTTGGGTTGAGAAATTGGCGGGAAAAGGTGGAAGATCCTTAGGCCGAATTTCGAGATTTCAATCGAGATTTTTGTGTCGGATTTATGTAATTTTGGTATGGTGAACTTATGGTTGAATGGGTGATCGTATTTTATGACTTTGACCGATATGGACCCAAGCAGAATTTTTGGGGTGATTTTCTAATTTCTTGTTAAAATCTTCATTTCACTGATTAGATTAGTTTCTTATAGTTATATTTATGGTATGAAATTAGTTTTGGCTAGATTTGGGTCATTCAGAGTTGGAACTTCGAGGAAAAGGCATCCTTATTGGCAGATTCAGCTTAGTTCGAGACAAGTGACTTGCCTAACCTTGTGTGGGAGAAATTCTCTTAGGATTTGGTACTGTTATAACAATTTGTGCCGTGTGCGCAAGGTGATGAGTACGTACATGGGTTAATTGTTGAAAAAATCCATTTTTTACTGAATAGTAACATGTTATATGTTTAATGAGCTATTGATAATTGGATATAATTCCGTATTTTAATTGATTATTACACATTAATTTATATCACTTTAGTTGAATTTGCCTTTAATCGCTTGTGTCTTGCACTAATTGTGTGTTTTATACCTTGTAGGGTTGATTCCCAACTATGTAGATGTTGTGAAATGAATTCAAGTGTTTTGAAACTTTGAAGTCCGAGTAAAATCCCAAGAAATTGAGTCGGGTCGTATTCGGGGATAAATAGATGATAAAGCAATAAAGCGAAATCAAGTAGGTATATTACGTACTGTCTAGTAAAATACACATAACTTTTCCTCAAGAACTCATTTGCTCTGCACAATATATAGTTGGAAAGTGAAACCAAAGAGCTACAACTTTATGTTTTACATTTTTTCAAATTCCAATTGAAACAAGGAGAAAAACGCGGTCGAAACCGCGACCGCGGACCTGACATAGACTGAAACAATAGACTTGCCAAATACCGCATCCGTGTCGCGCCCCGACCGCGAACGCGGACATCAAAGCCTGGAAACTTGTCCTTTTTTGCATAGGAGAAGGTATACTTATTTGGTCCCAAACCTACATGGTATATATACAAGGAAAATTCGTATTTTGAGGGGAGGAGATCAATTTTTGACAAAACTTCAAACTAAGGAGGTAGAGACATAATAGGAGCAAGGTAGAGATTTCTTCTACGAGTTTTTCCTTCCTCTCCTATTTTTCATTGTTGGTTATGACTTTTAATATTGTAGTTTTACATACTATTATGAATAACTAATTTGTTATCTAGGATTTTGATGGAACCTTTTGTAAGATGAATTCTTATTATGTTTTTTTTTTATATAATTGAGCCGTAGTATTTTCTCTATTTGTTCAACTATATTATTCTTGTGGTTGATTGAAGGTCCCTCAATTAGTTGTACCTAATTAGTATGTATTACTCGGGAGATAGTTCATACATAGGTAGTTGTTGAACAACATCAATTCCGACACATGTGAGAAATCAATAACCAAGGGTTTAATAACTAAACTTTGGATGCGATCTAAGTGAGCTGTAACTAAAGCCAGCTAGCATAACTCGGGAGAGTTTTTCCAGTAAATTATCGTAGTTACTCGGGAGGGAATTACAACACACAGATAGCTCATGATCGTTAGAGAATACTTAGGCGAAATTATAGAAGACATAGCAGAAAGGATTCCGACAATTGGGGAAATTATAACTCTAGAACTTCTTAATCTTTTCTCCAACATGTAGTATCTCTAGTGCTAATTTATTATTTAAATTTGTTAGTTAGTTAGTTAAACACAAGAATCTTAGTATCTATATGTTAGGAATTTTTCAAGCTTGTATTTTTGATAGTAGTGAACAATTGTAGCTAAGCCTTAGTTCTCTGTGGGTTTCGACTCCGGACTTGTAAACGCATTATATTTGCAATGATCGCTTAGTCCTTTAATAAGGCATCGTTGGCCGGGATCAACTTTTAGCGCCGTTGCCGGGAAACTAACGATATAGCTGTAGGTGTACTTATTTTTAGGTTGCAAGTTTGAACAATTATTTTATTTTTGTGTATTTGATTATTTATTTATTTTTAATTTTTTATTTTTGATTTGAGAGCCATGACATCTTGAAATTATGAGAGTTTTGATGTTGGTAATTCTACTTTTGAGATTTGTTATGCATATTGTGAAGGAAACCACGCCAGGCAAAATTATTAAAATATTCCCGAGAGTGAGTTATGTGCACTAACTCAATCTTATGTATGAAATGTTTGTGATATTTGTGGTGGTCAAGATGGTCACTTTCATAGTTGTGCTTATTTTTGTTTATCTTTCTCAAACCCTTTACTTTGATGGATCTTCTTTTTCTTGTGAAGTTAATAGGAACAAAGAACCCAGGTATGAAGACCTGAAGCAGATCGAGGATATGCTAAAGTGCCTTATGGAATAATATGATGAGATTCAATTGCGGGTACAAAGGCAAAGAGAAACTATTCGCAACTTGGAGGCTCATATAAATAAATTAATTGAACCTTTTAAAGCGCAACAAGTTGACATTGTGGATAGTATCCAATATGAGTATGAATTGGATGCAGAAATTACCATTATACTGGATCATTCTAAAAAATACGAGGATGAGCTAGAGGATAAGGCCATAGTAGAACACCAACAATCAATCGAACTATATTTTGAGGATTCCAATGTCATAGAAGAGATAGTAGAGTCAACCAAGGATATTAAGGTTACATATTTAAATGACTCTAGCGTCATTAGTGTTAAGGATGTCGGCAATCCCAATGTTTGTGTAGTTGAGGGCATTGATCCACACTCAAAGTATTTTTTTCACATTGTGTTTGGATGATGTGATATAGAAATAGAGTCGTCCAGCCACTTGAGGAGTCAAGGAATGAGGAAAAAGGTGCCTACATTTTAGAATGCTTCTTGCCAAAAAGTCGGGAAACACATCTCATCCAAAGGTCAAGAAGTGCAGAATACTATATTATTTTATTGGGCCAATCAGATTCATTCTACCACCCCAGGAGCATGATCATAGAGCAGAATCAAAGCTTGGGGTCCAATTATGAGCTCTAAGTGGAAGCAAAAAGTGATTTGTGTCATACTGCGACGTTAAATCAAGTGCATGTTGGGAGGCAACCCAGCTTTAATACTTTGTTTTAGTTTATTTTTATTTTTTTGATTATTTTTTTAATTGTATTATTTTTGTAGTGCCGATATTTAATTTTTTAGGAGCACGGAAAGAAAAGCTATTGAAAGGATACAACAACAAAACAAAAGAATTAGTTCAATCTAAAATAAAGAAAAAGAAGAGAAGAACAAATAGAAGCAAACTCAACCAACAATCAATTTTTAGGTTGCAAGTTTGAACAATTATTTTTATTTTTGTGTATTTAGTTTTTTATTTTTGATTTGAGAGCCATGACATCTTGAAATTATGAGAGTTTTGATGTTGGTAATTCTACTTTTGAGCTTTGTTATGCATATTGTGGAGGAAACATGCATGGTAAAATTATCAAAATATTCCCGAGAGTTAGCTATGTGCACTAACTCAATCTTATCTGTGAAATATGTGTGATATCTGTGGTGGTCAAGATGGTCACTTTCATGGTTGTACTTATATTTTTTATCTTTCTCAAACCCCTTACTTTGATGGATCTTCTTTTTCTTGTGAAGTTAATAGGAACAAAGAACCTAGGTATGAGGACCTGAAACAGATCGAGGATATGCTAAAGTGCCTTATGGAATAATATGATGAGATTCAATTGCGGGTACAAAGGCAAAGGGAAACTATTCGCAACTTGGAGGCTCATATAAATAAATTAATTGAACCTTGTAAAGCGCAACAAGTTGACATTGTGGATAATAGCCAATATGAGTATGAATTGGATGCAGAAATTACCATTATACTGGAGCATTTTAAAAAATACGAGGATGAGCTAGAGGAGAAGGACATAGTAGAACACCAACAATCAATCGAACTAAATTTTGAGGATGCCGATGTCATAGAAGAGATACTAGAGTCAACCAAGGATATTAAGGATACATATTTAAATGACTCCAGCGTCATTAGTGTTAAGGATGTCGACAATCCCACTGTTTTTGTAGTTGAGGGCACTGATCCACACTCCAAGTATATTTTTCACATTGAGTTTGGATGATGTGATATAGAAATAGAGTCGTCCAGCCACTTGAGGAGTCAAGGAATGAGGAACAAGGTGCCTACATTTTAGAATGCTTCTTGCCAGAAAGTCGGGAATACACATCTAATCCAAAGGTCAAAAAGTGCAGAATACTATATTATTTTATTGGGCCAATCAGATTCGTTCTACCGCCACAAGAGCATGATCATAGAGAAGAATCAAAGCTTGGGGTCCAATTTATGAGTTCGAAGTGGAAGCAAAAAGTGATTCATGTTATACTTCGACGTTAAATCAAGTGCATGTTGGGAGGCAACCCAGCTTTAATACTTTATTTTAGTTTTTTTTTTTTGATAACTTTTTTAATTGTATTATTTTTGTAGTGCCGATTTTTAATTTTTTTAGGAGCATGGAAATCAAAGCTATTGGAAGGATTCAACAACAAACCAGATGGTTGGAAAAAAGTGTGAGGTACCTGCACAAAGGACCAATCATGGGAGAAGTCCGAGTACCCCATGAACTGCTAGTGCTTCGGCCTTCCTACCAAGGAGTTTTTCTTACCCTCTTATGGTGATAGTAATGTGGTGTAAAATAAAGTAAATGATATAGAAAATAATAAGAGCGAGATATGTAATAAACTAAAATGCTCTGATTAAATTCATAATTTTTTGGAACATCGGATTGTGCATTGAGGACAATGCGCAAGTTTAAATGTGGGTTGAGGAGATTGTCTGGGTGACTTTTCATGCCATTTTAGCTGTGTTGTTTAACTGAATAAATATTTTTAAAAATATTGGACTTTTCTCGACGATGGATATATTAGACAATTTTATTGAGGGATACAAGTCTAAAAAGAAACAAAAAAAAATTCTTTTGTTAGGTAGTATAGAAATTATCACTTGGTTTTTCTTTAAACCACAGTTCTTTTTCAAGGGTTTTATTTGAACCGGGTGAAGTTAATTTTTTTTTTTGAATAGGAGCCATTGTGTTGTGTTTTGAAATGAAACAATATCTCTTTACTTTGTTATGCCTTGAGAATAGTAAGTACTTTGGTTGTGATGCTTAGGCTCAGTTTTTGACTCTTGTATAAGTATCTTAAATTGTATGATTTTGATTTTGCTTAACTACTTTGATTAGAGTGTCTTGATAAAATCCAATCCTAAATGAGTTATGTGTCATATGTGTGTAAGGTTTTGTATTATTCTGTGCGTGAATTTGATGCCTAGAACTTGCCCCGTGTATTTTCAAAGCGAAATAGTAATTTGGTTCAGTCTTTGAAGTGATATACGCGTTTCTTTGTTGAGACATATATGTATATTTGCCCACCTAATTGTTATATATCGTAGTTAACCCCTTTGAGCATGTAATCCTCTTGCTTTGTCAACCACATTACAAGTCTTACCCATTTGTTTGAATTAATCATCTATTTGAATCTTTTAACCTCTCATGAGAATTTGAATTATTATGAACTGTGAAAAAGTTAAAGTGTTCAGTGATTGATTTGGCTTTGAGTGGAACTACTGAAATCAAGAGAAATGTATTAATAAAAATTTGTATTGCTGTAAAAAAAAGTATTCCTTGATAAGTGATAACTCTTGATGTAATTGTGCTTAAGAAGTATGGGGTAATATACATTGATGTGAAGGTAGAGTTTGGTTTGACATAAGTATGAGGTTTGAATGATAAAGTATATGAATTAAAGTGCTTAGGGAGGTGTAGTTACTCTTATATCTAAATGAATCCTACCCATCCCGTAGCCTACATTACTACCAAATAAAGTCCTAATGGATCCTAGATTGAATGAGCTTGCTTAGTGGAGTAGTACACTACGAGAAAGATTATGGTGCATCTTTTGTGGCATATGAATATTATTTCTGAGAGTGAGTGAACTCTTTCTATCTTGAGTTCCTATGTGTTTTTAAATTTTATTGTCTTGAACTATTCTTTTTTGTTGTGTGGGGGAACTTCATTCATGAAGAAGAGATAATGTCAATGACCTTTATGTTAGAGTAAGTGAGTGAGTTGTGAATAATGTGTGGTACTTGTGAGTCAAATCTTGAGGTAAAGATGTTACACTTTTGTTCTTAGTCTATTTTAAATATTCTTGGTGTGATGAGTTAGGAGAATTGTTTAAAAGAAGGTCGTATCTACATAAAGTATAGTTTGATATCTAATTTCTCGAGGAAGAGCAGTGGTTTAAGTGTGGAGTGTTGATGATAGTATATAATTGCGTATTTTAGTCGATTATTACACTCTAATTTTTCTGCACTTTAGTTGAGTTTGCGCTTTAGTCGCTAGTATCTTGCACTAGTTGTGTGTTTTATGCCTTTTAGGGGTGATTCCGAACTATGTAGATATTATAGAATAAATTCAAGTAATTTCGAGTTTTGAAGTCTGAGTAAAAGCCCAAGAAATTAAGCCAGAATCGTATTTGGAATCAACAGATGATAGAGGAAAAAAAACGAAGAATCAAGTGGGTATATTGCACAATGTCTAGTAAAATGCAAATAACGTTTCCCTCAAAACCCTATTTGCTCTCCACAATATATTGTTGGAAAGCTAACCCAAAGGGATATAACTTTCACGTTTTATATTTATCCAAATTACACATGGAACAAGGTGAAAACCGCAGTCGAAATCGCGACCGCGGACCTAACGCGGACTTAAATAGTAGACTTGCCAAATACCACATTTGTGTCGCGCCTTGACCGTGACCATGGACGTACAAGCCTGAAAACTTGTCCTTTTTCGCGTAGGATAAGGTATAATTGATTAAGCCCGACCCTACTTGGTATATATACAAAAAAAATGATATTTTGTGAGGAGGAGATCAATTTTTGACAAAAATTCAACCTAAGAAGGCAGAGATTCAAAAGGAGCAAGGCGGGGAATTTTTCTATGAGTATTTTCTTCCTCTTCCTATTTTTTTATTGTTGGTTATGATTTTTAGTATTGTAATTTTACATACTATTATGAATTAATAATTTGTTATCTGGGGTTTTGATGGAACCTTTTGTAGGATAAGTTCTTGTTATATTTTTATATAATTGAGCCGTAATATTTTCTCTATTTGTTCAACTATATTATTCTTGTTGTTGATTGATGGGCCCTTAATTAGCTGTGCCTATTTAGGTAGTTATTGAATAACATCACTCCCGTTGTATATGAGGAATCAATAACCAACAGTTTAAAAGTGGGATTAGGGATAACGAAACCTTGAGTGCAATCTAAGTGAGCTGTAATTAAAGCCAGCTAGTGTAACTCGGGAGAGTATGTCTAGTAAATTATCGTAATTACTCGGGAGAGAACTACAACA
Organism: Nicotiana benthamiana; assembly: GCA_034376525.1. NCBI lineage: Eukaryota > Viridiplantae > Streptophyta > Magnoliopsida > Solanales > Solanaceae > Nicotiana > Nicotiana benthamiana. Next base: position 43,468,163 of record CM067341.1, on the reverse strand, counting down.
TGCAAAGAGCTTATGATCGATAGAGAATACCTAGACGAAATTATAGAAGTCATAGTGGGAAGGATCCCGACAGTTGGAGAAATCATAACTCTAGAACTCCTTAATCTTTTCTTTAATATGTAGTATCTGTAGTGTTAATTTATTATTTTAACTTGTTAGTTAGTTAGTTAAACACAAAAATCTTAATATCTATATGTTAGGAATTGTTCAAGCTTGTATTCTTAGTAATAGTGAATAATTGTAGCTAAGCCTTAGTTCTCTGTGTGATTCGACTCCGGACTTGTAAACCGGATTATATTTGTAATGACAGCTTAGTCCTTTTAATAAAGTATAGTTGAGCGTGATCAGTTATTCCGGCATGTGCTGTTATCATATTTAGCCTAATATCACATATCTATGTGTCTTAAATGCTTATTTAAAATCGGTGGAGCATTCCATTTGTTCCATTCTTCCAACCCGTTCTCATTTGCCTAATACTTCTAAATGGTACATAGTGCTAATTATATGATCCCGCAACGCTAATATGTTGTTCATCTTTTTCTTTTTTTTTTTCGGAAAACCTGGCTATACAACAATAGGAGCTCCCACTTCCACGAGAACATAGTACTTTCTGAGCAACTCTTTAGAGTTGACATTTCTGGTCCGACTTCATATTAACTTCCTTTTTCGAAGAAAAATGATCACAATATAAAAATCTAAGAAAGAACCTCATGTCTTATCTAACGATAAAGCTTGTCTTCTCCATTTTCGTAAACAATTGGACCTAAATTTTGTTCATTTTTCTTTCAAATACTTTTCATCATGTCTAATTGTCCAATTATTATCCAGCCTTTGGTCTTAAGTTTCTTGTTTTTCTTTTTTCTTTTTTTTTCTTACTTCTGCCTCTTCTAGCTAGTTGGCGACAAACAACATTGTCTTCCATTAAGAAAACAACTTTATATGAACTTGGATAATGTTTGTTTTTATGTCAACCAATCTATATAGTGGTTCTTCTTCAGCATTTAGTTTATCATACGAGTGAAGCTAGTCAAAATAAAAGTATTTTATAATCCAATTTCATAACATTAGCTATCCAAATAAAGTTCTTTCAAGGTTTTGTATGTTTATTTAATGGATATTGTATTAAAGTGATGATTATTATATGCAGCGAAAGCAATTTAGTATCAAAATCAGATGTAACCTAAATAATTAGCATATATAAAATTACACGGGTTACCTCTTGAAACGTCAGCACAACTCATCGATCAAGCAACCCTTTAGTTCCACAGATAATCAGCAAAAACATCACCATTTTTGCTTCTCACCAGCCCGATCTCGTTCCTAACAACTATGGTATTCTACCGTGTTAGCCGAGTAGTACCCAAAAATAACAAAATTTGCGTGGGCGAATTTCTCTAGGAAAACATGTCCCAAAAGACTAGAGAAAATGCCTACCTGTAGGGAAAAATATCCATGTATTTATAAAACACATTTCAAGGGTTAAACCCTTTTTCAAAGCCAGTAGGAATTTTTTCTCTACCAAAAAAAGAATTTTCTTAATTTCCTAGTTATTCAGGCACAATAGGGTTCATCGAATTCAACAAAATGGGGCTTCTTATTATGGATTAACTCGAAATGTTTGAATTAATCCTACCATAATAAGTTACGAACTTAACTTCATTTACAAAATTTATTGGCCAGATTAATACATAAAAACTTATAAGCTTTCATAAATGTGTATCATCAATCACAATAATGAGACATAGATTCCATCAACTAGTCATTACTTCGCCCATGTATATTATTATTGTCTAATTTACCAGGCGTATCGACACTAAAAAATCTAATATTTTAATTTAATATACATAAGTAATAATAATTAGTTCAATATTTAGAGTACAAATATCTTCAGTGGACTAAAAAATTACTTTATTAGGCCAGTAGAAAATATTTATCTGTAGTTGATCCATTCAATACATACAAAAAGTATTAACACAAAACGTCAGGATTAAGCTATTCTCATAATCAAGATAAATTAGATTTGTTAAAAGTTGGCAATTTGAAGAATTAAAGAGTTTGTAGGTTTCACCGATAGTCGTAATCTAGAATGTCTATGTGTGATTCGGACATAAGCATTCGTTTTGCTAAAAGAAAAGAAATTTTCATTATATGTGGCTAATCTATACAACTTGTTAAAATTGGGCTAGCTGTGCCGTCCCAGGTCTCGATGAGACATTTTTTTTCCGAATTTCATAGTTGCGATTGCAGTGGCAATCAGGTTGTTGTATTCGCATATTATCCCTCATAGTATCCGAATGCGAAGAATGCGATTGGAATACTGGAAGTCTTGCTCCTTTGAGGATTCCAGTGGTTGGTTAATCTTTGGTTCGATAGCAAGCTTCATTTCATGTTAAGAACTTTACTATCATGCCAAAAATTATCTAACCACCCCTAGTGGCTTGTAGGGGAAAATATTTTAAATGGTTGAACAGTATTTGGTCAAGTGAAAAGTTTTGCTTCCCATTAGGAATTTAACATGAGCCTAAGACTCTTTAACCATCTTGCAGTGGTTTGTTGTTTCGATGCCTTTTTATTTAAAGGTCATACTTCCGTTGATGGTATTTCTTTCCTAGTATATTTTTCATTGCTGCCTTGTTAAAAATCTTTCCAGCAAAATTCAATTGGAAAAAGAATTGGATGAAGCAGCACATATCTTTAGTACAAGAATGCTCATCAGCAATAATTACATTTGAGGTGGGTCACATTCCAGTTGCTTGGGAATTTGACTCCATATTTATTTTCTAGCTAAAAAGATCCTTTCCAAATGACAATTGAAATTCGATAGGGTCCTTCCTACATCGGGCCCAGCTTCCCTGTGTTGAGCTCTCAGATGTTTTGAGTCACTATTCTTAAAATCAAATCTTCTACTTTGAAATATTGGAGATTGGCCCTTCGATTATTGTACCTTTTCATTCTCTATTTCTAGGCGACCATCCTTATATGTGCAAGTCCTTACATTCGTCAAGAAGCTTCAATTTGATTGGCAATGCTTCGTTATTTGTTTCTTCATCCACCCGAAAGTATCTCAAGGTCAGTTCTCCTACTTCCACCAGGATTAGAGCTTCTGCTTCGTATACGAGAGAGAAAGGTGTTTCTCCTATGCTTGACTTGGTCATCGTTAGGCATATGTCACGATCCAATTCGCCCTCCGTGAACCGTCGTGACGGCACCTAACATAGATGGGTAGAGTTTCTTAGATAAAGTATCTCTACGACTATGTAAGCCTAACAAGTGCCGAAAATAAATAGAAAACTTGCGGAAATATAAATTAAAATCCAAGAATAACAAAATATATAAAATGTCGCTCGGCATATATAGCTCAACATCTCAAAATCATACAACACTATCCCAAAACTGAAAACTCACGGTAACACAAGCTGATAGAAATATCGTAAAGTGCTCTAACTCCAAAATGTCTACATCAATTAAGAGTGGGCATAAAATCTGAAAAATTAAATTCCGAACCGAACCGAATTAATTTGGTATTTCGGTTTCAATTTTTTCGGTATTTGGTTTTTCGATACAAAAATTTGGTATTTCGGTATTTCGGTTCGGTGTACGGTATTGAATTTTTGGTACTTCGGCATTACCGAAATACTGAAATAGTTTGAGGCGGACACATCTTCCTTTATGGATAATAAATTGGCCTTTTTATTTTCATGTTGATAGAACTTCTTGATCAAGTATTGGTATAAAAACAAGCAACGTGCATCGCAAACATACTTATGAAATACCGAACCGTACCGAAATCATATAGAATGAGTGATAGTGAACAATGGGAGATAGTGAAGATTTTGTTTAAAGTGAAACCGTACCGAACCAAAATAAGAAATACCGAACCGTACCGAAATATTTTGGTACGATATTTGGTATACATAATTATAAACCGAATACCGAAATACCGAACCGAAATTCTTAAATACTGAACCGAAATACTGAATGCTCACCCCTAACATCAACAGTAAGATAGAAAGGCTACCACTACATGATGGAATAAAGATAGAGATTTCTTGGTCTGCGGACGCAGCAGATATACCTCAAAGTCTCCAAAAGATCTGCCTACCTCAAGGGTGATAAGCCTGGTTAGAGGTACGTGGATCATCACATGAAAATATGCGTAGAAAGAGCATGAGTACACCATAGCGGTACTTAATAAGCGCGAAGCCTAACCTCCGCCGGGTAGTAACTGCGAAGGCCAGGGCCCTACTAAGGTTAAAATATAACAAAATGACATGATAAGATAAACAATATAATTTAGAATCTATGGTAAAAGTCCATACAAGATAATAAAAGTACAATAACGGAAAAAGAAATAAAGGCAAACCAACCGGAAATACCACTCACAACAATGATAATAACTAGGGATCTCTTGTTATCCTGAGGATCTCTTAGTATCCTTAATGTTTATACTAGAGATCTCTTGATATCCCGAGTATCTAGTGGTTTCCTCAATATATGCCAGGAATCTCGTGGTATCCTAAGGATCTCTCGGTATCTTTAATATACGTGCTAGGGATCTTATGGTATCCCACACCTCATTCCAAATCATAAATACGTACAGGGGATCTCCCAGGATGCCGTCCCGTAATCCCATATTAAAACACACAGCAGTAGCTCAAGAATAAAAAAATAAATACTAAGTTCGTAACAAGTAAACAGTCATTTCAAGCCTAACACGCTTCACGTAATGCAATTAAGGCAGTTTATGCAAATATGCAATTAAGTGGACTAAGCATGCTTTTCTGAACTAACACAGGCTAAATTTGTAAGTAGAACAAAAATAGGTACAAAAGGAACTCAGTTTAAATACTTAAAATAAAATTGGATTTTCAACAAAAAATACCTCACGTGCAAGGCATTTCAATTATCAAGCATTATATCCTAAGGGGAAGGTCCCCCACACAAGGTTAGACAAGCCACTTACTAGAACAAGCTCAAATCAACCCGAAACCACACTTTTCCCACGAGTATCCGACTCCAAATGGCCCAAATCTATTTAAATTCAATTGCACATTGTAAGTAACACTTCAAGTACTGATTCTACAATTAAAGTCTAAGCTAATACGCGAAGTTATGCAAAATAACAAAAACGCCTCTCAATCCCCACGTCTCAGAATCAGGTGAAATTTACATTTTTTGAAACTTCGTACTCTCACGAGTCTATACATAACAAGGACACTGAAATTGGAGTCCTAATGAACCCTCAAATCCTCATTTAAAGGCCTCTTAAACTCAAGCCTTAATAACTTATTTTTCCCAATTTTCTCATCGACAATTAGGTCTTTAATCACATAAAAATGAATTATGAATTCAAGGACGTTACCTCCAAGTGATTATCCTTTGTTTCCCTAAAAAATCTCTCTCAAAAGCATCAAACCCGGATGAAAATTATGAAAGAATCCCTCAAATTCTCGAAGGCAACTATTTCTATGTTCTGCCTAGCGATTTTCACATTTGCGACCCTGGAAGCGCATCCTCGGTCCCGCTTCTACGGGAACTATGTCGCATCTGCAACTTTCATTAAATGACAGGAAATCGCATATGCGATTACTCTTCCAAACGACACCGCTTCTGCGGTACTACTTCCGCATATGCGGAACCTGAAGAAAAGGCCACAATCCACTTCTGGGGTCTCCTTAGCCACTTCTGCAGCGCGCATCTACAATTCCCAAACCCTAGATGCAAAAATACCATAATTAGCAAAAAATACAGCATCTTCAACATTTCCTCAATTCCTCCTTAACCATCCGAAATCACCCTGAGGCCTCCGGAACCTCAACCAAAGACATTAACATATCCTAAAACCTTATTCTCACTTGTACCAATTTTCAAAACAGTTCAAACAACATCAAAACAACCAAAACACATCGGATTCAAGCCTAAGTTTCTAAAATCTTCTGAATTTTGCTTTTGATAAAAATCCACGAAACCGCTGCAACTCTCGAAATTCCATTCCGACCCTCGGATCAAAATCTCACTATCGAACCGGAAACTTAAAAAATTCAACCTTTGGCCTTTCAAGCCTAAATTACCTACGGAACTCTAACAAACAATCCGAACACGCTCCTGACCCCATATTCACCCAACGGAGCTAGCGGAACCATCGTATTTTCATTCCAAGGCCGTCTTTACACTGTTCTGACTATGGTAAATTTTTCAACACTTAATCTCTCATTTAGGGACTAAGTGTCCCAAAACTCTCAGAAATTCAAAATCGAACATCCCGACAAATCACATTTACAGAAATAAACTTGGGAAAAATAGTTAATAGAGGACCGTGGCATAAATTCTTAAGAAGACTTGCTGGGTCGTCATATCCTCCTAAACATTAACATTCGTTCGTCCTCAAACGAGCATTGAGACATACTTGAAGGAGTGAAAAGATCAGGGTAACGGCCGCAAATATCCTGCTCGATCACCCAAGTAACCTTCTTGACCGGCTTCCCTCGCCAATGAACCTTCACTGATGCAATGTTCTTTGACCTCAACTTTCTGACCTGCATGTCCAGTATCGCCACTAGTTCCTCAACATAGGATAAATCCTTGTCCAATTGGACTAAATTGAAATCTAACACGTGTGACAACTCACCATGATACCTACAGAGCATCGAAACATGAAATACCGGATGAACTCCGGCCAAGCTGGGAGGTAAGGCAAGCTCATAAGCAACCTCCACAACACGCCTCAATATCTCAAAAGGGCCAACAAACATCAGACTCAACTTTCTTTTTCTACCCAAATACCATAACATCCTTCATAGGCGAAACCTGAAGCAGAACCTATTACCAAACCATATAGGAAACATCACGAGCCTTCCGGTCCGCGTAAGTCTTCTATCCGGACTGGGTTGTACAATGTCTATCTTGAATCACCTTAACCTTCTTCAAAGCATCCTGAACCAAATATGTGCCCTAAAATCTAGCCTCACCCGGCTCAAACCAACCCGCCGGAGATCTACACTGCCTACCATATAAAGCCTCATACGGCGACATCTGAATGTTGGACCGATAGCTGTTGTTGTAAGCAAACTCTACCAATGCTAATAACTAATCCCAAGACCCTCCAAACTCAATCACACATACACGAAGCATATCCTTAAGAAAATGAATAGTCCGCTCGGACTGTCCGTCCATCTCAGGGTAAAATGTTGTACGAAACTCTGCCCAAGTAACCAACTCACGCTAAACGGCCCTCCAAAATTGTGATGTATACTGAGTACCTCTATCTGAAATAATGGAAACATGAATACCATGCAGATGAACAATCTCCCAGATATAAATATCTGCCAACCACTCTGAACAATAAGTAGTACACTTAGGAATGAAATGAGCGGATTTGGTCAGCAGATCCACAATCACCCAAATAGCATCAAACTTCTTCAATGTTCGTGGGAGCCAACAACAAAGTAGCATGTAGATCCGCTCCCACTTCCACTTCGGAATCTCTATCTGCCGAAGCAACCTACCCGGTCTCTGGTGCTCATACTTCACCTACTGATAGTTGAGGCACCTAGCTACAAATCCAACTATGTCTTTCTTAATCCGCCTCTACCAATACTGCTGCCTCAAATCTTGATACATCTTCGCGGCACCCGAATGGATGGAATACCGCAAACGATGGGCCTCCTCCAGAATCAACTCATAAAGCCCATCAACATTGGGTACACAAATCTGACCCTGCATCCTCAATACCCCATCGTCACCAATAGTCACATCGCTAGAATCACCGTGCTAAACCTTGCCCTGGAGGACAAGTAAATGTATGTCATCATACCGTCGATCCAAAAAACAGTCAAATAAGGAAGACCGAGAGACCACGCAAGTTAGAACCCGACTAGGCTTTGAAAGATCCAATATCTCAAACTGGCAGGCTTAGGCCTTAAAATCCATCGCCATAGGCCTTTTTTATGCTGGTAAATATGCCAAACTCCCCAAACACTCTGCCCGGTGACTCAACGCATCAACCACTATATTGGCCTTCCCTAGGTGATACAAATAGTATTGTTATGATCCTTCAGTGACTCCAACCACCTCCTCTGGCGCAAATTTAGATCCTTTTGCTTGAACAAGTGCTGCAAGCTCTGATGGTCAGTATAAATCTCATAGGGAACCTAATATAAATAATGGCGCTAAATCTTCAGGGCATGAACAATGGCAGCTAACTCAAGGTCATGAACATGGTAGTTCTTCTCATGAATCTTCAACTATCTGGATGCATAGGCAATCACCTTACCATCCCACATCAACACCGCTCCGAGACCAATCCTCAAGGCATCACAATAGACAGTATAGGATCCTAAACCTGAAGGTAATACCAAAACTGGGGCTGTAGTCAATGTTGTCTTGAGCTTCTGAAAGCTCAACTCACACTCCTCCGTCCACTGAAATGGAGCACCCTTGTGGGTCAATATACTAATAGGGTACTGCAATCGATAAAAACCTCTCCATAAAACGACGTTAGTAACTCGTCAATCGAAGGAAGCTGTAGATATTTGTAGCCAAGGATGGTCTGACCCAACTCTGAACGGCCTCTATCTTCTTCATGTCCACCTAAATACCCTCACTTGATACCGCGACCTAAGAATGGCATTGAATCCTACAAAAGTTCACATTTTGAGAACGTAGCATATAACTTCTTCTCTCTTAGAGTCAAGAGCACTGTCCGCAGGTGCTCCTTATGATCTTTCGGACTTCGGGAATACACTAGAATGTCATCAATAAAAACAATAACAAATAAATCAAGATACAGTCGGAACACACTGTGCATCATATAAAGGCTGCTGGGGCATTATTCAGCCTAAATGATATGACAAGGAACTCGTAATGACCATACCGAGTCCTGAAAGTAGTCTTTGGGATATCTTTCTCCCGAATATTCAACTGATAGTAACCTAAGTGCAAATCAATCTTAGAAAACACTCATGCAATCTAAAGTTGGTCAAATAGATCATCATACAGTGCAAGGGATAACGATTCTTCACAATAACCTTTTTCAAGTGACGATAATCAATACACATAGGCAGAGAACCATTCTTTTTCTTCACAAACAAGACAAGAGCACCCCAAGGTGAAACACTGGGCTGAATAAAACCCTTATCAAGCAATTCCTGCAACTGATCCTTCAATTCCTTAAACTTAGAAGAAGCTATATGATACAGAGGTATAGAAATGGGTTGAGTACCCGGCAACAAATCAATGCCAAAATCAATATCTCTATCAGGCGGCATCCATATAACATCAGCTAAAAACACATCAAAGAAATCCCGTACTACTCGGACCGAATCAACAGAAAGGGTATCAATACAGAAGTCTCTCGCATATGCTAAATACGCGTCGCACCCCTTATCTACATACACTAATCCTTAAGGAAAGAAATAACTCTACTGGGAATGTGATCTAAAGTACTCCTTCACTCAACACGCGGTACATCTGGCATAGGCAGCATCACAATTTTGGAGTGACAATCAAGAATAGTATAATGGGGGAGAAAAACATTCCATGACCAAGATAATATCAAAACTAACCATGCTAAGTAACAATAGATCGGCTATGGTCTCAAAACCACAAAGAGAAACCAAACATGATCGATTAACATGGTCCACAACAAGAGAATCTCCACAAGAGTAGAAACATAAACAAGGGAACTTAAAGAATCTCGGGATACACCAAAATGTGGGGCTAAATAAGAAGACACATAAAAGTAAGTGGAGCCTGGATTGAATAAAACTGGTCTATCTCTGCGACAAACCATTATAATACGCATGATGATAGAATCGAAGGAAATAGCCTCGGTACAGGCAAAAAGGATATAATATCTGGCCTGGCCTCCCCCTCGAGGGTGACCTCTACCTCCCCCACCTACATCTCTAGCTGGCTGAGTAGGTGGGGTAGCAACTAGAGCTGCAATCATAGCCTAAGAACTCTGCAGGGCACACTGTGACGGAGAAGTTTATGGAAGTGCACTCCTCCCAAGTATAGGGAAATTCCTCACCACGTAGAGGGTGTTACCACACTTAAAACAGGCTCTGAGAAGACGTGGCAGCTGTGACTGGCTAGGGCCAGGTCTACTGAACTGACCTCTCAAAGCATCCGACTCAGGAGGCACGCTAGAAACCAGAGGTGCATAATAAGGCCCTTGAGTCCTAGGAAGAGCTAGGAAGAGCTGGAAAACTACTGGGTGCCTGAAGAGCTAAATGAATGGGGCGACTCATATGACCCCTACCATGAAGACCTGCAGCTGGGGTACGGGCACCAGAATAATGGCCTGACTCTCGAGATCTCTTGGCTTCCCTCTCCTCTCTCTCCCTAGCATGCATACCCTCAATCCTCCTAGAAATTCTCACCACCTGCTACTAAGAAATATCCTTCTCCAACTCACAAGCCATGCTAGATATGATGTTGGGAATAAGGCTCTCAATAAACTGGCAAACCCTTTCACGGAGGCTCTGAAGCAGTCATAGCACCCTAGCGCAAATGCTCAAAAGCTTCGTGCCATGCGTTCCTGAGGCTCTAAAGAACTCCCTTAAGAACATATTTGAAAATTGAGCTCAAGTCAGTGAAGTAGCCTCATCTAGACTATCTAACTTATAGATGCGCTACCAATCATAGGCGGCGCCTCGAAACTGGAAGGTAGTGAAAGATACCCATGGTACGGAGAATGTGGTAACACTCATCAAGAAATCTCAGAGCATCCTCCTATGCTAAACAAGTGAATACAGGAGGCTTACAATTAATGAACCTCTCAAGCATCAGCTGCTCATCTTCAGAAGCCGCTACCCTATCCTTGGGCTGAACTAGCACTGCAAGCGATACAGGAAAATCTTAGAGACCTTCCTAATATGCACTCGCTGCTCAAGAGTGCGGGTGGTGGGAGTCTATGCTCCCCCCTAACCTGGGATATAGGTGCAGAAGGGGAAGCAACTCTACCTGAGCCAAAGTGGTCTACATGCTCATGAACTGTGATAGAGTATCCTGGAGAGCTAGAGTAGTTGTATCAGTAGGCATGTCAGGTGCCTGGACTCCGACTGGATTTGCTGGTGGTACCTCCGCGGCAGCTCGCGCAGGTTCCCTGGCTGCATTACGTGTGCGTCCTCGACTTCTACCCTGGCCCCGGCCTCTGATGGATGCACTATGAGGCGCGGGTCAAGTAGCATGTGTCTTCACCATGTTTGAGAGAATAGAAGACAAACGTTTAGAATTGTAATGTCAAAATATTGCACCATAAGGAAATCAAATTAAGTGAAAATTTTATAACAATTGCATAGCCTCGCATAGATAAGAATAGATGTCTCCATATAGATCAGCGAGACTCTAAGAAACCGACATGTGTTCCATGACTCCTATGAACCTAGATCTCTGATACCAACTTCACGAACCCCGCCCTCTATGAACCGTCATGATGGCGCCTTGTCTCTATGACTAGGTAATCCTAACAAGTGCGGAAAATAAATAGAAAACTTGCTGAAATGTAAATTAATAGCCAAGTATAACCGAAGGAAAATGATATACAAAATGTCGCTTGGCATATACAGCTCAACATCTAAAAATCCTACAACACTATACCAATACCCGGAAACTCATGGGAACACAAGCTCAAAGAAATATAGTAAAGTGCTCTAACTCCAGAATGTCTACATCAACAGTAAAGACGAAATAAAGATAGTTACTCGTTGGTCCGCTAACGCGGCAGATGTTTCTCGAAGTCTATGAAAAATCCCCCTCCCTTAAGGGTGATAAGCCTGGGTAGAGGTACCTAGATCTGCACATGAAAACATGTGTAGAAAGAGCATGAGTATAGAACAATGGTACTCAGTAAGTGCCAAGCCAAACCTCGGTCGCGTAGTGACGAGGAAGGTCAGGGCCTTACTGAGGTTAAAATATAATAAATGATAGAATAAAATAAATAGTATAATTGAGAATCTACGGTAAGAGTCCATACATGATAATAAGAGTACAATAACAGAAATAGAAATAAAGGCAAACCACAAGGAAATACCATTCACAACAAGAATAATAAACTGGGAGCTCTTGATATCCTCAATGATATACTAAGGATCTCTTGGTATCCCAATGATCTCTTGTTATTCTCAATATATTCTAGGAATCTTAGTATCCTGAGGATCTCTCGGTATCCTCAATATATGTGCCAAGGATCTCTTAGTATCCCACACCTTAGTCGAGATCATAAATATGTGCAAGGGATCTCCCGGGATGCCGTCCCGTAGTCCCAAGTTAAAACACACAGCAACAACTCAAGAATATTAAAATAAATGCTAAGTTCGTAACAAGTAAATATTTGATGCTAGCCTAACATGCTTCACATAATGCAATTAAGGTAGTTTAAGCAAATATCCAATTAAGTCAATTAAGCATGCTTCTCTAAACTAACACATGCTAAGTTTGCAAGTAGAATAAAAATAGGTATGAAAAGAACTCTGTTTAAATCTTAAAGTAAAGCCGGATTTTCAACAGTTAGCTCAAGTACGCACTCATCACCGCCCGTACAAGGCATTTCAATTATCAAATATCATATTCTAAGGGGAAGGTCCCCACACAAGCCACTTACCTCGAACAAGCTCAAATCAGCCCGAAACCACACTTTTGTCACGAGTATCCGACTCCAAATGACCTAAATCTTTTTGAATTCAATTGCATATTGTGAATAACACTTCAAGTACGGATTTTACAATTAAAGTCTAAGCTAATATGCGAAAATACATAAAAACGACCAAAACACCTATCGGGCCCACGTCTCAGAATCAGGTGAATTTTACATTTTTAGAAACCTCGTACTCTCACGAGTCTATACATAAAAAGGACATTGAAATCGGAGTTTAAATGACCCCTAAAATCCTCATTTAAAGGCCCCCTAAACATAATCCTTAATTACCCATTTTCATAAATTTATCATCTCTAATTAAATCTTTAATCACATAAAAATAGGTTATAAAGTCAAGGATAATACGTCCAAGTGATTTTCCTTTGTTTTCCTAAAAAATCTCCCTCAAAGGCTTCAAACCCGGATGAAAATGGTGAAAGAATCCCTCAAATTTGCGAATGTGATCATTTATATGTTTTGCCCAGCGATTTTAGCATTTACGACCCTGGGACCACATTTGCGATCCCATTTCTGCGGAAACTACGTCGCATCAGCAAGTTTCATTACATGGCCAGAAACTGCATCGACAATTACTCTTTCGCAGATGCGACACCACTTCTGCAGTACTAATTTCGCATCTGTGGAGCATAAAAAAGGCCACAATCCACTCCTGTGGTGCCACATGCGGTTCCCAAACTGCTGATGCGAAAGTACTAGAAGCAGCAAAAAATACAGCACCTGCAACATTTCCTCAACTCCCCGTTAACCATCTGAAATTATTCCGAGACCTCCGGGTCTTCAATAAAAGGAATCAACATATCCCAAAACCTTATTAATACTTGTTTCAATTTTCAAAACAATTCAAACAACATCAAAACAACCAAAACAGATCGGATTCAAGCCTAAATTTCTAAAATCTTCCGAATTTTGCTTTTGATCAAAAACTCAATTAAACCATGTCCGAATGACCTGAAATTTTGCACACACATCTCAATTGACCCAAAAAAACTATTGAAACTCTTAGAATTCCATTCCGACTCTCAGATCAAAATCTCACTATCGAACTGGAAACATCAAAAATTCAACCTTCGGCATTTCAAGCCTAAATTAGCTACAGACCTCCAACACACAATATAAACATGCTCCTAACCCCATAATCACCCATCAAAGATAACATAGCCATTGAATTTCCATTTTGATGTTGTCTTCACAGTGTTCTGACTACGGTCAATTTTCCAACACTTAAGCTCTCATTTAGGGATTATGTGTCCCGAACCTCTTCGAAATTCAAAACCGAACATCCCGATAGATCACATTAGCAGAAATAAACTTGTAAAAAATAGTTAATAGGAGATCAGGTTGTAAATTGTTAAGACGACCGACTCGGTCATCATAGTATGCCCACAATAGTCCTAGTAACTCTTCAGATCAATTGCCTTTGGCTGCTTCTAAATACATAACAAAACTAAAATCTTAAATATATGACCCATAGTGTACATGGAGATTTTGTGACAATGAATACCTATGTATTTAAAAAAAACTAGAGTCAAATACCTACTAACACTGTAGCGGGTCTCACCATAATCTGCTAAAGAGAGGGTGTACTACTATCACTGACCAATGCAATATGTCGTGGAACTACCTGCATTCATTTAAAAGATGCAAGGTCTCCTGTAAAAGGTACATGAGTATATGTGGAATAGTAATTACAGATAAGGCAAGCCAAACAATATATGAGATTATGATAACTAAATAAGAGGCATACAAAGTGCATATGAACTGCGAAATATTACATAGATTAAGTTTTTGAGTCTTATTATACTTCCATCATTCTTAAATTCTAATAGGATCAATTGAAACATATGAACTATATATGGAACATATAATATAGGGTAATTGAAACATGTACAAATAATGCTAATGAAAGTGACACCTATTCATATTCATTTCTTATTTTACACATATACCTTTCATAGATCATTTATAGTGTTCACGTATCATATTATACATGTATGGGTCTCATAAATTATCCGTATTATTCACATAGCATATTATACATTACTCCTATGTGTTTTATAAATCGTTCATCGGACTTATATACATAATACATCTATGTGCTTCATAGACCGTTTATAGAGCTTACATGCACAATACACCTATGTGTTTCAGACTATTCCTAGGACTTACCTGCAAAATAAACCTATGCAATTCATAGACAATTTATAGGACTTTCATGCATAATACACATATGCATTTCATAGACCGATCATAGGACTTACATACAAAATACACTTATGCATTTCATAGACTATTCATAGGACTTACAAGCATAATACACCTATGCATTTCATAGACCATTCACATATTTACTTACACAATACACCCATGTATTTCATAGACCATTCATAGTATATACTTTCACAATGTACATGTGCATTTAATAGACAGTTCACGGTGTTTATTTAAACAATACACATGTGCATTTCATAGAATGTTCTCTGTATTTACATACACAATACATCAATATTTCATAGACCGTTCATAATATTTAATTACAGAATACACGTGTGCGTTTCATAGACTGTTTACAGTGTTTAATTACACAATACACATGTACGTTTCATCATAATCTTTGTATGAACGTGAAAATACATGTACTTATTTTATTGTTATAATTGCATCCTTCAACATCATTTTCCACTCCTGCCAAACAAATGATATCCTAACGCTTATAATGAGTGGTTGCGTTATTCCTTTATTACAAACCCCCTAAATTTGGCAAAGGCATATTTGCGGTAAAACCAGTCGATTAACGGTGTAGTCGACGGTTCCGTGCCTTTCCCTCTTGAGTTGTCAGCTCAAGGGTACCTTGTCTAGCACTTAAAATAGAAGCCTTACTCTGCTTAATTGTTCATGCATCATGGTCAAACTTAGACGAGCCAGTTATGTTGTCCGCATAATGGCTCATAAGGATAGCCTAAACCAAAAGTCCATCGGGTTTCCTCGAAACCCAAACGAAAATTCACGTTATGGGCATTGATTTGGAGAATTAAATGCCTTTCGCTAATTATTGATTTAATTGGTTGAGTATGGTGGGGTTAAGGGCCTAACTCTTTATTTTGCAGGAAAATGAGGTACGAGGTCCCCAGATTCGGTATGATGTCAAACATTCATCCAAAGTTGCAAAGCTGGTGGGATGATTTTCATGGTAGTGATCGAGTTTTTGTCTGCAGGCACTTGGGAAATATTCCTTCACTCCTGGAAGTTAGGCTAGATAACAAGATTTCGGAAGCGTCTACTATGTTTTGGGATAGTGAACGGTCCGTCTACCGCTTTGTGGTTATTGAAATGACGCCGCTATTGGAAGAAAATGGGGGTCTAACCGGAATTCCTTGGGATAGCCCGGGGTTGCTTATGCCGGAAAACCGCAAAGGTAGAGGGTTCCTGAAAATGATGGGGCTCAAGAAGAATCCTAATATGACCAGTCTAAAGGAATCCTACATATCTTTCATCTTCATGTATGAAAGGTTCGGACATAGCAAGTCATACCACACTTACATGGAGGAGTTCGCCCTCAACTCTTTGGGGCACATACATAGTAGAGCCTTTGTATTCACGTTTTGTTTCCTGGGCATGATAGTATTTCCGATGAAGAAGGCTAGAATCCATACACGACTAGCCATGGTAACCAAAGCCGTAATGGAGGGT
Organism: Nicotiana benthamiana; assembly: GCA_034376525.1. Taxonomy (NCBI): domain Eukaryota; kingdom Viridiplantae; phylum Streptophyta; class Magnoliopsida; order Solanales; family Solanaceae; genus Nicotiana; species Nicotiana benthamiana. The sequence goes on along the minus strand of CM067341.1, from coordinate 43,451,818 downwards.
ATCGACGGGCAAACATTCGGCATAGCACCGATGATCCTCGCCGAACTATACCGAGGAGCACCGCACCTTGAAGGGTGCAATTTGCTACTACAACTCTGGCTCATCGAGCATCTTCAAAAGGGAGACTATAGGCAAGAGATTATACAACGAGATTAGGATGACCATATCTCTTTCCGTCATACAAAGTGAATGCACTTCATGCCAGATATATTTGCTTAGCCGGAAGACGCCAGTGGATGGGTAGAACTATTAGAGAATCCGAGAGAAGAACAGGTACAATGGATGTATGAGTGGTTTCCAACAGAAGAATTTATCATTCGGTCTAGGGATGAACCATTCCTTGTACTCATCGGCTTAAGAGGAACTTACCCTTATGTCCCTCTCAGAGTCATGAGGCAAGTGGGAAGGAAGTAAGATTATACCAAGGGTGGAAAAGATAAGTCACTACAAGGCTGACTTCGTTGATGACGGTAGCCCACACAGGTGTCGGGCTCTGCATATGTGGCACTCCAAACTCATTTTGGAAAAGGAATCTATGGATCCAGATAGGTATCAGGTGGGGCATGCGTCGCTTTATCCTGGGTTGTTTGAATATGATCATATTGGCTTGGGAAAAACGGGTTTCGTCCATTGTCATAGGGTTATTGATGAGGAGACTACGGCAAAAGTCAATTATAATCAGCTGCGCAAGCGGATGCGAGAGTGTGAAAGCGAACATTGGGAAGTGTTAGAGGCTCAAGAGAAGGTAATCAATGAATGGAAGGACATGGCTGTCCATGCAAAATATCGTTTAGGATACTTGGAACGGGGTCTAATGGAGCTAGAAGGCAAGTTTCTGAAGAGGATCAACGACTGTCAGGAAGCTGAAGGTAACAAAGGTGGGCACTTGGCTCGGGCTTACTTGTTGCTGGCAGTGCAAGCAGATGAAACTGTACAAGGGAGGCAAAGATACAGAATCTGGGGAAGGTCCCTCTTGGACAAAGTAGTAGGATTCTACTGCTTTCTTGATGTAATAAAGCCCTTGGCCATTAGTGACAAATTTTCTTTATTTCAATTTGTTTTGACTCGTTCTATTTTCTATCGATAAAATGAGTCATTTGGTATCACGAGTTCTCCAAATCATATTTGTCGCTAGTCCTATCTCGGGCACAACAAGGCACCCAAATAGGAAACGACTTATATTCTTCCAACAACGTATTTAAATACCGCAATGTTTTCTTCCTCAGAATCCACACTAACTTTTTACCTTTTTTTTCTTTTTTTTTTATTCCCCTCCCCAAAGGATAGTTCGTGCATTCTGGAACCATCATCATACTCAACAAGATCAAAGTGTCATCCTCCTCCTCCTCCTCTGAGTCCTCCCAAAAACAGGAATAAAGGAAAGATGGGAGATAATGAAGCAAGGAAGGAAATAGAAGGAACTTCCCAGGGTACCCCGATCACCAAAGAAACTACTGCTCACTTGGAGCAAATCTTGCTTAGGTTTCGAGAGGAACTAGACCAGGTCCAGAGTTTGTTCATCTCCCTTGCTGCTACATATGTCAACAACTAGGTCCCAGCACCTCCGCAGAAGATCACAACCCAAGATCGCAACAATTCTCCAACGCTTATCCCAGAGCCCCAGAATGCTACAAATCATCAAGATACACCTATCTTTGTGGATACTGTGCCGTACTACAGACAACCCATATCAGATGTGTCAGAATCAGAATCACAACTTGGCTGCTGAACTCAAGAAACTCACTAGCAGGGTTCAAGGCGTGGAAGTTAACAAAGGTGTGGAAGGTCTGAATTATGAAGACCTGTGTTTTCAACCTGATGTCGAACCGGAGGGGTAAAAACCTCTTAAGTTCTAAATGTTTGACGGTATGGGTGACCCAAGGGTTCACCTCATATTGTATTGTGACAAATTAGTAGAGTTGGTAGAGATGAAAAGATCCACATGAAACTGTTCATGAGAAGCTTGAAAGGTGATGTGTTGTCTTGGTATATCATCCAAGATGCAAAGAAGTGGACGAGTTGGGTAAACATGGCGCCCGATTTCATGGACCGTTTCAGGTTCAATATTGAGAACGCGCCGGACGTGTTCTATATTCAGAATTTGAAAAACAAGCCCATGGAAACCTTTCTCGAGTATGCTACTCGTTGGTGGTCGAAGCAGCCAAGGTTAGACCAGCTTTGGAAGAAGAACAAATGAACAGATTTTTCGTTTGTGCTCAGGACCCACAGTATTACGAGAGATTGATGCTGATAGAGGGGTAGAAGTTCACTGATATCATCAAACTGGGAGAAAGAATTTAAGAGGGGATCAAAAATGGTATGGTTACTAATATTGAGGCACTACAGGCCACCAACAAAGCCTTGCAATCTAGTGGTTCATCGGAAAAAAAGGATGTAAACTCCGTAATGGCTGTGCAAAGAAACCACTCTCCCATGAAATATCAACCCTACCCTCCAACTCCACTCACATACCAACCTTTTCTAAATTACCAAGCATCTTCACCTACCTATCAAAATCCACATCCCGTCTACCAAACATCTCCATCACCAACATATCAGCCCACCTCGCCAGTATATTCCCAACCCGCACTCGTATACCAAGCTTACAACTCCCAATCTCCTCACTATCCATCACCGCCTACCCACAAAAACTTCCCACGACCAATACCAAGCTTTGACCGCAAACCGCCTAGACAGTACACTGCTATTGCTGAACCCATTGACCAACAATATGAGAAGCTCAAAGTCGCTGGATATTTTATACCCATCCCAGCTATAACCCCAGAAAATCCTTCCCAATGAATAAAACCAAATAAAACCTCCGCATACCATTCAGGGATGAAGGGCCATACCATCACCGAGTGCCGCTCATTGAAGGACAAAATCAAGACCTTAATTGACAAAAAGGTCATCATAGCTAAGGATCCCACTCCTAATGTTCGTAACAACCCTCTGACAGACCATAAAGGTGGAGGCATCCACATGATTGAGGTAGAAGATGACTGGTACCCCGAAGGGTCGATTAATTTGATATATAAGGGAGATGAGCCCAATAAACCGGCTGTCACTCTTAATCCTATTTTTGTGCAAATCCAGCCATCTGAGGACAACGTGGTGAATATGTATGTACCATTTGAGTTTGAGGCACCTCCTGCAAAAGTGCCAAAACCAATTGAGGTGGGTTCGGGACTCCAAAGACGCCCACACCAATTGAAGTTGCAATGTTTCCTCCAAGGGTGTCCATTCCATTCAACATGTCAGAAATAACCCCATTTCAGTCAAATGTCATACCGTGGGACTACATAGCCGAGGCAAGAAGGAAAGGAAAAGAATGCAAAGCTGAAGAAATGTCTCGCAATGCATGACTATAACAGGAAACGTATACACACCAGAGCACCTAGCTGAGTCCAGCAACCAGGCCTCTGGACATCCCGTTGAAACTGGACCCGATGATCTATGGAGAAAGATACAAGCTAAGGAATATTCAGTTGTCAAACAGCTACACAAGACTTTGTTGCAGATTTCCATATTAGCATTGATGCAAAGTTCCGAGGAGCATAAGAACACCTTGATAAAGATATTGAGCGAGGCTGATGTCCCGAGCAACATAACAGGAGGAGAAATGGCAGACATGATAGGGCAGGTATTGGAAAGTCACAAAATCACTTTTCCACGAGGATGAGTTGCCACCTGATGGACTTAGTCATAACAAAGCACTACATATTTTATTACCAGGATCCTAGTCGACGGAGGTTCTAGTCTCAACATTTGTCCATTTATCACCCTCTAGAAGTTGGGCAAAGGATTGCACGAGATAAAGGATGGGGCTATTAACATTAAGGCTTTTGACGGTTCTTAGAGGTCCACTCTCGAGGAGACTAGCCTGTGTTTGCAAATGGGACCCATTTGTTTTGATGTCAATTTCCAAGTCATCAACGTACCAGCATCTTACAACTTGCTGCTGGGACGACCCTGGATCCATGCCACTATGGCTGTGGCATCAACCTTACATCAGGCCGTGAAGTTCAAATGGAACCACCAGGAAGTAATCATCCATGGTGACAGTAGCAACCCCATATGCAGTCGCCAGACCATTCCAATGATCAGAGTCAGAAGAAGAATAGGCGGAGAAACATATCATCATTTTGAGCGGGTCAAGGCAGTAGACAAGGAAAAATGGTGGAGCAACAAGGTCGAGAGCATTCTGAATTGGAGTGGGTATGAACCAGGGAAAGGACTTGGTAAGAACCTTTCGAACTGGGGTACGAGTACACTTGGCAAGAATTCAGAAACTTGTCACCTCTATGGCGTGGCCCATATTACCCATTGGAACGCCACATACCTCAGTTGGAGCAGACATTTCAACCAGCCGACACTCCCTTCGGGTCAGAAGAAGAAGAGGCTCTTGCGGTGATGAAAAACCTGTTTCTGGAGGACATGGATTGTTGTGTGATCTTTGAAGAGGAAGGGGAGGAAGGCCCTTCCATTCAGGCTGTGAACCGACGGGAACGCCTCACCAACTAGTCAATCAGGACCACCATCGCCCGGAAACCTTCGGGGTAGCAAGGCTGAACAAGCATTATGCATCCATGTTTTAGTTGTTTTCTTCATTTTCCATATTTGTCTTTTCTTTCCAAAAGAGCTCCGATGTTTTGAAAATTTATGAATTTAATCAAAAGCATTTTCAGTTTATCAAATATCTCGCTATTCATTACTTTCTCTACTATTTGCGTTATTTTCACATAGCATGATGATGAACCAACAACTGTAACTTGCAATTAGGCTATGCAACAAACGGAATAGAGTCGGAGGTGGATGATATACTAGAAGATGTTGTCAGAGAGGCCGAGAATTTTTAAAATAGACCTAAGTCCAACTTGGATGAAACCGAAGTCGTCAATTTGGGAGATTCGAAGAATGTCAAAGAGACGCACATCAGTGTGCACTTATCACAGACAGAGAAAGAGGAATATACAAAGTTCTTGAGGGAATATGAGGATATCATCACATGGTCTTACGACGATATGACCGGTCTCAGCACATCCATCATTGCTCACAAGTTGCCGACAGATCCTGCATGTTCGCAAGTAAAACAGAAGCTCAGAAAATTCAAGCCAGATATGAGTTTAAAAATCAAAGAGGAGGTCACCAAGCAGGTCAAAGCCAGAGGTCTTCAAGTTGTAGAGTATCCAACTTGGTTAGCTAACATTGTGCCGGCACCAAAGAAGGATGGGAAAGTTAGAGTCTGTGTCGACTACCGGGATCGCAACCGGGCTAGTCCCAAAGATGATTTTCCCTTGCCAAACATACACATTCTGATTGACAATTGCGCCAAGCATGAGTTTCAGCCATTCGTTGATTGTTTTATGAGATACCATAAGATATGTATGGACAGAAAGGATGCAGAGAAAACGGCGTTTATCACGCCTTGGGGAATGTATTGCTATGGAATAATGCCGTTTAGATTTAAGAATGCGGGAGCTACTTACATGAGGGTCATGACTACCCTCTTTCATGACATGATACATAAGGAGATTGAGGTATATGTGGACGACGTCATCATTAAGTCCAAGAAGGGTGTAGATCACATGAAGGACCTCCGAAGTTTTTCAGCAGACTAAGGAGGTATAACTTGAAATTGAAACCCGCCAAGTGTGCATTTGGGGTCCCTGCGGGCAAGTTATTGGGTTTCATCGTGAGTCGCCAAGGAATAGAGCTGGATCCATCAAAGGTCAAATATATTCAGGAATTTCCACCGCCGAAAAGTAGGAAAGAGGTAATCAGTTTCCTGGGGAGGCTCAACTCTAACTGGTTCATAGCTCAATCTACTGTCATCTGCGAACCTATCTTCAAGATGCTGAAAAAGGATGCCGCCACCAAATGGACCGATGATTGTCAAAAGGCTTTTGACAGGATCAAAGAATATTTGCCTACGCCTCCAGTCTTGGTTTCGCCTGACCCTGGAAAGCCTTTATTGCTTTATCTCGCAGTTTTTGATGGAGCGTTCGATTGTGTTTTGGGACAACATGATGAAACAGGGAGAAAAGAGAAACCCATTTACTACCTCAGCAAGAAATTTACCCCGTACGAGGCCCGGTATTACTTGCTAGAATGCACCTGTTGTGCTTTCACCTAGGTAGCTCAGAAATTGAGGCATTACTTCTGTGCTTACACTACCTACCTTAAATCAAGAATGGATCCACTAAAATATATTTTCCAGAAGCCCATGCCCACTGGCTAGCTCGCCAAGTGGAAAATTTTGTTGAGTGAATTCGACATTGTCTATGTCACCGAGAAGGCAGTTAAAGGACAGGCTTTGGCAGATCAACTCGCAGAAAATCCTTTGGAAGGGGAATACGAACCATTGAAAATGTATTTTCCCGACAGGGAAGTAGCTTTCATAGGAGAAGATATTGTAGAATTCTATGATGGTTGGAGGATGTTTTTCGACGGGCCGCAAATTTCAAAGGAGTTCGTATTGGAGAAGTCCTTTTATCATAAACTGGTCAACATTACCCGGTATCCGCCAAGCTCAAGTTTCTGTGCACCAATAACATGGCCGAGTATGAAGCTTGCATCTTTGAGCTTAAACTGGCCGTTGCAATGAACATTCAGGAGCTGCTATTGATCGGAGACTCAGACCTAATCATACACCAGGTTTGAGAAGAATGGGAAACCAATTTTCCATGATACTCCCTTATCTACACCACATACAGGAGTTGAGAAAGAGGTTCAGAAAAATGGAATTCCAGCATGTTCCAAGGGTAAAGAATAATTTCGCAGATGTGCTTGCCACTTTATCATCCATGATTCAGCATCCAGATACAAATTTCATCGACCCTGTCTAGGTCAAGATTCATGACCAACCGGCATATCGTGCACATGTTGATGAAGAAGCCGACGGAAAACCCTGGTTCCACGACATCAAAAGGTACCTAACAACAGGAGAATATCCCAAGCTTGCTAATGCTACTGAGAAGCGCACGCTTCGAAGGTTGTCCAACAATTTCTTCCACAACGGAGGAATCCTGTATGGAGGACTCTCGATTTAAGACTATTAAGGTGTGTCGATGCGACAGAAGCAACCAAGTTATTGGAAGAAGTGCACTCAGGGACTTGTGTGCCTCACATGAATGGTATTGTTCTAGCAAAGAAGATACTCAAAGCATGATATTTTCGGATGACTATGGAAATAGATTGCATTCAGTATGTCCAGAAGTGTCACCGCTGTCAGATACACGAGGATATGATAAAGGTACCTACAAACGAGCTCGCTGCAACAAGCTCACCATGATCGTTCGCCGCTTGGAGGATGGATTTTATTGGACCAATCGAGCCTGCCGCATCAAATGGACACAGGTTCATCCTAGTGACAATTGAATACTTTACTAAATGGGTCAAAGCAGCATCATACAAAGAAGTAACCAAGAAAGTCGTGGCAGACTTTGACCGAGATCGTATTGTCTGTCGGTTCGGCATTCCAAAATCAATCATCACTGATAATGGATCCAATCTCAACAGCGACTTGATGAAAGTGATGTGCCAAACTTTCAAAATCAGACATATAAATTCTACAGCTTATAGACCTCAAATGAATGGAGTTGTGGAAGCAGCCAACAAGAACATCAAGAAAATACTAAGAAAAATGATCGAAAGGCATAAGCAATGGCATGAGAAGTTTTCATTCCCTTTATTGGGTTATCGTACTATAGTGCACACATCAACCGAGGCAACTCTCTACATGATGGTTTACGGTACAGAGGCGGTAATTCCCACCGAAGAGAAATTTTGTCCTTGAGCTAGAGGACGCAGAATGGGTCAAGGTTTGATACAAACAGTTAGCCCTTGTAGATGGAAAGAGAATGAACACTCTCTGTCACGATCAGTTATATTAGAACAGAATTTCTAGAGCCTTCAACAAGAGAGTTCGACCAAGGAAGTTTACACTAGGGAAACTGCTGTTGAAGAAGATATTTCCACATCAAGATGAATCCAAAGGGAAGTTCTCCCAACTGGCAGGGTCCGTACATGGTTCACCGGGTTCTAACTGGATGAGCCCTTATTCTTGTAGAAATGGACGGAGAAATCTAGCCAAATCCGATCAACTCAGATGCAGTGAGGAGATATTACATTTAACCAGTATACTTTTCTATGTGATGTAATTTGAACTACGCCTGACCAGATTCCCGTTTAAGAGGGGATACGTAGGCAGCCCTATGGGTTCAGTCACATCCTTAATTAAATTCCGAAGTCAGTTTGTGAGTTCCCGCCTCAACATTGACCCAGTAAACTAAGGCAGAATTTTGAGGGGGCCTCAAAATTCAAAGGTCAATTCGCTTTCAGTCATTCAACACCACCATCAACAGCGCCAGCTCAGTAAACTGGGAAAGAATTTCTAGGAGGATCCTCAAAATTCCGGAACCAGCGAGGTTGCCGTGCTTTGAACCACGTTGCAGTTGTGGTTCATAATAAAACAAATACTATCCTTTGCTTTAATTACATATATATACATTTACATCATATTTGTCAAATTTTGCATAAAATCATTGGGATCAATATCGTTCAGCAACGCTACCCCAAACGGTACAAGACGCCACGAGTCGAGGGATGCAAACTAACCTCCCCCTTACAGAATTCACGATCTTTCTTTGGATGCAGGAATCCAGGGTACAAATAGGCGATGCATGAGCTTTACATAACCGAAGTTATTGAAGCCACTACTTACCTCACAAAGGCTTACTATCTACATTCAACGCATCCCCATCAGTCATCGATAGCGCAATCATCTACCTACTAAGAAAATCACCATCATCCTCTCCTTTATATTTCTGCATGTTTCGAGACTGTGCTCAGTCTCCATCTTCATTTTTGCATTGCATAAGGCTATCTTCTGCCTTTCGAGACTAAGCCATGTCTCCATATGCATTTTTTGCATTGCATAAGGCTATTCTCTGCCCTCTGAGGATATGTTGTACCTCCATCCTACATAAGAATATCTTCTGCCTTTGGAGATTAAGCTCTATCTCCATATGTATTTTTTGCATTGCATAAGGCTATTCTCTCCCTTCCGAGGTTAAGCTCTACCTCCATCCTGCATAAGGCTTTCTTCTGCCTTTCGAGACTAAGCTCTGTCTTCGTCTGCATTTTTGCATTGCATATGGCTATTCTCTACCTTCCGAGGCTAAGCTCTACCTCCATCTTGCATAAGGCTATCTTCTGCCAATCGAGACTAAGCTCTGTCTCCATCTGCATTTTTGTATTCCATAAGGCTATTCTATGCCTTCCGAGGTTAAGCTCTACCTCCATCCTTCATAAGGCTATCTTCTGCCTTTCGAGAATAAGCTCTGTCTCCATCTGCATTTTTGCATTGCATAAGGCTATTCTCTGCCTTCCGAGGCTAAGCTCTGCCTCCATCTTGCATATGACTATCTTCTGCCTTTCGAGACTAAGCACTACCTCTATCTGCATTTATTGCATTGCATAAGGCTATTATCTGCCTTCCGAAGCTAAGCTCTGCCTCCATCCTGCATAAGGCTATCTTCTGCCTTTCGAAACTAAACTCTGTCTCCATCCTGCAATGCATAAGGCTATTCTCTGCCTTTCGAGGTTATGCTCTACCTCCTTTATTTTACATTTGGCTGAAAAATCCCCACCATGTTTCATTGGGCTGAAATATTGCCGCCTTGCATTTTAAATTCTTGTTTTGGATGAAAAATTGCCACCCTTCCATCCAGTTGGCTGAAAGATTGCCATCTTTTCATGGGCTGAAATATCGCCAACTTATTCAAAGGCGTCATAGTTCAGAGGAGCCATCTGCATAACCCGAGAACATCATTTCATGGCCTGCGAATCTTTACTTTTTTTCTCTTTATAGCCCAAGACGTCATAGTCTGAGGGCGCCATCTTAATCGTCTAAAGACAACATTCATGGTCCAAAGGTTACTTGCATCACATTTAAATTATACAAAATATCCGCACACCAATCATTCACAAGCACAGCGGCTGGCACGGCCACCTTGGCAGGAGCGATCCCACTCCAGTTCTCTGCAGCCCGTCCGATCTCTGAATCCTTGGCAAATATCAAACCTCGTTGCGTCCGCCTCTTCAAAAATTTTCATTGGCATGTTCCACCAATGGCTCCTGAACTATATACGGCCTGATTCGTGTAAAACAAGAGATATGTAAGCAGATCAGAAGCCAGAGCGCGGTCGAAATTCTTTTACAATCTCCAATTGCGGTCAAAATTGACCATCTTATCTTTACCCGACAACTCTTTCATCCTCCTTGGGTAAATAGGGACAGCTGTTGATACTCAATTTTTCCCTATATATATTTTTGAACAAGAAAGTCAAATAATCAAATCTTTTTTAAAAAAAATTTTACAATAAAGTCAAATAGTTAAATTTATTGCTTTCTTTATCTCTCTAGTCTCTATCAATAAGGATTCTCCTTGGCTCTTCGAGTGTAGAAGAATAGCCATCTTAACCATGGTTCATCTTCCTAAGGAATTTCTAATTTTATGATTAATTAATTTCGTGAAAAGATGTCGACTTTAAAACTTATTACGTCTTCCGTTCTATTTTATGCAATGTGCTTTACTAAATACAAAATATTCATAAAAATATACATTACTAACAACTATTTACTTCTTTTTTGTTTTAAAGGGTTATAGTGTTACGACCTAAAACGTAATATATCGTGATGGAAACTAACATGGTACTAGGAAAGCCGACAACTCAATCATTTCTAACAACTTTAAATTAAATATAAGATAAAACAGGTTTAAGTAATTTAATGTGATGACCCAAAAGGTCACGACTTGCTTTTAAATTAAATTTTATATTTTTGAGGCCTTAAAAACCTCATTTATCGTCATCTCAATTTTCGTGTGCACTCCGAACGTGTATCCGAAAACCTTAGATGTAAAAATCGGTGAAAATGATAAGTTTTGACTGTAAAATGAACAAATTTGACTTCGATCAATGTTTTAGGTATACGGATCCCAACCCATGATTTTATGGTTCCAAAGGGTCCGTCGGAAAATATGGGTGTTGGGCGTATGTCCGGAATCGAATTCAAAGGTCCCAAGTCCGAAAAATAAATTTTTAAAGATAATTATTTTCTGAAATTGTTTAAAGAAATTTGAAATGAAATTGGCTTAGAACATGACAGTATCAGGCTGGTATTTTGGTTTTGGCTCCCAATGTAGGTCTTATATATGATTTAAGATGTTCCTCTGAAATTTAGTGAAAAACGATTGTCCTTTGACATGATTCAAACATAAATTGCTAAAAATTAATATTTTAAGAAGTTTGAGAAAATTCAGGATTTTGAGGTTTGATTCATTGATATTGAGGTTATTTTGGTGACTTTATTTAACGAATAAGTCTGTAATATATTATTAAGGTTGTGTGTGTATTTGGTTGGGAGCCCCGATGGCTAGGGTGAGTTTTGGATCGGACATGAAATGCATTTCGAACATAGAAAATTGCAGAAAATTTTGCAGGTATGACCAAGCCTGCAGGCTTTGCATTTGCGAAGCCTGGCTCGCAAATGCAAAGGCTGGATCGTAAATGCGAAACCAGCCTGCCTCAACTTGCAAATGCGACATTATCTTTGCAAATGAGAAGATTTGCCAATTGCCAAGTGATCGCAAATGCGACCAATGTATCGCCAATGCAAAGTCGCAAATGCGACACTGTCTTCACAAAATGCGATATTTTGGAATTTCTGAAGGGTCCGGAAATGCGAACCCTGTTTCGCAATTCCCATGTTAGCAGAGGTCTGTGTTCGCAATTTTCAAACCCCTTTTCGCCGTTTCCATACCCGTGACTTGCATCTTTTATACTTAGTCGATTTTAAAACTTATTTTTCATATTCCCTCAAACATAAACACACTTAGGCGATTTTTCAAGGATTTCTTCTTCTCCAAATCAATTGTAAGTCAATTTTATCTAGTTTTTTTCAATCATTAACATCTTTTAATATAATTTCAACTAACAATCAAAGATTTTCATGGGGAAAATTGGTTATTTTAGGTAGAACCTAGGTTTTTTAAAAATTGGAAATTTGGACCTCGACTTGAGGTTCGATTTCAAATTAAATTATATATTTGGGTTCGTGGGGGAATGGGTAATCGAGTGCTTGTTCGAACTCGGGTTTTGACTATGTGGGCCTAGATGCAATTTTTTACTTTTTGGGCAAAACTTTGGGAAATTCATTTGTATGCATTCAAATTGATTCATATAGCGTTTATTGGTGTAATTAAGTAAATTGTAACTAGATATGAGTGAATTGCCGGTGGAATCAACGGGTAATGCTAGAATTGAAACTTGAGTTGTGTTCGAGGCATCGAGATAAGTGTTTGGTCTAACCTTAGCTTGAGGGATTGTTGATATCCAATTTTTCCCTATATGTTTTTTACACTCAAAATACTTTCAAAATAGCATATGGACACATATATAAGCAGCCACAAAGGTTTGGTATTTTTCTATATTTTTTCAAGCATTATAAAACTAATTTACGATTTATTTTGTACCATAAAATCCAGTATTTAGTCCCAAACCTCGTTATTATTTATAAGTAATATATTTTATTTTATTATTTACATAAAAATATTTTTTTACATAATTTTTTGTAAAATTTTACAAATGCATTAGGTATTTCAAAATTCAAATCGCATTAAATTGCAATTTTAGCCCATTTATCAATTTGGCAAGTATTTTTAACTAAAAAATCGTTCATAATAATTTTATTCAATAATTATATTTATTTTATTAACTTGCTATTTTTTCGGATTTTTATAATAACATTTACTATTTTGATAAAATTAAATTAGGGAAACTTGGGCATTTAAATTATAGCCCTTTAGCCATTCAATTTTGGCCACATTTTCAAGCCAAATTCACCCCCAAAAATCACGACCCAATTACAAAAATCACCTGAACCAAACCTACTCGAACCAGCCCTCCCCAAGCCCCGTTTAATATTGTGGCCGTTGATCTTTTTGATCAATGGTCCACGATTAACCTTACCATAATTAAACCCCTAACCCCCTTTACCCTAAATCATTTTCTAAATCTGCCGTCCTTGTATCCTCTTTCACTCCCATATGCTCTCTAACCCTTCGTCTCTCTAGAACCTTCTAGTTCTCTCCTTCTTCTCCAATGAAGATCATCGCCTCTCCGGCTCACTCCTCCATCACTTTTCTCGACTTCCAGCATCCATGGAGTCCTTGTATCATTGTTTCCTCTCTCAATCTTGAAGCCTAGCAGCTTCCGCCATGAAAGAAGGTCACTGAAGCTTCACCTGGGTCCTTCGCCGGCTTTTCTACGGTGGTCTTTGTACAATGATGCTTTCTATGGCATTGTATATGAGTTTCACGGCCATGTTCTTCGTGTTCCCTAATTTGTTTGAAAACCCTAATTTTTTATCTTTAGTCTCTACTCTTTTAAAAAACCTCTTAGTCTGATTTTTGTTTTCTACTGTATTTTTACTTAGCTTTTCCGATTATTTCAAAATTTTTGGATGATTACCGCTCTTTCAAATTAGGGTTTCTGACCCCTTCTTCAAAATCGTTTCTTCTACTCTTTTTGAGTACTATAGATTCATTTATGTTTTTTTTGTTTCACTTGTTTGTTTGTTTTCCTTTTTAACTTGGGTTTCGTACTGTAATTTCTATTGCTAGGGTTTCTTAACTCCATTCGAAAATACTTTACTTTTCTGATTTTGAGTACTAATCCATAACTCTCAGTACTAATTCTAATCAATTTGTTAAAATATGATGAAAACCCTAACCCTAGATGTTTGTATCTGTATTTTCCCGTTTGCATGTTCTTCTGGGTTCTTCTATGAGTTCCGCGCTCTTTACTTTGAGTTTTGTTGCTAGTGTTTCATTCCCATACCATGTTGTGTTCTTCTCTTAAGGTTTTTCTGGCTGTTTACATGGTTATTTTATACAAATTCTTAAAAGATCTCTTTAAGACTGTGATTACTAGCCTTAAATTATGATTTTTGTGTATTCTCCTTATTGTTTGGTATTGATTTTGAATTTCTTCCTCAATCAGTGGGATACATTCCTCAATTAATAACTGATCTCACTCATTAATTCGAAAATTATTTTCAAGAATTAAAGTGTTATTTTTCCTTATATGTGTGCACAAGTATTTTGATTTATTTGCTTGACATGTTTCCCTGGTTAGGTATCATGCACCTAGTCTTCATTGTATACCTTATACTATTTTTGTTTCCCTATGTGACCATACCGTACTTTGTGATTCCTTTCCTTTTAAAAATGACTGCTTATTACCATTTGACTATGATTCCTTAATTAAAGGGGAGTCCCTATACTTATTTGATTATGATTGATACTCAGTTCCTTAAATATGGAATGATACCTTATTTGTTTACTCGTTTTTAGTACTATAAATACCCCCCCCCCCACCTTTCTCTTTGAATACACCAACACATACTGCTCTCACAATCTCAGACTCTCTGAAATTCTCTCATTCTCTGCTATTACCCTACTCTCTATTCTCTTATTTGAACACTCAATCGGCTAAAAGCCAAGATTGAGTAGCCTGGATTGATTAGTTTACACTATTGGGTCCTATTGTTTGTCTACTTGGGTATGTTGTAGCTGCTATTCCCACATTGCTGGTGCTATTCCCAAATTGCTGCTGCTATATTCATACTGCTGTTATTTTCTCTACTGCTTACACTCTCTGCTCACCTTGTTCCTCTGTGCATTATTGTTATTGAGGTCTATCACTTGCAACTGGTATGTCACCCCTCTAAGATACAGTTTCCACAACAACATGTTTCTATTGGTTTTGTATTTCATAATGTTTCTTGTATGCTTTTACTTATGATTTTGTTGCTTTTTTTGTCACTAGCATGTTACTTACTATTCTATTTGGTTCAGTTTAACATGACCCTACCCTCTTGTCCTTGTCTCAATATATGTTTTCCTCTTCCATGTGCACTACTGCATGGCTACTTAACTGCCCTGAGACCTCTCCTTGAAGTTGATTATATTGGGGTTTGGTGCAGTAAAAAAACTGAACCCCTTGCAACCATGTCTGACTATTTTTCCTTTAATATGTTGTCTGTATGTGAGTAGTTCACATTAATTATTTGTCCCCTTTTCCCTTTGACCCCTGTTTGTGTGATGCCATGGTGTTCTAAAACTGTTCAATCCAATTGATTTCAGAAGAACTTATCCAACTCTTTCACCTATTTTTCTTAAACTTTCTCAACTTATCCAACTCTTTCAACTATTTTTTCTTAAACTGTCTCAACGTTTTCAACTCTTTCAACTATTTTTCTTAAACTGTCTCAACTTTTCAACTCTCTTCTTAACTCTCTCAGTTCATTCAATTGTTTTCTTAAGCTGTCCCTCAACTATTTTCAACTCTCTCAATTCCAAACACAATCTTATTCTTAGAGCTTTAGGGTCTTCCCCCTTAGTGTAAGCACAGCCCCTTATGTGCTCTCCTCACATAAAGTATGTTATCTTTGTGCATATACATATAAAAACAACAAAAGGAAGTAGATAGTTGTCCATATTTAGTAATTAGCAATGAATTCCCCTTTGTTTTTCTTTGCCAGGTTCATTTCCAAGGGTGTAATAGTAGAACCAGGACAGTAGAATAAAACGCGTTAACCAGTTTGGTGTAATTGTATAGTTTCAAGCATGTGTGTCTGTATATAGCGTATACCCTTCCATATATAAATAAAAGAGATCAACTGTGTGAATTTGAGGCACGCTATGTGATTCTATATCTATCTAGAGTTATACTTGTATATATGATGAAAGTTTTGAGTTGCCAAGTGTTGACTCGAAGGCTTCAAACTATGTGAGGCAAACAATTTGTTTGCCATGTATGTGTGAGTTCTTTGTGTAAATAATTTTTGTGTTTGCTTCTGCCATCTAGAACTTTCCGAGTTTATTTTTCGATGCTTATAATAATTACACTTGGTTGGAGAAATGACCTTAGGCAGTCTTTGTGATTTTCGTAAAACAGTTAGCCTTTCATGCCACCAATTGTGCAGATAGTATCACTAGTCACCCAATTTGAGTCTTTAACATTTTCTTTGGCTACCTCATTACAAACCTTTCGCTTTTTTGTGAAATAATTTCCTCTTTTGAACCCGTCCCTCCTTGAGCATTGAGAATTAGGCTAAAAACCTAAGTTGTGGGTTTGGTGTAAAGTCAGAAACTGGCAAGATTGCACAATGAGCGTAGGAAAATGAACCTCAAAATGTGAAATTATTCAAGCTCCAAAAGAAAATTTGTATAAGAAAGAAAATGAGAAATATTTGTACATACATAAATCATGGAGCCTTGAAGAAAATTGGAGAGGTATTTAATGTGGTTATATATTGGGAACTAGGTGCTGATAAGGCTATGTGGGTTGAAGAGAAACAAAAGCATAAAAAGAATGATAAATGTGATTAGTATTCAAGGAGGATGAAATCACTTGTATCAAAATGCTTATCCGACCCTTCCCTAAACCTACATTACAAGATTAAAAAGTACTTATGAGATTTCTAACCGAGTGTTCTTAGAGTAAAGCGATGAATTAAAATAAGGTCAAGCCTATGGTATGGTATGTTGAAACACTCGAAACTTTTTTTTGAGAGTGAATGTCTTTGTGAATTCGTCCCTTTTTGTTGTCATTGTACATATTGTGATTTTGGGACTTTGTTTCTAGTGAGGGCACATGAACTGTAAGGTTGAACACGAGTTGGTTTGTTGAGTCAAATTCTAGTGCTCTCAGCTGAGGGTAATATTTTGTCACATTCTCTGAGTCTCAAAGTTCACAAGTTGATTAGTTTTCCTTGTATATATTGATGGTTCAGGAAGGGTAAAACAATCAAAGATGAATCTTCAAGAACTAACAACAAACACCATCCATGGTAATTTTTTGTTTCATATTTTGTAGAAAAAGTCTAGAATATAAAGTCTAGAATAGGATTGTGTTGCTTTAGTTGCTTGAGGGCAAGTAAGAGTTTAAGTTGGGGGTGTTGATGTGCCGGAGAATTTTGGCACATTTCAATACTAATTTCTTAGATTTAGCTTGTTTTGAATGCAATAATCTCCTTTACTTATATAATTTCGGTAACTTTGCAGTACATGAGGTCTAAGGACCCAAAAGCATGGAAATGGAATCATAAAGACAAGGAAAGAGCAAATGTAGCACAAATGTAGATATGCGACGTATCATGCGATCGCAAGCCCAACATGCAAGCCGCATAACTGTGCGGAGGATCGCAATTCAAAAGAGAAAGTTTTCCAAAATATGGTGAAACAAATGCGGTCAAGAATGCGATTGCATAACAGGTTTACAGACCGCATAATGGACTACAAACTCACAAAGAGAAGCGTTGACAGTGGAAAATACGACACGGAATGCGATTGCATATCTAGAATGTGGACCGCAAACCCACAATGCGATGATGGCCAGAAAACTAGGGTTTTACAATGAAATGGGCATGTAGAGAATGCGGACCGCATATCTGATTTGCGACAAAAATACGGTCAGAAAGGGCATTTTTATCCATTTTCTCTCTCGACTTTTGGCCCTCTATAAATAGATTTATTGTGATTTTGAGGGCTTATCTTATCTGTCTTCGAATCTACAATACATGGCATCAATATTGCTCTATTTTGGAAGCTTTTGGGTCAAGAATCTTTCAATTTTTAAGTTTTATGGCATTTAATATTCTCTTACTTTTGTATTTTAGTATGAGTAGCTAGCTTTAAATACTAAGATTGTGGACCCTGAATGAGTGTTATTTTAATGTGTGTTTAATATTAAATATATATATATATATATATATATATATATATATATATATATATATATATATATATATATATATATATATATATATATATATATATATATTGGTTAGTTGATATTTATTTACATCTTATTCTTTATTTATTGTTAGTGGTTGCAAACATTAACAAGTGCCATTAAATCTTGCATAGCTTGGGAAAGTGGGTTAGAATTTGGTAGGAGTAAATATCAAAGACTCAATGCTTTAAACCTTGTTTAATAGAATCGCTTAGGAATAAATGAGTTTTATTTGGCATATATTGATTGTTATTAATTGCAACTTTTTTATATTTGCAAAAAACATAAGGAGAACATACTACTCAACTATTGGAAAATATTGGGTAGTCATTTAGAATTCATTTGCATATCAAAAGAATTTTTCATTAGAAATATATCATATTGACACTGATAGCATTACGCTACATGTGAGGGGGCACATCCTTGGTTTCTTTAATCAAATTATTTACATTCTCAATATTACAACTAGATGCTACTTAAAACCAAACTCAATTCATACTCTTGTTACTATTAATTCATACTCTTGTTACAGTTAACCAGATAAAATTACGACTTTAGTCGAGCAACACATTATTAGAGTAACCTTTTCACATCTATTCCTTGTGGGATTCGACCCCAACCTTATTGGGTTACTATTATACAAGGCGTGCCTTACACTATTTATTAAAGTGTAATTTGACCATATCATGGGACCACGCGAACGCGAAGAACAAAAACCCTATGCACTAAACAGACAAAAACGTGCAACTTTCAATAGTTCAAAAACTTTCCGAAACCCATTCTAAACTCACCCGAGCCCTCGGGGCTCCAAACCAAAGATGCATACTAACTCAAAAATATCATATGAACTTATCTGTATGATCAAATCACCAAAATAACCTCATAAACAACCAATTTAGCATAGAAATCTAAGAATGATCTCAAAACTTTCAAAGTAGGAATTTTTACAACTACAAGTCCGAATCACCTCAAATGACTTCTGTTTCTTACCAAATTTCATAGACTCATATTATTTCACATATAAGACCTGTACCGGGCTCCAGAATTAGAATACGGGTCTGATACCATCAAATTCTAAATTCATTTCATTTCCAAAACTCATAGAAACTTTTAGAAAACAATTTTTTTTTTAATTTATTTCTCAGACTTCAATTATGGGAATAAGCTCGAGTCCCATATTTTTCCACGAAACCTCGAGGACTGGCAAATCATGGGACCGAGACCATTTTTCCAAAATTTGACCGAAGTCAACTTAAATGCATTTTATGTCAAAATTTTAACATTTTCAAAGATTTTCACGTAATAGCTTTCCGGCTACGCTCCTGCACTGCGCATGCAAATTGAGGTGATATTGAAAGAGGTTTTCAAGGCCTTGGAATGCAGAATTTATTTAAAAACAAGTGATGACCTTTTGGGTCATCCCATTTTCCACCTCTAAAACAACCGTTCGTCCTCTAATGGACATAAGAAGGAAGTATATGAGTCGGGGAAAAGAAGGGAATAATGGCTCCGCATATCAAACTCGGCCTCCTAAGTTGATGCCCCAACAAGCTGACCTACCCACTGAACACGAACAGAAGAAAACTCTTCGATCTCAACTGACAAACATACTGGTCTAGAATAGGTACTTGGTTTTCCTCATAAGACAAGTCCTTGTCGAACCGCACAGTGCTGAAAACTAACACAAGGGATGGATCGTCGTGATACATCCGAAGCATGGACATATGAAACACTGGATGCATAGCTGATAAGAATGACAGCAATGCAAGTCTATAAGTCACCTCTCCCACTCGCAATAATCATAAACATGCCAATGAACCTAGGGCTATGCTTTCCCTTCTTCCAAAATCTCATCACGCCCTTCATAGGCGGAACTTCAAGAAACACCCGCTCATTGACCATAAAATCCAAATCTCGAACCTTGCGGTCAACATAGCTCTTTTTCCTGGAGTGGGCTGTACGAAGCCTATCCTGAATAATCCTAACCTTTTCCAAGGCATCCTAAACCAGATCCATACCCAACAATCGTGCCTCCCCCGGCTCAAACCATCCAACTGGAGACTGACATCGCTTTCCATATAAAGCCTCATAAGAAGCCAACTGGCTACTTGACGTAGCTGTTGTTGTAGGCAAACTCTACTAAAAGCAAAAACTTATCACAAGAGTCTCCAAATTTTATGACACAAGCTTAGAGTATATCGTCCAAAATCTGAATAGTCTGTTCGGACTGCCCGTCTATCTGAGGATGAAATGTTATGCTCGACTCAACTCATGTGCCCAACTCTAGCTGAACTTTTCTCTAGAAATGCGAGGTAAATTGCGTACCTTGATCCGAAATAATCGACACGGGCAAACCATGAAGACGAACAATCTCACAGTTACAGACATCAGCTAACCTCTCAGAAGAATAGGAGACTGCCACAGGAATGTAATGCGCTGACAATTCAAACACCGAGCCACATATGCAATTATATCCTTCTTTGTTCTCTACCACCAGTAATGCTATCGCAAATCGTGAAACATCTTCGCGGCACCCAGATGAATAGAGTACTGAGAGCGTTGGGCCTCCTCTAAAATTAACTCTGGGAGTCCATCCACATTAGGCAGACATACTCGACCCTGCAATCCCAAAACTCCATCATTTCCTACGGTGACTTGCTTGGCACCTCCGTGTTGCACCGTGTCTCTAAGGAAAAACAAATGGGGATCATCATATTGCCGATCACGGATATGCTCCAATAAAGAAGAACAAGCGTCCGTGCAAGTTAACACTCGACTGGGCTCAGAAACATCCAACCTCATGAACTGACTGGCCAAAGCCTAAACATCCAAAGAAAGCGGCCTCTCACTGACCCCAATATAAGCAAGACTGCCATACTGGCTAACTTACTACTCAAAGCATCGACCACCACATTGGCCTTTCCCGGATGATATAAGATAGTGATATCGTAGTCCTTTAATAGCTCCAACCTCCTTGTCTGCCTCAAATTCAACTCTTCTTCTTGAACAAGTACTGCATATTCTTGTGATCCGTGAACGCCTTACATGCCATGCCATACAGATAATGCCTCCAAATCTTCAATGCGTGAACACTGACTGCTAACTCCAAATCATGAACCCAATAGTTCTTCTCATGAATCTTCAATTGCTGTGAAGCATAAGCGATGACCTTGTCATCCTACGTCAACACCGCACCAAGTGCAATATGAGATGCATCACAATAAACTCTATATGGCGTGAACCTCTAGAAAAAACCAACACCGGTGCCGTAGTCAAAGCTGTCTTGCGCTTCTGAAAGCTCGCCTCACACTCTTTCGACCACCTCAACTGGCACTCTTCTAGGTCAACCTTGTCATGGGGGTTGCAATGGATAAAAACCCTCCACAAACTGATGATAGTGGCCTGCCAACCCTAAGAAACCCCAGATCTATTTAGCTGATGCTAGTCTAGTTTTTACTGCCTCAATCTTCTTCGGATCAACCTGAATACCCTCTGATGATACGACATCACCCAGGAATGCAGCTGAACTCAACCAGTACTCACAATTCGAGAATTTAGCATACAACTTACTATCCCTCAATGTTTAAAGAACCACTCTAGGATGTTGCTCATGCTCTTCCCGTCAGCGGGAATATATCAAAATATCAATGAAGACTAACACGAATGAATCCAAGTAAGACCTGAACACTCAGTTTCATCAGAACCATAAATGCTGCTGGGGAATTTATCTACCCGAATGACATTACCAAGAACTCATAATGCCCGTACCGAGTGTGGAAAGCTATTTAAGCGACATCGAATGCCTTAATCTTCAATTGATGGCAGAAAGATCTCAAGTAAATCTATAAAAATACCTTGGCACCCTGAAGTTGATCAAACAAATCATAAATCCTTGGCAATGGATACTTATTCTTGATTGTAACTTTGTTCGACTGCCGGTAATCAAAATAAATTCTCATCGATCCATCCGTCTTCTTAACAAACAACACCAGCGCACCCCAAGGAAAAACATTGGGTCTAATGAAACCCTTCTCAAGCAAGTCTTGCAACTGCTCCTTCAAATCGTTCAACTTAGACGAGGCCATACGATAAGATAGAATAGAAAATGGGATGCGTGCCTTTATCTAAATCAATGCATAAGTCAATACCCCTGTCGGGTGGTATACCTGACAGGTTTGAAGGAAATACCTAAGGGAACTCACGAACATCAGTCACAAAATCAATAGAAGGAACCTCGACACTAGAATCACGAACATGTTCCAAATAGGCAAAACACCCCGTCTCGACCATATGCATAGCCTTCACATAAGTGATAACACTAAGGGTAGAATGACCAGGAGTCCCTCTTCACTCTAAATGAGGTAAACTCGGCAAGCCTGAGGTCACATTCTTGGCATGGAAGTCCAAGATAGCATGGTAAGATGATAACCGGTGCAACCCAAATATAACATCGAAATCAAACTTGTCCAGAAGCAAAAAATCTACACAAGTCTCAAGACCCTCCATCACAACTATACAAGAGCGATGGACTCGATCTACCATAATAGAATCACCCATCAGTGTAGACAGATATATACATGGGCACCAGAGGAATCACTAAGCATGATAAGATATGATGCAAAATAAGATGACACATAGAAGTATGTAGACCTTGGATCAAATAAAACTAAAGCATCCTGACCACAAACCAGAATAGTACATGTGATAACTACATCTAAAGTTTCAGCCTTAGGCCTGGCTGGAAGAGCATAACTTTAGGGCTGGGCCCCACCACCCTGAGCTACATCTCTGGGAAGTCCTGCAGTTGGCTGGCCTCTACCTCTAATGGTCTGAGCTCACCTCTAATACCTCTACCGCCACCTCTACCACCTTTACCCCCACCCCTAACTAGCAGAGCGAGCGGCGGAACACCTGGTGCCTGAACAGTAGCACGGGAACCCTGCTGCTGCGACTGAGTACCCACCAATCTCAAATAAAGCCCTCCCGATATGACCATACTCACCATACTCAAAACATCCAACTGAATGTTTCAGCCAAGGAGACTAAGACTGACCCTGGCGACCTCAATGACCACCTCAAAACTCTGGAGCGATAATGCAATAATAGAAGATGGTGGTGCACTATAGGGCTACTGATCATAATACTACATATGAGAACCACGACTATCTGAAGCACCGTGAGAAACTTGAAGTGTTGACTAAAAAGGCCTAGGAAGATGGCCTCTACCATACGAATCCCTGCCTTCAGATGAGGCACCACTGAATCTGGCTGAATGAGGAGGCCTCTTGTTCTACCCATGACCACCTCCCTGTGACAGAACCATCTCCACTCTCCTCGCCATATTAGCCGCCTCCTGGATAAGAATCTCTCTACCTGTCTCCCTAGACATCTAAAGACGAATCAGATTAATAAGTCATTCAATGAACCTCCTCACCCTATCTCTCTTGGTGGGAAATATGATAAGATCATGATGAGCCTAGTCAAAAAATCTGGTGTCATACTGGGTAACAGTCGTAGAACCCTACTGGAGATGCTCAAACTGCCTCTGATAGGCCTCTCTCTAATTGATGGATAGAAACTTCTCCAGAAATAGCTGAGTAAACTACTCCCAAGTCAAAGTTGGCGATCCGGCTGGTCTAGCTAAACAATAATCTCTCCACCAAGTCTTGGTGGATCTCGACAAGCGAAAAGTAGCAAAATCGACCCCATTGGTCTCTATTATCCCCATGTTCCTGATAACCTAATGACAACTGTCTAAATAATATTGGGGATCCTAAGAAGATGCACCAGAGAAAGTAGTAGTGAAGAGTTTGGTAAACCTATCCAATCTCCACAAAGCATCGGCAGATAGAGCTGCTCTATCACCGATCTAAGCTACCACACCCGGCTGAACAGCTCCAACTAACTGAGCTTCTGGAGTATGAAACTGGGTATCCATCTGCTCGAGAGTGCGAGTAACAGGAGTTGGGCTCCTCCTCAAGCCTGAGATACGGTTGGTGCTACAGGGAGCAAGCCTGCCCAGGTGAGACTCTCCATAAGTCCTTCTACATGGACCACAGCATCCTTGAGTACAGGGGTAGCAACAAAAAAAACTCCATTACCTAATTTGGGCCCACCAGAACTATTTGGGATGTAAACTCATCATCAAAGTCAACCTGAGGCTCCGCCGCTGGTGTTGCTGCTCTGGGCTGAGCTCTGCCCCTATTTCGGCCTCTAACGCGGCCTCAGCCTCGGCTTTGCCCTCTGCCCCTCATGGGAGCTGCTGCTGCGAGCTCGTGATGCTGATCGTTGGATGAGGAAGAGCGTGTTCTTGTTGTTTGCGAAAGAACAAAGTAGAAATTCAATTAGCATTGAGAAACCAAATCCTACGACAAGAAAGAGTAAATGTGAAGTTTTTCCTAGCTCTGTAACCTCTGGTGGATAAATACAGACATCTCCGTACCAATCCCTCAGACTCTACTAAGTTTGTCCGTGAATTGTGAGACCTATGTAACTTAGAGCTCAGATACCAACTTGTCACGACCCGAATTTCCCACCCTCAGGAGTCGTGATGGCACCTACTCATAGAAGCTAGGCAAGCCGCGAAATAAAGAATCACCAACTCTTCCGTTTTAGCCCTTTTTAACAATTTGAGTTAACAGGTAATCAAATTTGAAATATTAACGATATATAAAATCAAGAGGAAGACTTAATCTGCTAAAATAACCAAAGCCAGTACGACAATGCAAACATACGTCTCTACCCAGAATCTGGTGTTACAATATCACGTACTATCTATGAATACTACAATAATTGTCTGAAAAGAAAGTACAATCTGTCTCGAAAACAAATGAAAATAGAGTGTAGCATCAACACAACCGACCCTATGTGCCTAGCCTAACTCGACGAAGTAGTGACAAGGCTAGTACCAGACTACTAATAAAACCTGTGCAGTTATATAATATGTAGCAGAAAATAAAATAGGAACAACAAGTAAGGATCGGATGAGGTACATGTTGCGGGGGTATATCAATATCAACAGTAAATTAAGAAAAGGCATGAGGACAACTTAGAATTTACAACAAAACACTAAGGAACTTGTAACCAATCAATAAACACTTTATATCACCAATTGTTGCAGCGTGCAACCCGATTTCAACACATAACAATATTGTTGCGGCATGCATCCCGATCCATATTATTTATCATTGTTGTGGCATGCAACCCAATCCAATTATATCATTGTTGCTGCATACAACCCAATCCACATATAATATTATTGCGGCCTGCAACCCGATCCAAATATATCATTGTTGCGGCGCACAACCTGATCTACATATATAATCAACAATAATTCTAAAAGGAGTCCCGGCAAGGGATCAATAAAGAACTACACTATCCTTGCAAGGGAATCAACAGTATAAGTAACTAAATCACCTAACGGAGCTAACCAAATCATAAAATTTCAATACGAGATCATATACCAACAACTCAAAACTTGGTCAAATCTTTCAAATTTTAAGCTTCAATATAAGAAATGTTCTTCCAAATTCATTCTGATCATCCTAAAAATCAAAATCAACGATTTACATAAGTCATAATATATCACACAAGGCTAGTCATGCCTAAGGTGTATCCGGTTCCGGTTCTGGCGGTTCCGGTTCTGGCGGTTCTGGTTCTGGCGGTTCTAGCGGTTCTGGCGGTTCCGGTTCTGGTGGTTCCGGACCCGGAACCGCTACCATCCGGTTCCGGTTCTGGCGGTTCCCGGCGGTTCTGAAATTTTTTATCTTTTTTTAAATCAATATCCTGTATAGTAGTCATTAGTATATTGTAGAATATATTTTATATGGTGTACTACGTTATTAGTATAGTATATATTATGTTTGGTAATTAGTATATATTGTGTATAAGTAGTGTATATTTTGTATATAAGTAGTATATATTGTATTTAAGTAGTATACATTGTATATAAGTAGAGTATATTGTGTTGTAGTTAGTAATTAGTATAAATTGTATATAAGTAGTATATATTGATAAAAGAATGTTGTCATTAGTATATTGTGTTGTATGTTATATATTGTATGTTATATAAATATTCAAGGATTGATACAGAAGTAAAGACAGAGAAATATTGAGACAAGATATTCAAGGATATGATAAAGAGCATATTTATTGACCAAAATGGCATATCTTTCTTAGTCTTCCTTCCCCCAATGGAATGAGCACAACATGGTACTAATACAACCATTAAAAGGAAAAAAACTAAAAGAAGACATGCCAATGTACAAGTTACATCATAATTTATGCATTATTTCTAACAAATCTCATAAAACCTTCAAGGTTTGGAGGTGGTTGTGTTGGCGGTGGTGGAAATGAAGCTTGTTCATCACCACTTCCGGGTGAAGTTGCTTCCTGAGCAAGTTCTGCTATCATTTCTTCATAGCACTCATCTATTTCTAGTTGTGATTCAGCTAGGCCAAAGTTCCTTCTTTCTGCGCGGATCCAATCTCAAAAAAGCACTGATTTTTGCAAGTTGTCCCGCATCGACGCTCTGTGATCACCTATTTGTAGTCTTGCTTGACTAAAAGCGCTCTCCGATGCAACAGTTGACGCTTGAACCGATAGAACATCCCGAGCCATCCTTGCAAGAACGGGAAAATGCTTTTCCCTTGTCTTCCACCAATCCAAAAGGTCGAAAGAGCCGTCTGGATTCTCATTCTCTAGTCCCTGCGACAAATAAACTTGAAGCTCATTTAGATGGGAAATTTCATCTAAATTATCCCCTTGACTACCCCTGAACTCCGGCCACGATTTAAGAGTTGTTAAGCCAGCAGCTCTTTTAGACGACTGTGATGTAGACGAAGTAGGGGTTGGAATATTAGGCCTAGCATGCTCTAATGCCTGTTTATACGCATTATAAACAGTTTGAGCATTAACTTTAATTGATGCTTTGGCATCAGCTAGTGTAGCAATTTCTACTTCTGAAAGATCTAAAGATTGATAATAGTAGAATACCAAAAGTTAGGACCTCCTAATTTCATAGTTGGGTTTAACATAGCAGACACACCATATATAGGAGGGATTGGAAAAAAATAGTTTTTAAACTTCTTTTTCATTTCAGTTATTGCAATTTCATAAATGTCCCCTCCCTCGCTAAAATCAACAAACAAATTAGCAAGTGCGGCAATATAAACTAAACAGTTAGAAATAGTTGGATAATATTGGCCAGATAAAGCATTTGTAGCCACATGAAAATAGACATACGATTAGTTATATGGGTAAATAAATAGCGCAAGTATTGTTCATATTCATGCTTGTATTTATAAATATCGGCCTTAACTGTGGCGTGAGGCCAACCTTTATACGTAAGATTGAATTCTCTTCTAATATAATGAATCCATGCAGGATTAGAAGCAAAATAATAAGGCAAACACATAGCTGTAATCATTTAAGCTAATTCTTCACGATCCTTAATTGGATCGCAATATAATATACCTCCGGTGACTATGTTTATTCCTGGTTGAACTAGATTTGAATGTAGAATCAGCACTTGTCCTCCCCTCTTGTTGCGCTTTCAATTGCAAATATCTAGCCTTATCGCTAGGGTGTAATCTTATATGCTTAACTAAACTACCCGTGCCGCTACAATCTCCAGTATACCTATGAACAAGTAATTTCCCACAAGATTTACACTTTGCCTTATCTTGTTCTCTTAGTTGAATAAAAAATTGCCAAACTAATGATGTTTCTGTACGTTTAGGAGGTTGTCTACTAAAAGTGGGAGTTTGTACGGGTGGGTGTGCCGGTTCATCACCTAAGTTATGAGCAGGACTAGTAGGTGTATCATCTAAATCTACTGGAGTTTGGGTTTCATCATCATCATCATCATCCTCATTTCCCTCTAAGATAGGTGCATTAGGATAAAGAGCATTCATAATATCATCGTCTATTCTATCACCAACTGCTACATCATGTAGAAAATCAATATCGCTAAATTGAAAACACGGGTGATCACTATCAAGGATTCCGAAGGGTTCATTAGGATTTCTAGGTTGGCTACTACTTCGAACTTGCTTATCTTTTCTAGGTCGGGGAGCCAGGGGAGGGGTAGTATTTTGGCCACTACTTTCACCTGTTTTAACTTTTCCTTTACCGAACATTTTTTTCAACGAAAATACCATAATAATTATATTAAGCAAACTAACAACACACAAAAATATTCTTAGCACGTAAGAGTTGAAACGAGTTTACCGGATTGACGAACAACTTCTTCAAAATTGAAAATCATTGAAATTGAACACTTGAAAACTTCAATTCAACAACTTCACAATGTTTTACGAATTTGCAACAATAAATTAAGCACTTGCACTAGAAAGATTGAAAGAGAGCTTGAGAGAAATTGAGAGAGATTGAGAGATATTGATTAATTGGTGAATAAAAATGAAAGAATGAGGGGGTATTTACAGTTGAGAAATGGAAAATAGTGTAATTATATAAAGTTTGGGGTTAAATTAAAGTTTGGGGGCCAAATGGCTATTTTTTAAACTTCCAAACGGCTACTTTTGAAAAATAGCCGTTTGGAAATTATGTTAAAAAAAATAATTTTGAAAAATTACCGTTACAGAACCGTTTGGATTCGCTAGAATCGGTCCGGTTCTGGTTCCGGTTCTGGCGGTTCCGGTTCTGGCGGTTCCAACGGGTAGAACCGCCCCGCCACGGTTACCGGGAACCGCCAGAACCGGCAGAACCGCCAGGGCTGCGGTTCCGGTCCGGTTCTGATTCGGAACCGCCAGATTTACACCCTTAGTCATGCCCAAGAATTAGCGATCGAAGTGCAAAAGCTCAAAACAACCGGTCGGGGCGTCACATCCTCCCCGACTTAAACATACATTTCTCCTCGAACGTGCCCAAAGTTGTTCCGAAAACCATCAAATCGATGTGTAACCTCACCATGCACATTCCACGGGTGATCCCACATCACCATATCTCATATAGGTGTGATAACACCATGTAACTGAAATTTCACAATCCAACCTAGCCCATAAACCTTATAACCACATTTCCAATTCTAAAATCATCCACAAGACCAGAATCTCATATCTATACTCTGAATAAGCCTGAACAAGCTGTAACAAACTATACCTGCAACCTTAGATGAAATTACGTGATATAGCACATAACTCGAACACTCATAGTAATAACTTCTAATTACAGCAGTTTCTCAAAATAACCGAATACCAATAATAAATCTCTTATCAAACAGAGCCTCATTTGACCACTTTCGTATACTGCCAATGATAAATGAAACACATGGTAAGTCATAAACATCCCCCAGATCAACCATTCATGAAGCCACTCCTCCTTTCGCAAGGACCCTAGCAAATTTAAGAGCCGAACATCGATATTATCCTCCCAACATACTTACACTGAATCCTTTTGTATTCATTTTATATCTCTAGGATCTCATCTAATCCAACACAGCTACTCTGGTGAAATGACACATCCATTCCATCGAAAGCCACAACTCGTGCAATCCGCACACCAATAAGCAACAATCCGAATGTACTCAATTCATTAAATATGGCGCAAGTGAAAGAGATGTACCGCAAGCTCACCAGTACCACCACACACAATGTTGAGAACCCGTCACACATCGTAGATACAGGACACACGAATCTAACTTGAAGGATCATACCTCCACATAACTTCACTGAAATGCGCAACCCCATCCAAACATTGTTCACATGAAACACCTCAAGTCACTATGCTCAAATCGGCAACCGCGCGCAATTTGATGTCTAGAACCAAAGCAAATCATCATAACCACAGCAAAGCAATTGACACAAAATTACACAAACCTGAAAGGACAAAACCGATACGCCATCTGCCGAGCAATACGCAATGTTTTTCCCTCTTGAATTCCAACTGAGAGAACCCAATAAAAATTGCACCGCGTGTGCCTATAACCAACAAATCCTAACACCTCGCAACACAAAAAGGTAACTCATAGATCTCCCCATATAACTAAGTAGCTCAATAACAATCGAATCAACACATCCCTCAACAATACAACTCGGAGTCAACCAAGCCGAATCAATGTAGAATACATATCCAGTTCGGTATACCAATGAACCCCTTACCAAAGAGTTCCTCAAGTTGCTCCTTCAACTCCTTTAACTCCGTCGGTGCAATGCGATATGGTGCCCATCACCAAATCAGTATCGAAATCAGCAACCCTATCTGGAGACATGCCCGGCAGCAGGAAACACATCCGACAAATACCTCACCACCGGAACTAAATCAATGGTAGGAGTCTCTACACTAACATCCATCACGAAGACCAAATAAGTAGGAAAATACTTCCTAGCCATCTGCTGGGTCTTCAAAATATAAAACCACCCTACTGGGAACATAATCCGTCGAACCTCGCTACTCACTCCGTGGCATTCCTGACATAGCCAGCGTCGTTTTCCTAGTGCAGCAATCCAGAATAACACAACACTGAGCCAACTAGTCTATTTCCAATATCACATCCAAAATCTAGTATACTAAGCAATAAGGATCCCCTCGGATCTCCAAACGCCAATAGTTACCACACAAGACCGATATATGCAGTCCACAACTAAGACCTAATCTTTTATGAGAACTCCCAGTCTCCAAATCCATATAACATATGAATCACCATATCCGATCCCAACTCCACCATCCGAATATACAACACACCTCTAATACCCAATCATCCGGGGAGAGGTATTCCTATAATTCTTCTGTTCCACCAAGCAAACTTGAATATTAGCAGCCAATCCAATAAGAGAGTTCTGCAATAATAATGAAGTATACTCAACTCAAACATATCACCCTTTCTAAAATGTTTACCCTCACCAAGCCATACCAATAAGTGATCTCATTTATCTATTCATCTCAACTGTCCATGCTACCTAAGAATTTGTGACCTTCCTTCAAAACTCAACCGCGACTTTACACATGAAAATCTCAATCATACACAACATGCCGCATATACCATACCATCTTAAGATAAACATGAGAACTTCATATCCCTTTAGAGCCACAAGCAGCTATGTACTCAAATAGACAAGAACTTTCCATTGGCCCCATCTAGAAGAAAGTCACTACACATCCCATGCTCCTCACGCGCGTAGAAAATGTACATCTTTAGTTGTGGTATAAACCATTAAGAACTCTTCGAAATCCATTTGAACAAAACTAAACCGTCAGGATTGAATCCTTCTAACTCAACCAAGTTATGCAAGCCACTAAAACCCATGAAAAATTCCATGAAACACCTATAGAAACTCATTACCTTGTAAGCATCCAAAGAACTAATCATATCCTTACCATACCGATCCGGCCTACTACCAAGCTATCCCATCTATCCGAGTTTTCTTCTGATTTACCTTCAACTTGATACTTCTTCTTGCTATAATACCATAATTCCTCAACCCAGACTCACTATACAAGACCCAAGCATAAAAATCACCATCTAAGGCTCATAAGCCGCTGAATACTCTCTTAAATATTTCCAAAATGACCACATTCATAATGCCTACCCTGAAGGGACTTCCTGCTAATCCAAATTCGTTACCTTTACCTTCCTGATACTAATATATAGAATCTCATGACGATATAGAAACTCCATGAGTCTTGACACCCTTCAATGAAAAACTCAATTTCTAGCCAAATATACAAATTGAAAATCTCCAATTATTACATGTAAAATCTTGAACCCACTAGAACTATTCTCAAGAGTCATCCACTTTACTCAAACCATAATTATGCCGATCAGACGGACGGACGACTTTGCTCCAATAGCACTCCAACACCGCCTGTAACCTCACCTTAATACAACTAAGCAACTTCTTGTTCTATGCACCGCACATTCTTTACCAATAACAAACCAAGTCATTATGTGATTCTCATACACCCATAAAGCATAGCATAACCTTTATTGAAATTTCCTTTACTCAAGCCATCCTTAGTCTCAAACTCCGTAAGCCATAACTGATTCTCCAATACGCCTCAAACTGGAACCAACATAGCACATAACCGTGCAATCAACTAATCAATAGTAGACTCCCCACTTGGCTCAAAGCCACAGATCAAAACACACAATAACTCGTAATGCATATACTCTATTAGTGCCATAATATCGTAGTGAGATTGAACTCAATCCTTTATAAGCTCGTGAAATACAGACCATCCAGTAATTTAAATCTTCTGAAAATCTTGCACTCACCCTCGTAAGAGTCAAGCCCATTTTATTAGGCGACCCAAATTCACATTGCAACACATATATTTTACTGTTAACAAAGATCTTTTGTGATGACCCGACTATTCGTCTTAAGAATTTACGCCCTGATCCCCTATTAACTGCTTCTCTTAAGTTCAATTTTGCTATTTTGGTTTTTCGAGATGTTCGGTGTTGGGTTTCGGAGAGTTTTGGGAAACTTAGTCCCTAAATGAGAGCTTAAGTTTTAGAAAGTAGTCCATAGTTGGAACAGTATGAAGACAACCTCAGAATGGAAATATGATGGTTTTGTTAGCTTCATTAGGTGATTTTGGGGTTGAGATCATGTTCGGCATGCATTTTGGAAATTCGTATCTCATTTAGGCTTGAAATGCTGAAGTTTGAATTTTTGAAGTTTCCCGTCCGACGGTGATTTTTTAATCCAAGGGTTGGAATGGAATTTTGGAAGTTTTAGTAGCTCCGTCACATTGTTTGGGATATGTGTGTAAAATATCAGGTCATTCGAACGTGTTTTGGTTAGGTTTTTTTATCAAAAGCGTGTTTTGATGAAATTTGAAGTTCTTAGGCTCAAATCCTCGATTAATTTGAGTTTCCGGCATTGTTTTAGGTGGTTTATGGATTGTTACAAGTTTGAATGATATAATAGGATACGTTCATAGGTTTGGTTGAGGTCCCGGGGGCCTCGGGTGTGTTTCAGATGCTCAATGGAGCATTTCGGTGTTGTAATAATTGCAGAAAATCGTTCAGCTATTGCAGACCAAAAATCCATCTTCGCGTTTGCGCCTTCCCTCTCACGTTCGCGTATCTTTGACTTCCTTCTTCAATGTGTTTGCGTCCTCCTCCACGCATTCGCATAGAGTAATTCTACAGGAGTACCAGTTTCTTTATCGCATTTGCAGGTAGTCCTTTGTGTAGCTTCGAGGTCCAAGGCCTTCGCGTTTGAGTTCTCCCCCTCGCGATCTAAAGGGAATTTTTGGAAACTTCCATTTTTCTTCTACACAAACGCGAGATCACCTCTGTGTTCGTGATGTTTTAAATATCTGGACAGATATAAACATTTCAAAATCCGAGGGTTAGCCATTTTTATCAAAACACATGCTTGGGAGCTCGGATTTGGAGACATTTCGAAGGTTTTTTTAGAGAAACTACTGGGTAATGATTCTATGCTCCCTCATGCTTAAAACCCACTAATATAATCACGAATTCATCCTTAATTTCGGATTTTGAATGAAAAATGGGGAAAACTTCATAAGTGGGTGTTTGTCCTCCGATTTGGAAGATTTTTATATGGTTAGACTCGTGAGAGTATGAGGGTTTAGAAAATAAGAAAATTATCCAATTCCGAGACGTTGGCCTGAGGGGAATTTCGGTCATTTTACCTAATTTTGTGCCTTAGCCTTGAACTAAATAGTAGAATCAGTTGCTTGCGATGTTATATACGATATGTAATTGAATTGAATAGAATCGGGCCATTTGGAGTCGGATACTCGTGGATAAGGCGTGGTTTCCAGTTGATTTTTGTGCCGGTTCGAGGTAAGTGACTTGTTTAACCTTGTGTGGGGGACCTTTCCCCTTAGGACATGATATTTGATATTTGAATGCCTCGTACGTGAGGTGACGAGTGCATACTTGAGCTAATTGTTGAAAATCCGTTTTTACTTGAAGTATTTAAATTGAGTTTTCTTGCTTACTACTTATTCTAATTG
The DNA here is from genome assembly GCA_034376525.1 of Nicotiana benthamiana. Taxonomy (NCBI): domain Eukaryota; kingdom Viridiplantae; phylum Streptophyta; class Magnoliopsida; order Solanales; family Solanaceae; genus Nicotiana; species Nicotiana benthamiana. The sequence goes on along the minus strand of CM067341.1, from coordinate 43,418,003 downwards.
GAAGTTTACCCTGTATTAGTTTAGAGAAGCATGTTTAGTTGACTTACTTGCCTATTTGCTTAAACTGTCTTGTTTGCACTCCGTGAAGCATGTTAGGATAGGATTTACTATTACTTGTTTCTGAGTTTAGCACTTATCCTAATGTTTGAGCTGTTATTGTGTGCTTTAAATTTGGGACTTTGGGACGACATCCCGGGAGATACCCATGTACTTGATATGTTCTGTATTGAGGGTGCGGGATGCCAAGAGATCTATCGCACATGCATTTATATATATAGAGGATACCAAGCGATCCTCGGGATCCAAGATATACCTGCCTTACCTATTGATGATACCAAGAGATCCTCGGGATACCAAGAGATCCGAAGTTGTTATTCTTGTTGTGAGCAGTATTTTCCTTATGTTATTATGTTTCTGCTTTCTACTACTGTTTTTCCTTATTTATCCTATTTAGATTCTTATTGTAGACTTTATTTATATTGTTCTCTTTAATTTATCATTTATTATGTTTTATTTTAGTAGGGCCCTGGCCTTCCTCGTCAGTAACTGGCCGAGGTTAGGCTTGGCACTTACTGAGTACCACTGTGGTGTACTCATACCCCTTCTGTGCATGTTTTTCATGTGCAGATCCAGTTACTTTCACCCAAGCTTATCACTCCCGAGGCGGAGATATCTAGCTGAGATTTCGGGGTACTTCTGTCGTGTTCGCAGACCAGTAGTATCCATCTTATTCCAGCTTTAGTAGATAGTCATTCCTTTCTTTAAGTTGTTTAGAAATTCTAGAGTTAGAGCAGTGTATTACTCTTCTATTAGCCTATGTTTCCCGTAATTTTTCGGGTTTTGGGATGTTGTTATAGATGTTCGTGATGTTGAGTTGTGTATCCCAAGCGGCACTTATATATGATTTTACGCATTATTAGGCTTACCTAGTCATAGGGACTAGATGTCGTCACGACATGTTCATGGTGGGTGAACTAGGGTCGTGACAAGTTGGTATCAGAGCTATAGGTTCATAAGAGTCATGGAACATAGGCTGGGTTATTAGAGTCTCGTTGATTGGTACGGAGACGTCTGTACTTATCTACGAGAGGCTATGTAACTCTTTAGAAAAAATCTTCACTTCATTGATTTCCTAGTCGTGCGTTATTTTTGACATCAATTCTAAACTTCTGTCTTCTATTCTCTCACAGATGGTGAGGACATGTGCTACTCGAGACGATCAGGCATCCGTGCCCCCTACTGCAGCTGTTAGAGGTTAGGGCCGGGGCAGAGGCCGTGGACACGCCTGTGGTGCAACCAGAGCACCTGTGCGAGCTGTCGCTAAGGTACCAATAGCAGATCTAACCAAAGTTCAGGCACCTGACATTCCTACAACCACTACTACTTCATACCTTCGAGAGACACTGGCACAGTTTATGAGCATGCAAACCATGTTGGCTTAGGTAGGGTTGCTTCCCCTTGTTTCACCCACATACCAGGCAGGGGGAGAAGCATAGACCCCCGCCGCCCGCACTCCTGAGCAGTGAGTACATGTTGAGCAGGTCCCAGAGATCATTCTTGTGCAACCTGCAGTACCAGTTTAGCCCGAGGATGGGGCAGCTGCTTCCGAGGATGAGCAGCGGAGGCTTGAGAGATTCAAGAAGTATGATCCTCCAGTTTTCAGTGGGTTAGCATCAGATGATGCCTTGGGATTTCAAGAAGAGTGTCATCGTATTCTTCGCACTATAGGTATATCCGGATCCAACCAGGTTTTTTTTACTGCCTTTCAGCTTCGGGGAGCCGCCTATGATTGGTGGCAGACTTTTGAGATAGACAACCCATCCGAGGCGGCTTCACTAACTTGGACACAGTTCTCGGATATTTTGATGAGAGATTTTGTCCCTCAGAGTCTCAGAGACGCATGGCACGCAGAGTTTGAGCATTTGAGCCAGGGTTCTATGACCATTTCAGAGTATGCTATCCGTCATACCAGATTGGCTAGGCATGCACCATACTTGGTTGCTACAGTCTGCGAGAGAGTTCACCGGTTCATTGAGGGTCTTATTCCACCCATCAGATCTAGCATATCTCGACAGATGGAGATGGACATTCCTTATCAGCAGGTAGAGAGCGTTGCTAGGAGGATCAAGGGTATGCTCGCTAGTGAGCAAGAGGAGAAAAAGTCCAAGAGGTCTCGAGAATCGGGGCATTACTCTGGTGCCCGTACCCAAGAGCAGGTCGTCATGGTAGGGGTTATATGGGTCACCCCATTCATTCAGCTATTCCATCATCCAGCAGTGTTCCAACTCCTCCTAGACCTCAAGAGCCTTACTACGCACCTCCGATTTCTAGCACGCCTCCTACGCGGGGTGCTTTCAGAGGTCACTCTAGTAGACTTGGCCTCAGCTAGTCACAGTAACCATGTCCTCCCAAAGCTTGTTTCGAGTGTGGTGACATCCTCCATGTGGTGATAGATTGCCCTAGACTTTGGAGGAGTGCACCTCCACAGACTTCTCAGTCACAACACGCTCAACAGAGTTCTCAGGCCATGATCACAGCTCCAGGTGCTACCCCATCTGCCTATCCAGCTAGGGGTTGAGGTCGGGGAGGTAGAGGTCACCCTAGAGGGGAGGATAGGCCTGATATTATTTCACTCCTACTCGTACCGAGGCTGTTACCTCCGATTCTGTAATCACAGGTATTATACTGTTTTATCACAGAGATGCATCAGTTCTATTCGATCCATGCTCCACTTATTCTTATGTGTCTTCTTATTTTGCTCCGTATTTGGGTGTAGCCCGAGATTCTTTGAGTTCTCCTATTTATATTTCTACTCTTGTGGGAGATTCTCTTGTTGTTGACCGCATTTACCAGTCGTGTTTGGTCACTATTCGTGGTTTTGAGGCCAAAGTAGATTTATTTTTACTCAGTAGGGTTGATTTTAATATTATCTTGGGCATGGACTGGTTTTCTCCCCATTATGTCATATTGATTGTTGCCAAGACCGTGATGTTGGCTATGTCAGGCATTACGCGTGTTGAGTGGAGTGGTACTTTAGATCACACTCCTAGTAGAGTTATCTCGTTTCTTCAAGCTCGGCATATGGTTGGGAAGGGGTGCTCCGTTTATCTAGCCTATGTGAGAGATGTTAGTGTTGATACCCCTTATATTGATTCGGTCACAATGGTACAGGATTATCTCAATTTGTTTCCAACTGATCTTCGAGGCATGCCGCCCGATATAGACATTGATTTGTTGCCGTTCACTCAGCCTATTTCCATCCCTCCGTACCGTATGGATCTTCTTGAGTTAAAGTAGTTGAAGGCAGTTACAGGAATTGCTTGATAAGGGTTTTATTCAGACCAATGCTTCTTTTGGGGTGCTCTTGTCTTGTTTGTGAAGAAAAAGGATGGTTCAATGTGTATGTGTATCGATTATCGCCAGTTGAACACGGTTACAGTGAAGAAGCATTATTCTTTGCCTCGTATTGATGATTTATTTGACCAGCTTCAGGGCGCTCATGTGTTTTCTACGATTTATTTGAGCTCAGGTTACCATCAGTTGAAGATTTGGGAGCCAGACATCCCGAAGACTACCTTCAGGACTCGATATGGTCATTACGAGTTTCTTGTTATGTTATTTAGGCTGACCAATGCCCCATCACCTTTTATGCATTTGATGCACAGTGTGTTCAAGCCATATCTTGACTTGTTCGTCATTGTTTTCATAGATGATATTCGTGTATACTCTCGGAGTTGAGAAGAGCATGAGCATCACCTGTGGACCATGCTTCAGACCTTGAGAGAGAAGAAGTTATATGCAAAGTTCTCAAAATATGAATTTTTGGTTGAGTTCTGTGGCATTGTTGGACCACGTGGTCTCGAGTGAGGGAATTCGGGTGGATCCGAAGAAGGTAGAGGTCGTGAAAAGTTGGCCCAGGCCCTCTTCAGCTACAGAGATTCACTATTTCCTTGGCTTGGCGATTTACTACCGTCATTTTGTTGGAAGGGTTTTCATCTATTCCATACCCTATAACTAGATTGACCCAGAAGGGTGCTCCATTTCAGTGGACAGAGAAGTGTGAGGTGAGCTTTCAGAAGCTCAAGAAAACTTTGACTACAACCCCTTTTTTGATATTGCCTACTAGTTTAGGGTTCTATACAGTTTATTTTGATGCCTCACGGGTTGGCCTTGGAGCGGTATTGATGCAGGACGGTAGGGTGATTGCCTACGCATCTAGACAGTTGAAGATACATGAGAAGAATTACCCTATCCATGACCTTGAGTTAGCTGCTATTGTTCATGCCTTGAAGATCTGGCGTCATTATTTGTATGGTGTTCCATGTGAGATTTATACTGGCCATCAGAGTTTACAGCACTTGTTAAAGCAAAAGGATCTAAGTTTGCACCAGAGGTGGTGGTTAGAGTTGCTAAAGAATTATGAAATTACTATTCTGTATCACCTGGGCAAGGCCAATGTGGTATTGGATGCCTTGAGTCGTCTGGCAGAGAGCTTGGGGAGTTTGGCATATTTAGCAGCTTTAGAGAGGACTATGGCGATGGATATTCAGGCCTTAGCCAGCCAGTTTATGAGATTGGATCTTTCGGAGCCCAGTCGGGTTCTAGCCTGTATGGTTTCTCAGTCTTCATTGTTCGATCGTATCAGGGAGCGAAAATATAATGACCCTCATTTACTTTTCCTCAGGGACACAGTTCAGCATGGCGATGCCAGAGATGTGACCATTGGAGATGATGGGGTATTGAGGATGCATGGTCGGACTTGTGTGCCTAATGTTGATAGGCTTCGGGAGTTGATTTAGCAGAGGCCCATAGTTCACGGTATTCCATCCATCCGGGTGCCGCAAAGATGTATCAAGACTTGAGGCAGCACTATTGGTGGACGAGGATAAAGAAGGATATAATTGGATATGTAGCTAGATGCCTTAACTATCAGCAGGTAAAGTATGAGCACTAGAGACTGGGTGGGTTGCTTCAGCAGATAGGAGAGGATCACCATGGATTTTGTAGTTGGTCTCCCTCGGACTGTGAAAAAGTTTGATGCCATTTGGGTGATTGTGCATCGGCTTACCAAGTCCGCTCATTTTATCCCTGTATGTTCTACTTATTCATCATAGCGGTTGGCAGAGATTTATATCCGGGATATTGTTTGTTTGCATGGTATTCCAGCTTCTATTATTTTAGACAAGGTATTCAGTATACATCACGGTTTTGGAGGGCCGTTCAGTAGGAGTTATGTACTCAGGTAGAGTTCAGCACATCATTCCACCACAGACAGACGGACAATCCAAGCACACTATTCAGATTCTTGAGGATATGCTCCGTACGTGTGTGATTGAGTTTGGAGGGTCTTGGGATTTGTTCTTTACATTGGCGGAGTTTGCTTAAAATAATAGTTATCAGTCCAACATTCAGATGGGACCATGAGGCTTTATATGGTAGGAGGTTCAGATCCCCGGTAGGTTGGTTTGAGTCGGATGAGGCCAGGCTACTGGGCACAGAGTTGGTTCAGGATGCATTGGAAAAGGTCAAGGTGATTTAGGATAGACTCCGTACAACCCAATTGAGATAGAAGATCAACGCAGACAGGAAGGTTCGTGATATTTCATATATAGTGGAGAGCGGGTTCTGCATCAGGTTTCACCCATGCAGGGCGTTATGAGATGTGGGAAGAAAGCGAAGTTGAGTGTGAGGTTTATTGGACCTTTTGAGATTTTGAGTCGAGTTGGGGAGGTTTCTATGAGCTTGCCTTACCTCCCAGCCTGGGAGGAGTTCATCCGATATTTCAGGTTTCGATGATCCAGAGGTATCACGGTGATCCGTCACATGTGTTGGATTTCAGTTCTGTCCAGTTGGACAAGGATATGTCCTATATTGAGGAGCCAGTGGATATATTGCATAGGCAGGTCAAAATGTTGAGTTCAAAGAACATTGCTTCAGTAAAGGTTCAATGGCAGGGTCAGCCGGCCGAGAAGGCGACTTGGGAGACCGAGTGGGATATGCGCAACTGATATCACCATATTTTCACTACTTCAGGTATGTTCCCTATGCTTGTTCGAGGACGAACAGATGTTTAAATCTAGGAGGACGTGACAACCCGGCCGTTCATCTTAAGAATATACGCCCTGATCCCCTATTAACTGCTTCCCCTAAGTTCATTTCTGCTATTTTGGTTTGCCGGAACGTTCGATGTTAAGTATTGGAAAGTGATCCATAGTTGGAAAAATGTCAAGACGACCTCATAATGGAAATATAATGGTTCTGTTAGCTCCGTTAGGTGATTTCGAGGTTGGGAGCATGTTCGGAATACATTTTGGAAGTCTGTAGCTTATTTAGTCTTGAAATGCGGAAGTTTGAATTTTTGAAGTTTACGGTCCGATAGTGAGTTCTTGATACAATGATCTGAATGGATTTTCAGAAGTTGCAATAGCGCCGTCATGTCGTTTTGGATGTGTGTGTAAAATTTCAGGTCATTCGTACGTGTTCTGGTTAGGTTTTTTATACAAAACGTGTTTTGATTTTAATTTGAAATTCTTAGGCTCAAATCCTTGATTAATTAGAGTTTCCGATGTTGGTTTAGGTGGTTTAAGGATTGGTACAAGTTTGAATGATGTTATGGGATATGTTCGTAGGTTTGGTTGAGGTCCCGGGGGCCCGAGTGTGTTTCAGATGCTCAACGAAGCATTTCGGAGTTGTAAGAATTTACAGAAAATCCTTCAGCTATTGCAGACTAAAAACCCTTCTTCGTGTTTGCGACTTCCCTATCGCATTCGCGTAGCTTTGACTTCCTTCTTCTACTCATTCACATCCTCCTCCACGCTTTCGCGTAGAGTAATTTGGGAGGAGGACCGGTTTCCTCATTCCATTCGCGGGTAGTCCTTCGTGTTCGCGAAGCTTCACGCCTTCGTTCATTGCGTTCTTGTTCCGTCTGTTGCATTAGCATAGCTTCGTGGTTCCAGGCCTTCACGTTCACACTCTCCCCCTCGCTTGCGAAGGGAATTTTTGGAAACTTCCTTTTTTCTTCTCCACAAACGCGATATCACCTCCGCTTTCGTGATGCTTTAAATACCTGGACAAATATAAATATTTCAAAATCCGAGGGTTAGCCATTTTTATCAAAATACAAGCTTGGGAGCTTGAATTTGGGAGAAATTTTTAAGGTTTTTCGAGGGAAACTATTGGGTAACCATTCTCTACTCCCTTATTCTTAAAACCCACTAATCGAATTACGAATTCATCCTTAATTTTGGATTTTTGAATAAAAAATGGGGAAAACTTCATAGACCAAACTATTAAGTTTCGAGTGGGTGTTTGACCTCTGATTTAGGAGATATATATATGGTTAGACCCGTGAGAGTACGAGGGTTCTGAAAATATAAAAATTATCTGATTCTGAGACGTTGTCCTGAGGGGCATTTTGGTTATTTTACCTAATTTCGCACCTTAGCCTTGAATTAAATAGCAGAATCAGATGCTTGCGATGTTATTTATGATATGCAATTGAATTGAATAGATTCGGGCCATTTGGAGTTGGATACTCGTGGAAAAGGCGTGGTTTCTAGCTGATTTTTGTGCCGGTTCGAGGTAAGTGGATTGCCTAACCTTGTGTGGGGGATCTTTCCCCTTAGGACATGATATTTGATATTTGAATGCCTCGTACGTGAAGTGACGAGTGCATACTTGAGCTAATTATTGAAAATACATTTTTACTTGAAGTATTTAAATTGAGTTTTCTTGCTTACTGCATATTCTAATTGAAAGTTTATCTGTATTAGTTTAGAGAAGCATGTTTTGTTGACGTACTTGCCTATTTGCTTAATTGTCTTGTTTGCACTCCGTGAAGCATGTTAGGATATGATTTACTATTACTTGTTCTCAGTTTAGCACTTATCCTAATGTTTGAGCCGATACTATGTGCTTTAAATTTAGGACTATGGGACGGCTTCCCGGGAGATCTCCCTGTACTTGACATGTTCTGGATTGAGGGTGCGGGATGCCAAGAGATCCCTCGCACATGTATTTATACATATATAGGATACCAAGAGATCATCGGGATCCAAGATATCCCCGACTTACCTATTGCGGATACCAAAAGATCCTCGGGATACCAAGAGAACCGCGGTTGTTATTCTTGTTAGGAGCAATATTTTCCTTATGTTATTATGTTTCTTCCTTCTACTACTGTTTTTCCTTATTATCCTGTTTAGATTCTCGCTGTAGACTTTATCTATACTGTTCTCTTTACTTTATCATTTATTAAGTTTTATCTCAGTAGGTCCTTGACCTTCCTCGTCACCACCCGACCGAGGTTAGGCTTGGCTCTTACTGAGTACCGTTGTGGTATAGTCATGCCCCTTCTACGCATGTTTTTCATGTGCTGATCTAGGTACCACCACCCAGGCGTATCACTCTCGAGGCGGGGAGACCTAGCTGAGACTTCGAGGTACTTCTGCCGCGTCCGCAGACCAGGAGTCTCCATCTTATTCCAGCTTTAGTAGATAGTCTTTCCTTTCTTTCAGTTATTTAGACATTCTTCAGTTAGAGCAGTGTATTATTTTACTATTAGCTTGCGTTTCCCGTGAGTTTCAGAGTTTTGGGATGTTGTTATAGATGTTCGTGATGTTGAGTTGTGTATGCCAAGAGGTACCTATATACGGTTTCTCTTAGCTGTTCAACTTTTAAATTATTTATTTTCGCAAGTTTAAATTATTAAGTTGTCGCAATCCCAACTGCCATTTCTTGCATTTCCTGCCTCGAATATGTACAAGTATAGCTACTTCACGACAGAATTGATTTTCATCAAATGATCTTCCTTCGAATCTAATAGAATTCCTACTTCTCCATATGAGTGATACTGTGGTGACAAAAGCAGTAGCCACCACAGCCTTCTGCCACACCTTGCTTTTAGCCAAACAGCATATTCACTGGAGTTCAACATTCCAGTTGCATAAGGTTCTATTGTATCCCAGCCAATAGCAAATTCTTAGCCAAAGCTTCCTAGTAACTGGACAAGTGAAATAAAGATGGTCAAACTCTTCAACAGCTTGATGACAGAACACACACTGCTCCACCACACTAACACCAAATTTCAATAATCTATCAACAGTGGGCAGTCGACCCTGAGCAGCTAACCATGTGGTGAACAGATGTCTTGGCAAGACATTTTTAGTCACCATAAGGTTCTTCCGTTCCACTCTTGGGAAGACTGGTAGCATATAGTGATAGAGGGACTGAATCTGAAATTTTCCTGATCTGCACATGCCTGCCAGTCTGCTCACAAGATCCCCATGCAGTCTACTATCAGTCAGTATAGGGGTCCTGCATTCAATAATCTTCCTAACTACCCAAGAAGCATTCTTGGGAATATTCATAATATCAATGGCATTACTCTTTATATAGTAGTAATGGATCCATTTAATCCATAAGCAATCTTTTTTCCTTGCTAAATCCTATAACAGTTTGGATATAGCAGCCTTATTCCAAACCTGTATGTCAATAATATTGAGACCACCAGCAGTGATTGGTCTGCAGATCCTGTTCCAAGCTACCAAAGATCTTCTTGACACTGTTGCATTGCCAGTCCAGAGAAAGGATCTACAAAAAGCTTCAATAACTTTGATCACCTTCTTAGGCAAGATAAATATCTGTGCCCAATATGTTTGGATTCCAAATATTACTGATTTAATAAGCTGACTCCTACCAGCATAGGACAACAGCTTGGCAGACCAGCAGGTAATTCTAGCAGTAATTCTTTCAATCAGTGGCATGTAGTGATGAATGTTGAGTTTCTTTGAATGTAGAGGGATGCCTAAACATTTGAAGGGAACTTGTCCCTCACTGAATCCCAGAGCTTCAAGGATAGCTTGTTTATTTGTCTGATGAACTCCAGCCAAATACACAGCACTTTTAGAGTTATTGGCAGATAGACCAGATGCTGCAGAAAAAGTAAGAAATGCTGAATGCAATATTTGAACAGAGATGCAATCAGCTCGACAGAATAATAACAGATCATCTGCAAAGCATATATGGGCACATTCAAGTTTCCTGCATCTGGGATGGAAATTGAAGTCACCATTCCTATGCAACTGAGCCAATATTCTGTTTAAGTACTCCATAGCAAGGACAAATAGATAAGGAGACATAGGATCCCCTTGTCTAATACCCCTTCTAGCAGGAAAAGGTTTAGTGAGTCCACAATTTATCACTAAAGAGAATGACAGAGAAGAAACACAAGCCATGGTCCAATCAACAAATTTGGCAGGGAATCCCAGATCAATGAGCAGTTGTTTGAGGAACCTCCATTCCAAAGTGTCATATGCCTTCCTCAAATCCACCTTTAAGACACATCTTGGAGAAATACCTTTTCTGGAGTACCCCTTAAACAATTCATGACTGATCAATACATTATCAATAATGCTTCTACCTTCAATGAATGCTGACTGAGATTTACCAACAATATCATCAATAACAACTTTCAATCTCCTAGTGATGACATTTGATATTATTTTGTAGATAGTGGTACAGCATGCAATAGGCCAATAGTCCTTCACTATTTTAGGAACTTTAACCTTGGGTACAAGGGCTATTGCAGTAGTGTTGACCATATGAGGCATCTGGCAGGTAACAAAGAATTCCTTTGTTGCAGCATATACATCTTCCTTGACAACCTCCCAGTTTTTGGTAAAAAATTCCATAGGGAAACCATCTACACCAGGGGCTTTATCTTTGGGCATGTCTTTAACAGCATCATATATTTCATCTAGTGAAACATCCTATAAGTGCTATTTGCTGGTCTAAAGTAAGGCATTTTCCTTCCTTGACAATAGAAGAATTAATACAAGGCAATTCAGAAGCACTCTCACCCATTAATGACTTGAAAACCTCAGTAAATTCTTGCTCAACAGCCACTGGCTCAGTTAACTTCACACCTGTTTCTGTATAAATGGATGTAATGTTATTTTGGCTGGTTCTTATCTTCCACTGAGCATGAAAATATCTAGTATTGCCATCTCCACATTCAATCCAGCTTGCTTTTGATTTTTGTCTTATGATTTGTTCTTCAATATTACTCCACTTCTCAATGGCATGAAGAGCTTCTTTCTCCTCCTTAAGTAGTTGATCTGAAAAGGGATTCTGGAGCAGTTGGCTTTGAATAATATCCAGATGTTCTCTAGTATGAATCAGTTTCTGCTGGTAGGAAGCCATGTGCCTGTTCATTTCTTTTAGATGCTGCTTCAGATTCTTCAACTTATACCATATCTGATGTAAAGGAGATCCCTCACAGTTTTGAAACCATACCTGCTGCAAAATAGAAGAGAACTTAGGATCCTCCATAAGAGCATAATACAATCTGAATGGCTTAGGATGTAATAGCTTTTGTCTTCCAAACTGTATGAGAATAGGGTAATGATCCGAGATAGAAGGATTCATAAAGTCTGCTTCCAAATGGCCAAGCTGTTGTATCCATTGAAAATTACCAAGTGCCCAATCAATCTTGCTATAAACCTGCTTATTTGTCCATGAATACTTCCATCCTTTTAATCTAATAGGTGTAAGTTGGAGGTCAGAAATAAGTTCCTTGAAATCCTTGACTTCAGCATCTGTCACAGGTGAACCAATCCTATCATCAGAGTGTAGAACGGAATTGAAGTCACCACTGATCAACCATATGTCTGAATTTGGAATGTTGATGCCTCTCATGTCATTCCAAAGTTGCTTTCTCAGAATTGCAGTGTTGTAAGCATAGATAACACTCAGCTGCATTCTGATTTTATTAACAGGATCCTCTACCAGGCAATGAATAAGTTGCTCAGTTACACAGGAAACATGTAACTGTATATGAGGTTTTCATATTAGCCAGATTCTGCCATTAACTGCACTGGTGTAGTTATATTGAACCTTCCAACCTTTAGCAATCTTATCAACAATCCTAAGTGCTTTGTGCTCTTTGACCCTTGTTTCAAGGCACCCTAGGACATCAACCTTATTCTTAACCAGAAAGTTTTTTAGTTCTTTCTGCTTATGGGCTTTATTAAGCCCTCTAATATTCCATGTAACTATAATCATGAAATATTAGAAGGCTTACATAAAGAGGGTCCAGGATCCTGTTGCTGCACCATTGTTCCAGCAGTAGCTTTGCCTCTTTCTAGCTCCAGCATTATCCCAGTATATCCACTGTCATCATATTCATGGTTACCAGTCTCTACTGCAGGTCCATGACTTGCAGCCATATCAGTACTGATTTGAATCCTCTGCATACTTTCAACTGGTTGAACAGAACTCACAGTCTTGTTAGGCAAAGTACTTGCATCCAATGCTTCACTCATCAGTGGAACTGTTATAATACCAGGTTGGCCAGATTGCACTGACATGTTAGGCAATGTGATAGAGGTGCTTCACTAGCCAGTGAATCTTTATTTTCTATATCAGTTTTTGGGATCCACTCCTTTCTCGGTTTTTTCCTTAGAGGCATTTTCCTAAGCTCCTTAGTCTACTATGGCATCTCCTGTTGCTCAACATTGTGACCATTGTACCAACAGTCAAGGGAGTTGTGGCCAAACTTCAAGCGATGGTTACAGAATTCAGGCTTCCAATCATACTCCACCCTTTGAATATTCAATCCAAAAGGAGTTTCAATTTCAATTTCCTCAAGCAAGGGGTAGGCAGCATCAACCTCAACCAGTACTCTGGCAAAGGAGATCTTCTCAAAATGGGCTGTGATTTTGTCAGTATACAGAGGCTTACCAATTGCACTAGCTAATTTGCTAAGAATTTCTGATGACCAATATCCCACTGGTAAGCCAGGGAACCTAGACCACACAGGAATAGTACTAAGCACAGCATTCTGAAATGAAAAATCCACAGTCCATGGCTTAAGCACCAGAGGCTTGTTTCTGTAGGAGTATGGACCATATTGGATTACTTGATTCTTATCCTCAATACTGTTAAATCGAAATATGCAATATCCATCAGTGTGCATTAGAATCTATGGTTTCGCCACAAAATTCCAGACATGCATAACGTAGTTTTCTAAGGATTTCTCAATAGGATTATCTCCGATAATGTACCCAATTAATGAGGCACTCCAGTACTCCGACTGGGATTCCAATTCATCAGCACTAATTTTAATCACCTTTTTTCCATCCCTATCAGTAGGTGGTACAAATGTTAAAACCTTACCCATATTGTGGTTTCCTCTGACAACTTCAGCCATGGTAGGAGGTGATTGTTCAGAAATGGCCATATCAGAAAATTGAAGTTTCCTCACAGCTATGTTTGCAGGATCCGCAACATTTACCTTTGACTGAGGCTCAACACTATCAATTTCGTCTGCATGCAAGGGGATCTTAGCTTGAAACTTCTCGAGTAAGAAGGTCTCGAAAGTTAGTGGTTCTAATTCACGAGTTACTCCTGGAGCAGGAGTAACATTTTGAGTAGTATGAGGCACTGGTTGACGCCGGCGACGCGCCATGAACGACGGGAAAGCTTCTTGCTAACGTGCGCCGCGATATCACTGTTCCATTGCTTATCATGCGCCGAGATTAAAGTAATCATAAGTTTAATTTTTTCTGCATTATTAGGATTACCTAGTCATAAGGACTAGGTACCGTCACGACATGTTCATGGTGGGTGAACTGGGGTCGTGACATCTTCTAATAAACAACCTCCACAAGAGATAACCCACCTGCTTCGCCTCCAACTAACATCTCTTTATACCCTTCCACCGTCATAACATTACGCAGTCACTTAACCTTCCTGAGTCTGAACTCATATCACAACGTGATATCCACTTCACGTCCCAACTAGGAAACATGAAAAGGTCCTTCAACACGCCCACAACTCGGCCTATACATCGAATCACAATGGAATTCAATAGCCGGATAGTTTTTACTACCCCTCAATCAGACTCTTCTTGTCTCGTTCAAATCATGTGTACACATCTCGCAATCACATCATACTCATCACATAGCCCTCCGGTCATCACTCCTACTAATAGGGGCACTATCGGACATACAAATCCAAAAGAACGTGCTCACACAATCAACGCCTTAGTGCCCAAGCTATAGGCAAACCCGGACTCAAGCCCTCCAGAGTATCCCAACATTAATTCACACATTTCCCATCGATCAGGGAATCATAAGCCATCAATGCATATCCGATACTAAGAGCTCATATGCGCATACAAATGCGTGGAAGTAATTCAAGGAGTTACATTTCAATTTGAATCAAGGATGCACTAAAAGAATTCAAGATTGTGAAGTTTTTCCTAAAAGTCTTGCACCCTTCCGAGGATAAGTACATATGTCTCCATACTTATCCGCGAGACTCTACTAAACCTTCTCATGACTCGTGAGACCTATGTAATCTAGGTTCTGATACCAACTTGTCACGACCCAAATACCGACCCAGTCATGATGGAGTCTATCGTGAAACTAGGCCAGCCGACACAACTGTTGAATAAACCATTTAATCAATAACAATCATTTTTAAGTCTTTAATTGATCAGATATCTCATATTATAAGCCTAAATGAATAGTGCGAAATAAATACACAAGCCCAACATCCGGGTGTCACAAGTCACGGACATCAATTAAGGTCGGAATACAACAAAGAGTATTAAAAATATACTAAGTACAGTCAAAGGAAGAAAAGAGGGAGAAAAGCAGTGTTGTGACTGTCGGGCAGCTACCTCGCTAACTCCGATGACTCTACCAGTGAGCAATCAACAACTGCTACTGAGTTCAGAAACGCCTAAACCTGCACACAAGGTGCGGAGTAACGTGAGTACGCCAAATCGGTAAGTAATAAAAGTAAATGAAAGCCGAACAATAAGAGAACACATAAACCACGTCATAACACTATACAAATGTAGATCATTTCCAAAGAGTACACAAATCATTTACCTCATAAATCAAGCTCAGTTTCAGTAAAAATCTTTTTAAAACAACTTTCAATGTTTTCAAACGAGTTATAAAATAGTGATTATATATGATAGAAAACATAAACATCCCCTCGGGAAAAACATGTACCATAAACCGCCCTTCGGGCATAATATGAACAAAAACAGCCCTTCGAGCTACCTCACAATCACTCGTAGTCAGCCCATCGGGCATAACATAGATCAAGAATCGTCCCTCGGGCAAATATGGATTATGAACAACCCCTCGGGCAACAACATAAAACAACAGCCCCTCAGGCTACATCACATCACTCACATTGGGTACCCGTGCTCACTAGGGGTGTAAAGACTCTGAGAGGGGCCCCTTACGGTCCAAGTGCAATAATAAGCCAACTCATGGCATAATCAAACATGCTCTCGGTCTCATATCAAGCCACCCCGTGGTGTAACAAATCCTGCCCTCGACTTTATAATCATAAATCAGTACCACACTGTTGAGGTGCGCAACCCGATTCCATAATATTCTTACAACACAAGTCCTCGACCTCACTCAATCAGAAATCTCTCAAGCCACTCGGGAAACAGTAAAAACATGTTGCTCAGCCCAAAATATCATTAAAATGTCAAAACAGAGTAAATATGGGTGAGTTATGAAATAGCATAATACAACAAGACTGAGTATAAATATGAAGTCAAAACAATGAGAAGTAGTAGTAAAAATTCACTAAGGGCCCAAAACAGTTAGCACGAAACTCAAATATGGCATTCAACCCAAAACATAATTATAATTTCCAAAACACAATTATATCAAACATTTTCCATCAAACACGCGACTTAACAGCCATGCGGGACGGACTAAGTCACAATCTCCAACGATGCACGACCCCACGCTCGTCATCTAGCGTGTGCATCACCTCAAAATAGCACAACGATGTCAAATCTGGGGTTTCATACCCTCAAGGCAAACATTTAAAATCATTACTTACTTCAATCCGGTCCAAACTCTAGCTCGCGATGCCCTTGCCTCTCGACTCGGTCTCCAAATACTCCAAATCTAACCAAATACAAATTTATACCATCAAAATATACTAAGGGAACAAAGCCCATTCAACAATAACTAATACATCAAAAAATTTGAAATTGGCCAAACCCGACCTCGGGCCAAATGAATAGGAAAAAGATAGATGTTACTTATTTAAAGTAACATCAAAATATGCTCCAAATCTTTCACTCTATTGAAATATGTTACAGTAATATCATTTGATCCTTGCACAGTCTCTAGCAATTACTTTTGTAATTCAAGTAATTGTGCTTGGTGTGATTGATCATACCTATCCTCAAGTTATTTCCACAAAATTCTTGTAAATTTTGAAAAAATCCATCTTACCTAATATTAGGTGTCAACAAGTTCAACACACCATGTAATTGCATCATACTCAAGCCTTTACATCTAGACAGTTGTCCTTTGGCCCCGGTAATCCATCAATGAAACCTAATTTATGTTTAATTGACAATAAAATTAATGTAGATATTCTCTCAACGCCGTAGGTCATATATTATAGGAATTTTTACCTTATATAGCAAAAGTTGATTGATACCTTATTTATTTTAAATAAATACCCTTTTAAAAATTTATATTTTATAGATACCTTTTGATTTTTATAGCCAAATATTTATTTATGATTATCTCGTACTCTTAAGCCATAATATACTCTTTGTATTATATTTCTCTCTCATTTTTTCAAAGTTTTCTCCACCCTCTCTCTCTCAACGCTAGTATTTCTCCATGGTTATCTCCTCTCTCTCAACAAATGTGCATGCATTAAAGGGAAAAACCGATACTGATTATGATCGGAAAACAAAATTGGATTTGGTTTAAAATCAAGAAACGAAAAAAAGTTAGGAATTGTTCTCTCGCAACACTAATCTCTCCAAACGGATTCGCTTCAAAATAAAGAAACGGGAAAATGAGGTAGCCATGTGGATTTCATTGAAAAACGAGGTAACCTTGTGGATACCATCAACAGTAGCCTTATAAAGAGCCTTTGCCATACAGATCCTCGCACTCTCCACAATCTGCATTGGGCCATGTTTTCACTACCGATTTCCATGAAACGGCGGATTCATTGAAAATTAGGATTGTTCTTTGACAAAGACGACAGAGTTTGGGGCTGAACAACTTGATTTCTGTTAGCATATTTTAATATATTTTCATGTATTTCATTGTATTCACTGTCTTTTTTTCATTGTAGTTCAATGTATCTTGTTGTATTTCATCGTATTCACTATCTTCTTTTTTCATTGTATTTCAATATATCCCGATGTATTATATGTATTTCATTATTCACTATCTCACTATATGCCAAGAATGTATTCATATATTTTTTTAACTAATATAATTTATGTATTCAGATGTATTATATAATTTCTCTACAGATCGCTATGTTTTTGGGATATTTTTCAGTTGAGAATCTTTTTTATAACTGAAAATACAAAACTTGTGTGTTATAATTGAGTTTGTTGAGTTATATTAGGAGTCTATTATGTTAATAGATTCACTTTTCGTTTTAAAAATAGTGTAATCCCCTATTTCACGCTATGAATACAGTCGAATACAGTTCCGTACAATAATATGTCCAACTGTAATCTCATGTTTCACTCCATGAATACAATCGAATACATTCGAATACAACAACTAATCAGCTGGATTTCCCTAATTCACGCCTATTTTTGCTATTGTATTCATGGATACAATAGCTTAAATATATCAAATACATCTTATAACCATAAAAAAGACATCTATAATCCATAATATACCAAAATGATATCTATAAATTATTAATTACTATCAAAAGATAGTGCTTTATAAAAATTTGTCTATATGAAATGGTGAAGAAGTTAAATGCAATCCGGGCGAACCAGATGCATAGAGATGGTATGGACCATCATCGTTCATCTTGTCAAAGTTGAAGCTAAAATTGCACAAAATCAAGGCAAAACTAAAAAAATTAATAAAAATTGAGAATCAGAGGTTATCGAGATTGAAGAATGTAGAGAATACTAGAAATATTGAAGAAACGTTATCGAGATTTGGTACAAGAATCAGCCAATGCTTCGATACCATGTAAAAACTCTTAGCATTCAAGAATTGAGAGAGTGAAATATATTATTCCACATCCAATATGCCTATGCTACAAGCAACTGTTTATATAACTGGAGTATCTGTAATTAATTTTCCAATCAACTAAGCTACAATAATCAGTCACAAATACACATTAAAAAAAGTGTCGTACAATTTAAGTCATTCCACTTTGGACGGTCAAGATCAACGACCCAAAAGTAACAAGTAGTGTTTAATTAGGATTGCAACGTCGTGGCGATCCATGTACAAATCGACCCGAATAGATCACCACATCTCCATCTCACTTTTTCATTTCACTCGATAATGTCTAAAGGACCTGCGAGAAGAGAGCAAACCCTACCTGCCAAACTCCATCAATCTTGATTAATAATCTTGTGACTTTTTTTTCTTCTGATTAAGATCCATTGATCCTTTATCCTCAACAAGCTGCAATAGTTGATATGGACTCTTTAAATGTTGTTATATTTGTATCGAATCTTTTAAAAATATATTACTTTAAAGGATCTAAGACGCACGTAACAATATCTTTGGAGATCCAGCACCATAGCTATAAAGAAATTCTTCAAAGATTTCCATGCATGTCGAAAAGCTACCACTATTTACCTCAAAGTGGATATCATGATACCCACTATTAAGATTATTTAAAAATATTAGAACAAGTTAAAAAGTAGCATTATAGCTCTTGCCTATTATCTTAAAAACAAACCATGTTTGCCTTTCATTTGGAAGGGAATATAAAAGTAAATTAAAAGAAGGTATTTAATAGGAAGTGGATGGATAAAGTTTCAATATTTTGAAACCTAACTTGATTATATAATACTCATTGCTATATATGGGCGAAACTTCCCAAGTTGATCTGAAGAAGCAACTCATGTTTGTATTGGTTCGAATAAGGAAGAAAGAAAGATAATGCAAACTGAAATTATTGAATAATGGGGTCTATTTTCATAACTTCTAAATACGAGTTAAAGGATCTAATTTGTCTTTAAATATTATTCCTGTTTACAATTATTCGACCTTTTTTTTTAATCCATCCTAATTTAGTTCAGCTTGCTTTTGTTTATTGGGATACGTACTTCTTATGTTAAACTTCAAAATCAAAATAACTATTTATTTGGTTTTTCCCTTTACGTCTTTATAAAAACATCACTCGACGTTGGAGTTGTAACATATTATCATTTTATTATTTATACTTTTTTTTTGGAGTCGTAGTAGTAACTTTTATTATACATTTTTAGGCAGGTGCGAGAAGAGGAGGGAAACTGAAATTATTTGAAAGTGTGGTGTTAAGTGTTAAGTGCAAGGTTGGATCCTTAATTACGTGCGATAATACCTGTGCATTTAATTTGTTAAATTATGTCACATGAAGCTTCCATTGCTCATAATTATCCAAATCATAGGCTAATTAATTTTACCTCTAGAGTCAATGAAATATAAAAATAAAAAAGTCTTTGTGGAAGGTTATGAAAGTAGTCGTCAAAGACGTTCATACTAAGAGGCCATATTTCCAATAAGAAAATGAATTTGGGTATTTGCAGCCATTTGAGACAAACTTCAGTCTAGAACATAAATTAAACCAAGAATTTCCAACTTTTACCCTTCATTCCTCACTGATTCTCTTCCATGAAACTTCCTCTATTATCTTAGAAATGAATTTGGGTATGGTAAAGTGATTTGAATCCTTACAAATGACATGAGATTTTTGGTAAAAACTTATTGGCATCTGATCATTTAGAGAAATAATTAATCCTATTAAAGTAAGATACATAGAGACATAATTATGTAATAATTCTGTATTTTTATATTTTGCATTCATTACCTTGACGTAAATATCAAATAAGAGTAAGGTTTTTTATAATCGTGAAGCTTCCAATGGCTCATAACCAGCTCAACTATAGACTAATTTACTTCTAGGGTCAATGAAATATTTTAAAAAATGTCGAATCCAGAACATAAGCCAAGAATTTTCAACTATTCCCCATTGATTCTCTTCTGTGAAACTTCTCTTCATTTGTTAATTTCCTGTTTGTTATTTTCTCTTCAATTCCAGTTTTCTAACCCTGAAAAAAGTTATTTACGCTTATCATTTACACAAAATCACATAGATATTTATATAGTTAAGTGATAAATTGAAGTGAGATAACATTTTTATTAACAACAGTTAAGTAATAAAACTTCAAAAAAAAACACGTGTATATTTTTATTAGTTTGACTTAAACACTGGACCAGGGGTTTCAATGAATATTTAAAAACCGAATAAACCGACCGAACTAATTTTCAGTTTTTTTAGGTAAAAGCGTAGGTTCTTATACAAATCAACAATTATACCGATAATTAAAATAGATTTTTTATTTTATAAAAATAAATCAAAAATATACCGAACTGTACCGAATAAATTTATATGTGAAAATATTTATATATTAAGTTTTAAATAATAAAGTATTAAATTTTCCTTGGGCCGTGAAATTATGAAAATGATTACAAGCCAGTAAGTAATTAAAATAAAATTCCTAATCCCAAACTAATTACTACTACTAAAACTAAATTATTTCCAGCATATTTACTAGCAAGATACAAAGTATTCTAACGATTATAAGTAGCAAACTATAATGTATTGAATATGTTTCCTTTCGTCTGATTTAGATTTATGAATATTTAATCTTATATAGATTTTATTCTTGAGTATCAGCTTGGTTATTATCTTTCTACTCGTGTGATTTATATTTTTTTTGCCTTTGCAAGTTTCTTTTACGTTGCGGTAGAGTAGCGGGTGAATCTATACTCTAGCCATCTTTCATGTTTTTTAATTCATCACCATTTAAACAGTAAAACTGCCTAGAGAGTTTTGCTAAATTCTATAATAGTATATATTTATTGCATTCTATTTTTACCAATAAATTTTACATGACATTCAAAAAAAAAAATCAAAATTAATCGTATCGCACCGATACCGAAGAAAAACTGACATAATAGGGACAATTTGAAAAGTTTAATTTTGACTATACATAATAAAATAATCGAAAAATTCTTATGATACAAATTTTATGAAATAACTCTCTGAACCAACCATTGACACTCCTACACTTTTTCATGGAAATAAAATAATCTTCTCTCTTTTTTCACCATTAGCATAAGTTAAGAGACATTTTAAAATACTCATTCGATTTTAATTTATGTGAATCTGTTTGATTGGATACAAAGTTTAAGAAAAAATAAAAACTTTTAGAATTTATGGTCCTAAAAAATCAAAAAGAGGTCCGAAGTATTTGTATGATTATATAAGTTTATCATTACAGATAAAATACTAAATTTAAAGTAAATTGTTATCACATTTAAAAAAAAAATTTAATCAAACTAAAAAAAATAAAATAAAATAAACCGGAACGGATCAAAATATCCCCTATGAGACTGTCAACCGTCAAACCCGTAAGAACGTGGAATCCCAAGAAATCCACTTCACTGAATTACGTGTAAAATAAATGGAAAAAAAAGAATTACAAGGCGTCCCCCTCAAGAAATCGTCATATGCCTTTCTCTTCCTAAGTTTTACCCAATCTAAATCGCCGTCACCCTTCATAAACCTCACCCCCACCCCCTTACCCCACCCACCCCAATAGATAAGATATATACACCTACATACACATATATATATATATATATATATATATTTAAGCTTGCACGTTCCTATAATAATCATACGACGAACTTGTTTTTCCTTCTTCCTCTCCTTTCACGTTTCCCCCCATTATTACTTCTTTTTTTTCCCTCTCTTCAGTTATATATTTTTCCCCAGAATTTGAGATCCTTTCTTTGCACAAACGTAACTACATTCTCCTAATTTCCTTTTGCAGAATCTCCGCACCATTATCTTCTTCTCCATAATATTTATGCCATTTTTTAATTCCCATTCAATTTTTTATTCGGAAATTTCATTGCGCACTTCTTCAAATCCCTTTGAATCATTTTTTGCTTAGATCCCAAATTTGTTTGGTCCTTTTCTCTCCCATTTCAAGGTTCCTTTTCAAGTTCAGCAAGTTAGTTTTCTTTTGATTCAATTTATATGTGATATTTTTGAGAATTTGTTGCTAATCGGTGAGTGCTTGTGTTGTTTTTTAGGCATTTTGAAGAAAGATGTTGGGGGAATTCATCACTAGCAGTTTAGTGTATGTGATCTGTTTTTGTCTTCTTCTTCTTTTTCTTACTATTGCTTTAATTCCTTCTGTTGGATTTTTTGGCTTTATGCTTTTTGTTGTTATTGCTTGTGTATGTGGGGTTTCGTGCATTTTTTGACTTGTGGATTAATGAATTTAACTTTGCTTTTTGAAATTTTTGCAGATTGGTTCTTGGATATGCATACCCTGCTTTTGAATGTTTTAAGACTATTGAGAAGAACAGAGTTGACATTGAAGAACTCAGATTCTGGTGCCAATATTGGTAATAACCTATTTTTTTAATTATTTTTTTAGGGTGTCTTTTGGGGTTTGTTGCGAAGTGGGGTTATGGGTGCTTGAACCATCTAGAAAGCAAAGTTGGCAAAAAGGGTTTGTAGAAATAATTGGTTTTTAGTCGTCTATAGACATGTTCAAGCTTTAGACTAATAAAAAATGTCAATTATTGAAACTTCTAATCAATTGATTTTCCTTTGATAAACTTTAGGTCAACCAAACTTAACAAACAGTTGGCAAACATTGATAAAAGAATATTTAACTAGTCCTAATTGAGATAGAGTAGTTAGCAATTTATAACTTCCCTTTTGAAAATGACAAGCATTATGAGATTCTAGTAACTAAATGGCAGGATCCATCCTTGAAAAAATAGCAAAAGATGTAGTAGTACATTAGAGAGGTTGAGTTTGTTGGGGTTGGGTGGGAGAGTCTACATTTTTGCTGCTTCTTAATTTTTTCCTATAATTCTTAGCATTGTTTAGTACTATGATAGGTCACTGTCCATCCATTTGAATAAGGTTATAGGTAAACTGTTCATCATCTTTTTGGTCATCTACTTGTTCATTTGACTTGGTGGGACTTGATCTCCAATTAAAGCTTGATTAGTTGCAAATTGTGTCTTTTATCAGGATCATTGTTGCAGTGTTGAGAATTATTGAGAGCTTTGGTGATGTATTCATGGCATGGTATGAACTCAATCACTTTTAGACCTTCCATCTGATACATGATCAAAGTCACACCCAATCATTTATTTATGTTATCATTTCAGGCTACCAATGTACAGCGAGGCAAAGTTGGCGCTTATCATCTACTTATGGTATCCAAGAACAAAGGGTACTGGATACATATATGATGCCTTGTTGAAGCCATTTGTCTCAAAGCATGAACCAGAGATTGACAGGGGTTTTCTAGAGTTCAGAGCCAGGGCATTTGATTTGGCTATTTACTACTGGCACAATTGCACTGAACTGGGGCAAGCAAAATTCTTTCAATTGCTTGATTTTATAGCTGCTCCCTCTAGAAGAACTTCCCATCTCAGCTCCGAGGTACTTCCATCTAACCATTTAAATGCTTGATGATCATATTTTCTTAATCTGGTGAAATTTTTTACTGTAGATTAGTTTTTTTAAAAGCCCTTCAAGTGGACCATTTTGATTATTATCTCAAAATGTAGATTATGGGATAGTATAAAGGATTAAGAAAGTAAAAAGAGAGGATAACATCCGTAAAATGCGTATTCACTCTCAGTATTTTAACCAAACCAATTGGTGCAAGTCGTTCATCTTTTATTCACACATTTATATGTATTCTCACTTTAGTTTATAGTTTCTAAGGTTTAATCTTGCTTTATTTGGTGCGAACACTGTGTGGGAAGTGTTTTTTTTTAATCTGCCGTCCCATGGGCGAGAATAGCACCAATAGAAAAAAAAATAAAGGGAAATTACCAGCTATGTCCATTTAGAAGTAGCTCATTACAAAAATTGACCAATTGATAAAATATTACTAATATTAGCCAAAATGGCCAATTAGCTATTTGTAGCAAAAAATATCAAATTTTTACTTTCTTTTGAGTGAGTGCTATTAGAATAGATTGGGTATATCTTAAGGAGCTTGAATCTTAGTTTTGGAATGATTTGGTGAAGTTTTGAGTCGGTTTAAATTGAAAATTTGAAGTAAAGACTGAATATTGAAAAAAATAATACGTGTATCACACTTTGTATCACATATGTATTATATTTGTATCGATTGTGTATCACATGCATATCTATGTATATATGTGTGTGAGATACATGCATGAGATACATGCGTGATACATGTGTCACAGAAGAATTTTTGCACATTGATTAAATTATGAATTGTGATACAAAACCAGCCCAAATCACCTACAATCTTCCTCAAATTTTGTATATTGACTTATCTATATGTTTTCAATGAATTTTGACTATACTCATTAAAAAATTCCTTGTTTGTTTTGATTTTTGAAATATTGGCTAGAGGTTGGTAAGTTGAAACTTATATGACATTTCTGTAAGTTTTACAAAAATGAAACCAAATTGAGATAAGCGTACAGAAGGCAGCGAACAAATCCCGTACTGGACTCCAAGAAGTCCATTTGCTAGGTCTTATTGTGGATCAGAATTCACAATATTACCCTGGCCAGCCCATGAGATATATTGGGCCGGTCCAACTTTCTTTTGAATCTTCGGCCATATTCACCAATTAACCAAAATGCCCCAAAAGAATATTACACTCTTTTAATAGAAAACCTTTTTTAATTCTAGGAATTCTGGTTTATTCGCTCACCGCTTTTTCGCATCAATCAACACCAAGACAACAACAATCATACAAATCAATGAATAGCAGCACATTAATCACCGAATCATTGCTCACCATTTATTTAATTACCACTTTATTTCCCACTATCACCATCATCAATTTACTTGTTACTTCTTTTTTATATTTTAGACTTGTATGTATATACAAATTTATAATTTTGTTGATCAATTATCGTAGCAAAGAAATGGGACTGACCATTCTCGCGGACCGCCACCTCCTTCGGCCCCACCAGCACCACCGTCATCATCATCCTTCAGTTTATTCAGGAGGAACAAGCCGCCGTCAGACAAGAGGCAGCCACCACCATCGCCACGGAGGCAGCCACCTCAATCGCCGCGGTCTTACTATGCTCACCGGTCAACTTTTCATCCTTCTAAAACGGAAACGGTACAAGTGCACCCGGAGGATCTTTCATTCCTAGATACAGACTATTTTGAACCCAGTTCGGACCATGCTGCCCGGCCCAAATATAGCCGCAGTTAGTCAACAGATAGTTTACTAGAAATAGGAGTAAGAAAATTGTACATTGTAAATAAGTAAAACTCAGATTTTTAAATACTTTTTTTATTGAACGTTTTTCCTGCTCCATTTGTTTTGTATTTTTTCTTTTTTTTTTTTTTCAGTTTTTCTGGAATTACATGAGAAAATGAAAGGCGTTGTACATTTATGACCCCAATTTTTAAACTAGAAGTTGACAAATCCAAAACGGAAGAATATATTCTGTATATCGGGTCGGGTCATCCTAATAACCCGTTGTATTTGCCGTTATCTGGAGCTCCGAACCCGAACAGCACGAAGAAGCCAATCAACAGCTTTAGTGAAGGGAGCAAAAATGTACCGATCAATGCACTCAAGAATTCCGGCGATAGGGTTATTGACCGGGAAGAAGAAGAGGCGGCCGAATAAGCTCCGGCCGGAGGAATCCGGTGAAGTCGACATCGGCTGGAGATAAGCCCAAGCGGCTTGCTTAACGAGGCGATTCCGGATTGAAATCTCCGAACCGGATTGGCCTTGGTGAGGCGATGTCATAGGCCTGGGAGAATTCACGGCGGAAGGCGGCAGGATATCCCTCAGAGAAGTGTAGGATACAGACTTAATAGAGAACAGCTCAAAATCATCGCTCGCCAAGTTCGTCAACGATGACGAAGCCGACGAAGATGACGTGGCGGGGGTAGTGATGGTGGTTGAAGCTGATGTTTGATGCTGTAAGGTGAGCTTTTTAGGAAGCATAACGGAGTTGCGGCGGCGGAGGATAGGGTTCTCCGCTACTGCGGTGGACTCAACGTCAGACATGGCTACAAGGGAAATTTCTTTGAGGGAGAGAGGGAGGGAGAGAGAGAGAGAGGCAGTGGTCAATAGGGAGGAACGGAGGGAGGGGTGTATTAGTTAGCTGTTTCGGCTATATAGGAGGGAATTGTGGACCCGGCAGTCAAAGTGGTGAAAGTACAATTTTGAAATCTGGTTTAAAAAATTTTTCTTCCTATTTTCCTATGTTTTTTAATGAGTAAGATTAGTGGATATTTTTAATAACAAAAAATCTCCAAGTTCAAGACTTTCATGCACTATAAATATTTACTAAATCATATTATTTATATCATAATTATGATTTTTCTTTAATAAATAATAATAATAATAATAATAATAATAATAACAATTTAGTAAATAAATTATAAGTAACGCACCATCACAAGCAAGATTTACAAATAATGTAAAATTATTGTAGAACACATTGGTAGCCGCTTAAATTTATCATCATATTATTTTAGACATTCAAATTAAGGTCTTTTCTGATTGAGCACATGAACACATTGTGTCAGTTAATAAAAAAAAGGGCTAGAAAGAGAAACTCTCCTTCTCTCTACTCTCATTCATCTGCTTTCTTCCACCTTCAAACCACCACCACTCCCTCCCCTACTGAACCACCTAACCTTAGTAATATGCATATAGACTCCCCTCAACACCATCACTCAATTGTAAAATCTTCTTTCAAAGAGACTCCTAAACCAACACCTGATCCATCAAAATATCAATAATACCATCCACAATAAATCACCATCTTTGGATTTATCCGATGAAATAGAAAATGACCTAAAATATGACTGCTTTATATCCCTCACCTCCACAGACAAAACTCGACTCTATTCACTATGGAATACTCCGTAATAGTTAAATTGTTTGGACGTCCAATTAAACACCAGGCCTTGAAAAATAAACTAGTTACCCTATGGCAACCTATAGAGGACTTATCACATATTAACCTGAATTGTGATTTCTACCTTTTAAAATTTCAACTATATGGATGGCCTTGGTTCATATTTAACCATTTCTTATCTGTACGCAAATGAGAGGCCAAGTTTATAGCATCCAATGCACAACTCACCTACTCAGCAGTTTGGATACGTCTACCTGAACAACTCACTAATTTTATGATTTTGATATATTACGAAGAGTGGGATCCAAGACTGGAACACTGCTTAAAATAGATATATGTACCTCATCAACTACTAAATGCAGGTATGCAAGGATTTGTATTGGAGTCTCATTAGAGAAAGCGGTGAAATCTCATGTTTTTATAGGAAATCACCCTGTGGATGTTTAAGACATACCAACACGCTATGCTCGTACCCACGCAACCCTCAACACCATCATCTTCTCCTCCATTATCACAGAACACACATACCTCACCTTCTCATGATACACATTCATTTTCCAACACCGCTACCACCAATGAATCGCAAACAATGTCATTCCCAGTCGCTGTAAACATACTAGCCCAGCACACACTACAAGTTCCTCTGCTTCCAAAGCCAAATTACCACTCTAACAGCCTCTACTACTAGCTCGTCAAGCCCAGCAAGCAGAGCCCAGACATCCATGCTGCATGGCTCCCACAGGTACACCTTCTAACAAATCAATCCCCTCCCCACCACCCCCAGATTCAAACGCTGACATTTACTACCCTACTCAATTCTTTGGCAAAGATATTTTAGCCCTTCTGAATGCTGATAAAGAGCACTCCTCCGAATTTCCTCAACCCAGCCCTTCTACTGAAAACGAAGTCCCATTACACTGGAACATCCAGCCCAACACCACTGTTACGTATTAAATGGATAAATCTCACCTTTTCAAGACTTACATATTAAATGGATAGGTGACTCACTTCGTAAGAATGCCAAATCTCTTTAAATGTTGCCACCTTCTTTAAGGTTATGATATAGCAATTTGGTGCCAAGTTTCCAAAAATCCACGTGAATTTGTCCCCTAGTAATTATCCAAAATCTTTACTTGCTTAATTATCCCCAGAACCTAATTTCAAATTAATCTCACACTTAAAAATCTAATTATCCAATTATCTACATAAATGAAAATTATCTCAAATTAAAATAATACTCATTTTAACACACCTTGTTTACTTTACTATCATGATCATGTGGTACCTTGTATGGCACTAGTATATAAATACTCGGTATTTTAGCTCGGATCGTATTTTATCCCAAAATGACAAACTTTGACGCAATTCATTTTCTTCGATTCGCTTACCCTCTCACATTCACGAATTAACTTATCAATTATTTGAAATAGCATAGTACTTATAATCCCAAAATAAATCTCATTTCCGAACTTACACCGATTAACTTACGATGAAACTTCAACGTACGAAAATATGGGACGTAACATCTCATTTCCGATCATATATCAATTTACTTGTGGTGTACTTCCACGTAGGAAAAATGGGGTGTAACACTAACAAGTAGAGGCATGGATGGCTAACAAGGTAGAAAGCTTATACTTAAATGCAACAATCTAGATACGACATGGTTATAGATATAACAGTAGGAAGGAGGCAAGCTAAACAAGTAGAAGGCATGGGCAATACAATCAAACAATTGAGATAGAGAACAATAATAGAACAACAATGAGAAGCCACGTAGGAAACATATGTGTGACTATAACATCTCAAGGTAAAGGCATGAACGTATACACAAGAAAAGATATCACAACCTAATGTATGTACCTTATCCTCGCCTGCACGGAAACACCCTTCGTACCATGAACTCATGATAATATAAAAGCATGATGATGTAAATGAAATATCATGGAATCATTCTTCGTGCTTTTACTCGCATCCTCAGATGATAATGTAAATGAGATCATGAAAATATAAATGAAATGGCATGGCATCACCCTTCGTGCTTTTACTCACAAATAAAATGGAACGGCATCGCACTTCATGTTTTTACTCTCAAATGAAATGGAACGTTATCACCCTTCGTGCTTTTGCTTTCAAATAAAATGGCACGACATCACCATTCGTGTTTTTCACTTTCATTCACATGATAAAATGTATGATAACACGACATCACCCTTCATGCTACACTTTCCCTCACATGATAATATAAAAGTAATGTCAAGGCATCACCATTCGTGTTTTACACTATTCCTCACCAAGCATATGTATATCAATTACAAGCAAGGTACGAAGCACAAATAACATCAAGGAGAGTGGTTAAATGAATATTCCAAATGAACCCCAGTCACAAACTTCAAGCCAACAGTAAATCAATAAACCCTCAAGACCCTTATTGTTCAAGTATTTCAATAAATCTCAATAATGATCTACAACTCGAGTATAGAATCTAATATCTCAAGAATAACAGTCATAGCAATGTATTAGAAATAAAGCATGATGAAGACCAAATTAGACATATCAGTATTTCTTAAAATCTCGTTAAATTTTAATCAAGTTATAATAAACCAAATCTTGATTTCTAACATCTAATTCTGTATTCTTAATAATCTAGAACTCAAGTAAGACATGAAGTAAGAAGGTCATGTAAATCTACAAGGCACAATTAATTATATAATTTACCCCATCCCCCTCCTCTGAGCATGATTAACCCTGGGATACACATATACGCTCATCACCTCATATATGCATTACCCCCACCTGTAGCAAACAATAGTAATTAGTAGAAAAAATTCTCTCAACAAAGTTAGGCAAGACACTTACCTCAAACAAGCCAAATCGATACCGAGCAAGCCAAATGATGCTCCAAAATGCCATCTCACACCTACCGACCTCTGAACGGCTCGAAACTAGCCAAAAGCAACTCGAATACATCAAATAATGCCTAAGGAAACAAACCCAATTGACAAAGGCTGAATCTTTAATCAAAAGCCCTAAGTCTACCAAAAAGTCAAACCCATGCTCACACCTCGATATCCGATGAAACTCATAAAATCCGAAAATTTATTTAATTACAAGTCCAGCCATACTAGTTTCACTAAAATTCCACTCCAAATTGATGTTCAAAACTCAAAAATTAACTTTAAGAAATTTTAGACAAAGCGACCAAAATTTCATATTGAAATCATCAATCAAATGCCAAAACCGAAGATGGATTCATGAAACATAATCAAAATTGAGTATAGAATACTTACCCCAATCTATATGGTAAAAATTGCCTCAAAAAATTGTCCAAATCTGAGCTCCCCAATATGACCAAATGAATAAACTCTCGATATTAAGTATTTTTGTCCAGCTGTTCTACCTCGTTTCGTACGCCAAA
The DNA here is from genome assembly GCA_034376525.1 of Nicotiana benthamiana. Classification (NCBI taxonomy): domain Eukaryota; kingdom Viridiplantae; phylum Streptophyta; class Magnoliopsida; order Solanales; family Solanaceae; genus Nicotiana; species Nicotiana benthamiana. Next base: position 43,387,613 of record CM067341.1, on the reverse strand, counting down.
CGATCCCAACAATCACTTTTGATTCATCCAATGGATTCCTTGTGACATTTCAGTCACATTAGGCTTTTGAATCACTCGATTTGACCTTATAATAAAGGAGATATGTTGGTTTCAATATTTGAAAGTAGTGCTCATTTTTAAATACGAAGTCAGTGGAAATTTCTTAATGTCAACCTAATTCTTGATAAAATGACAATAAACTCCTCATACAATATCCAAATTCGACCATTCTTTTTTGCTATGGCTCCGTAATTATGAATGCAGATCTAATGCTTCAATCAAAACAGAAATCGGAGCTCATTTGTTTTATATGATACCACTTATGCTAGAAGAAACGTCGTCGAAATATAAGAAAAACGAGCGCAACACAACCCAAACCTATCCGAATATCACTCCAGCACCTCGGGACCCCGTACAAACATACCAACACGTCCGATAACATAACATAGACCTACTTGAGGCCTCAAATCACTCATAACAACATCAAAATGACGAAACGCACCTCAAATCAAACTTAATGAACTTTCGACTTCCAAAAACCCGTACCTAAACATATTCAATCAACTTGGAATGAACTCAAATTTTGCGAACAAGTCTTAATACATCATACGGGGATACTTGTACCCTCAGACTATCGAGCAAAGTGCAAATGCTCAAAACAACCGATAGGGTCGTTACAAGCGGTCCCGTGAGTGTTGCTCACAACTTTTGTACACGTCATTCTTCTTGTCGTTTTAACTCCCATGACACATATCATGATAGCATTAGTCCATGTCGCAAGTTTATTTTCCACTATACAGACCAACATTTATATATATATATATATATATATATATATATATATATATATATATATATATATATATGTGTGTGTGTGTGTGTGTGTGTGTGTGTGTGTGTGTGTGTGTGTGTGTGTGTGAAGAATTTAATATTATAACATTTTTGTATAATTTTTTATTATTTAAAATATTACAATAATTTAATTTAATTTAACTTTGAAGATTAATCAAAATAACTGGGGAGAAAGTGACAAGTAAATAAAAAGTGAAGGAGTCATATATAACATTTTGATGAGAGGCAACTTCTTATACGATTATTTTTGTGTAAAAGTGAATATTTTTTTTTTAAGCTTAACTGTCGACTTTGTATTGATATCAAAAAATATACAATGTAATCCTAAGGTAGTAGTATGGACTTCTACTACTCAATTGCTATCATTCTAATTACATTTGAATTCTAACTACTTATATCATATACATATCACTACTTAGCAGCTAAAATTCAACCAAAAATTAAGGATATACATTGAGTTTTTGTAAACCATCCTGCCACTTTTTGCGATTCCTATTTCTTGCATGTAATAGCAGTGCTACTTCTCTGCAACATTGTTCTTCATAAAAAATCTTATTCTCAAACCTGATCAGATTTCTATTCTTCCACAGCAATGCAACAGTAGTCACAAATGCTGTTGCGGTGGTCTCTTTTTTCCAGTTTTTACTCTTGGCATTGCTACAGATCCATTTCAATTCATTCTCCCAGCATTCAGTAGTTCTTGTGTGTCCCAACCATAGACAGATTCTCCTCCAAACTCTACTGGTAATGTCACATTCAAAGAACAAGTGTTTAAACTCTTCATCATACCTTCTGCAGAATGCACACAAAGGTGGAACTTGAATGCCCATAAGCTGCAGTCTCTCAATGGTAGGAAGCTTCTGATGAGCAGCTAACCAGACAGTAAATCTATGTCTAGGTAGTGCAGATGACACAAGCATTACATTCCTCCATACAATCTTAGGAAATATAGGCAACAGTGCAATATAGAGTTTATGAATCTGAAACTTTCCCAACTTACAAACACTCTGAAGTCTGTTGAGTATATTCCCTTGCAACTGATTATTTTCCAACACCAAGGTCCTAATGTCCAATATCTTCTTTACTACCCAAGATGAGTTTGATGGCACAGCCACAGACTCAATGGATCTATTCTTGATATAGTAGGTATGCACCCATTTCACCCAAAGACAGTCCTTCTTCTTTGCCAAATCCATAGCAATTTAGCTATAGCTGCTTTGTTCCATACTTCCATTCTCACAACATTGAGGCCTCCAGAGGAAATAGGTTGACACACCTTATCCCAAGCCACAAGTGCTCTTCTGGATAAGATTGCTTTACCTGTCCATAGATAAGATCTGCAAACTGCCTCTATAGCCTTCAATACCTTCTTAGGAATTATAAACACCTGTGCCCAATAAGTCTGCATACCAAAGATCACAGCCTTTATCAGTTGAGTTCTGCCAGCATAAGACAAAAGCTTTGCAGACCAACAAGTAACTCTTGCTGTGATCTTTTCAATGAGAGGCAAATAATGCTGAATGGATAACTTCTTAGAATCCAGAGGAACTCCAAGATATCTAAAAGGCAGTTGTCCTTCAGTGAAACCTAGAACAGCAATAATCATCTCTCTTGTATCCTGTGGAATACCTGCCAAATAGATTGCACTCTTGCCTATATTTGCCTGAAGACCAGAAGCATAAGAGAATTTGAGAAAAGTGCTGTGAAGAATTTGAATAGATACCACATCTGCTCTACAGAACATTAGCAAATCATCAGCAAAACAGACATGAGAAATATTAAGCTTCCTGCATCTAGGATGGAAGTTAAAATTTCCATCCTTATGTAGTTGTTGCAGCAGTCTATTCAAATATTCCATGGCTAGAACAAATAGATAAGGAGACATAGGGTCCCCTTGCCTAATACCTCTCTTAGCATTGAATGGTTTAGTAAGACCTCCATTCATTACTAGAGAGTATGAGGCAGAAGAGATACAAGCCATAATCCAGTCAGTAAATTTAGCAGGAAAGCCCAAAGCAATAAGAATCTGCTTCAGATATCCCCACTCTAATGTATCATAAGCTTTCCTAAGATCCACTTTTAGAACACATCTAGGTGAAACCCCTTTCCTAGAGTATCCTTTAAAGATTTCATGGCTTAGAAGAATGTTATCCATGATATTCCTTCCTTCTATAAATGCAGATTGAGCAGGTCCAATCAAGTCTCCAATTACTCTCTTCATTCTGTTGGTTATAACTTTGGATATGATCTTGTATACTGTAGTACAACTAGCAATTGGCCTGTAGTCCTTCACTGTGGTAGGAGATTTGACTTTAGGAACAAGAGCTATTGCAGTAGTATTGATCATATGAGGAATTTTACAGGTTTCAAAAAACTCCTTAGTAGCAGAAAATATATCCTCTTGTACTATCTTCCAGTTCTTTGTAAGGAACTCAATAGGAAAACCATCAACTCCAGGAGCTTTATCCATAGGCATCTCCTTAACAGCTGCATTGATTTCCTCCATTGTGACTGGGCAAATAAGTATTCTTTGCTGTTCAAGTGTAAGACATCTTCCACCTCTCATAATATTGGTATCCACACAGGGAAGTTCAACAATAGATTCTCCCATTAGAGATTGGAAAACCTTTAAAAACTCCTGTTCTACAGCAGTAGGCTCAGTCAATTTGATACCTGTGTCAGTATGGATAGAAGTGATGTTATTTTGGCCTGTCCTGATCCTCCATTGAGCATGAAAGTACTTGGTATTTGCATCTCCACATTCAATCCATGTAGCTTTGGATTTTTGTCTCATTACCTGCTCTTCAACTTTGTTCCATTTGTCAAGTTCTTCTAGCAAACCTCTTTCTTCAATAATCAGCTCCTGTGAAAGACAGTTAGTCTGCATTTGTAACTGTAAAATATCAAGTTTTTCTCTTGTCTGGATGATCTGCTGTTTGTATTTGGCTAAATGGTCATTTAACCCCTTTATCTGCTGCTTACTGTCTTCAATTTGCTCCAAATCTGCTGCATATGGGTGCCATGATAAACCTTCTCCCAGACTTGCTTCACAATTTCATGAAACTGCTCATGTTCCATTACATTGCTATATAGTCTGAATGGTTTAGGATGTAATGGCCTATATACACCAAATTTTACTAGGATAGGGGAATGATCTGAATCAATGGATTCATGTAGTCAGCCTCCAAGTGTCCAAACTGTTGTAGCCACTGCAAATTGCCAAATGCCCAGTCTATCTTGCTATATACTCTAGAATCAGCATCCTGCTTGTTTGTCCAAGTGAAGTGCCATCCAGTTGCTCTTAAAGCTGTAAGTTGTAACTCATCTACTGTGTCTTTAAAATCCCTTACTTCAGTCTCAGTCACAGGAGAACCAATTCTATCATCAGAGCTTAATACACAATTGAAATCACCACTTATAAGCCATGCATCTTGCTGAGGAATAGAAGTTGTTCTGAGATCCCTCCATAACTGTGCTCTAAGCACTGCAGTGTTTTGAGCATATATAACACTGAATTGAAATCTGACTAGACTTCTTGTATCCTCTACTAGGCAATGGATAAACTGGTCAGAAAGAGACACCACCTGAATCTGAATATGAGGTTTCCATAATAGCCATATCCTTCCATTAACAGCCTTTGCATAATTGCACTGCCACATCCAGCCTTTTGCAATCCTGTCAAATATTTTCTTGGCTTTATGCTCTTTTACTCTTGTTTCCAGTATACCAATCACATCAACTTTATTATCAGTAAGGAATTGTTTCAATTCCTTCTGCTTTGGGGACTGGTTAAGTCCCCTAATGTTCCATGTGACTAAAATCATGGATCAACATCTTGCAGACTATAAGAAGGCCCAGGATCAAACTGTTGCCCTCTTCTTCCCATAACTTCCATGATTCCTTTCCCTCTAATACCCATACTGGCCATCTGTTCACCATTAGTAGTGATAACAGTGCTTACTTCATTAAGTTGATCTTCAGGATTCGATTGCACAGTCAGCAGCAAATTAACTTGATCATCTACCTTGCTTGAATCCTGATCTGTCTGTACAACTAAGACTGGTGGATTAACAGCTTCCTCAGATTGCTGTTGGCCTTCATCATTTGCTACATTCTTCTTTGCAATCCATTCCTTTTTCTTTTGTTTCCTCTGCTGCTTTTATCTGACTTCCCCTTTCCTTATGTCTTCTTTCTCCTCCTCATGTTTGTCTGAATTCCCAGTAGAATACCAACACTCAATTGTGTCATGACCAAACTTGAGGCAGTGGTTGCAAAAAGTAGGTTTCCAGTCATATTCAACAGACTGAACCTTAGAACCATAAGGTGTATCGATTTCTATCTCATCAGGAAGTTGATAAGCAGCATCAACTTCTACAAGTATTCTGGCAAATGAGATTTTGTCATAATGAGCAGTATACTTATCAGTATACAATGGTTTCCCAATCGCACTTGCCAACTTACTCAATACCTCTGCAGACCAATACCCTACAGGAAGACCTGGAAATCGAACTCAAATAGGTACAGTGCTTAACACACTAGTCTGGAAATTGAAATCAACTTCCCATGGCCTTAGAACCATAGGCTTACTTCTAAAAGTGTATGGGCCAGATTGCATGACTGTATCTCTATCTTCAGCACTGTTGAATCTAAAGATACAATACCCTTCAGCATGCATTAGAACTTGAGGCTTAGTAACAAAGTTCCAAATATGTCTAACAAAGTTTTTCATATTTTGTTCACTAGGCCTATCACCTATTATAAATCCAATCAATGCATTCTTCCAATACTCCAGTTGTGGTTGTAAATCCTCTTCACATATCTTCACTACCTTTTTACCATCTCGCAAAGTAGGAGGAACAAATGATAAAGGCTTACCCATTTGCACATCTCTGTTGCCTCTGACTATTTCCGCGAGTCTAGGTTTTGGATTCTCTGTCTCAACAGCTTCAACATCAGCTGGTACTGGACTTTTTGGTTCCATAACTGCTGAAAATTGTAATCTCCTTACTGTTGTATCACTCATCCCTTCATTTCTTTGTGATCGATCCTGAACTGCTTCTGCATGCAATTGATCCTTCGATTGGTACTTCAGAGGAAGAAAATTTCCAAATGTTAGGGGTTCTAGAGTAGTTGTGATGCCATGCTCAGGTGTAACGAGCTTAGGAGGGACAGCATTAACGATCGGAGCAACATTTCTTCTCTTTCTCGCCATCTCCGGCGACAAATCCGCCGTGCTAATGTGCGTCGGAAATCGCACTGTTTTATTGAGGCACTAACGTGCGCCGAAAGCGTCCCATTCTCCAATCAATACAGGTCGGAGATTGTTCAAGGCATCAAGGAAGCAAACGAAATTGTTCCTACGAAGATTCATTATTAAAATTATTATTTCTTAAATAAAAGAGGAAGAAAAGAAGATAGTCACGTGACTCATTCTACTCTAGTCTTTATCAGATTTTAATCATTTTATTTTCAGTAACCAAGCAATAAGATTACTTTGGACCTAATTTCTCAAAAACGATGGTGAATTAAACGTGTATTTTGTACGTTATCAAGAAACGCGTCTTATTATAAACATCATTGCGTTTTGTTGCGAAAGCTGTGTGCCTCATTGGTGTTGTATTGCAGTATCCACTCGGTATTTGTGCACACAGTCATAAGTTATTTTGACACTACCACTTCTTTCCGTTGATAAAAATGTACAACATTCATATTGGTTATTGTAGTAAAGTTTGGGAGAAATTTAAAAATAGCTAGATTTATAAATAGTTATTTAAAAATAATTATAATTTTAAAATTAATTAAAATTTAATTTTTCTATGTGAAGATAAATTTGAACGAAAACACAGTTCAGAATTCGAAAAATATTTTAGTATAATATATTGTACTCTAGTATATTGTACTGCAAATTATACTGGATTTTCAGTTTAATATAGCGGTCCAGTATAATATGCTGAAAGTCTATACATAGGTGCTCCAATCTCCAGTATATTATGTTAAAATTTCCTGCATGTTAGAGTCTAGCATAATATTCTGGTATTTTATATACAGATGCACAGATATTCGGTAAATAATGCTGAAATTTTTCATGCTGAAGCAAAATAGTGACTATTTTTCAATGACTTTACAAACTCTAATTATTCTTGAATGATTAGTTCGGAAACGGATTAGCCTGTGCTATTTTTACGTAAAGTTTCATAGTAGTTAATATCATGGGGAAAAGCAATACTAAGAGTTTTCTAGCTATTTGGTTAATTAAGATTGTACCATCGTCCTTCAAAAAAATGATTCATCTCGTTATCGTTCAATTGTACCAAAATATGTTTTATCTGTCATCATTCTCAAATTTTCATTCACGTGAAGAGAAGATAGAAGAAAATACGGGTATTGATGAATTACTTGAGGTACTTATAAATTAATACAAATCGTTATTATAAAATAAATAATGAGTAGAAGAATTTGAGTTAATATAAAGTTTCTTGGGATAAAATCCTAATTCTCATCATAAATGTAAATCATAACACGTATTAGAAATATAATAAATAACAAGAAAAATACAAGTGGAACACGTGGTTCCTGTGATTGGAAGAGGCAGAACCAAAAGAGACGAAGACCGTTTAGCCAAATCACTTTTTAGGCCATCTTTCTATGGACCACAAAAGCTTTTTCTAAGTCTTTGCTTTTAACAATTAAGTACAATGAGCAAGGGATGTAGTATTTGGTTGAAATTCTTTCAACATTAATTAAAGGTTGAGTAGCTAGTATCGCGAAAGTAATTGTATAAATGAGGTTAGATTGAGATGTTTTTTTTAGTTTGGAAGTAGGTTGTGGTGATCTACTGCTTTATAAATATTTACATTAATTGGTGATTAGAGGAATGGAAACAAACTCTCGAGTCTAAGGGTTTCAAAATAAGCAGATCTAAGACAGAATATTTGGAGTGCAAGTTTAGCGCCGAGCCGAGCGAAGTAGGCAGGGACGTGATGATTGGATCTCATGTCATCGCTAAGAGGGACAGTGTCAGATATCTTGGGTCGGTGATTCAGGGGGACGAAGAGATTGACGAGGACGTCACTCATCGTATAGGAGCGGGATGGTCAAAGTGGAGGCTTGCATCAGGAGTTCTGTATGACAAGAAAGTTCCACAAAAACTCAAAGGGAAATTTTATGGAGTTGTGGTTAGACCTGCCATGTTGTATGGGGCGGAGTGCTGGCCAGTGAAGAACTCTCATGCTCAGAGAATGAAGGTTGCGGAGATGAGGATGCTCAGGTGGATGTGCGGGCTCACCAGGTTAGATAAGATTAAGAATGAAAATATTCGAGAGAAGGTGGGGGTGGCCCCGGTGGATGAGAAGATGCGAGAAGCGAGGCTGAGGTGGTTCGGGCATATGCGGAGGAGAAGTCCTGATGCCCGGTGAAGAGTTGTGAGCGGCTGGCGATGGTCGGCGTACGGCAAGGCAGAGGGAGGCCTAAGAGGTATTGGGGAGAGGTGATTAGGCATGACATGGCTAGAATGCGGGTTTCCGAGGACATGGCCCTTGATAGGAAAGTTTGGAGGTCTAGTATCAGGGTCGTAGGATAGGGGCTCCTAGAGTTTTTTGTACTCCTCACCCGGGGTTGGGTGAGGCTTGGCAGGGCTACCCATAGATGATTTGTGTATTGGATTGTGTCTCCCTTATGGTAGTTATTTATGGTAGTTACTGTCTGATATTATTGCATGATATTTTATTTATGGTTTTATGTTTAGATAATTATTTACGCTATTTTTTGCTGGAGTTACTAATGCTCTTTTGTTTTTGTTTTTCCTTTCCTTCACTGAGCCGAGGGTCGATTGGAAACAGTCTCTCTGCCCTTTTCGGGAAGGGGCGAGGCCCGTCTACATATTACCCTCCCCAGACTCCACTTTGTGGGACTATACTGGATAGTTGTTATTATTGTTTGGTGATTAATACAAAGATGTTTAGTTATCAAAAGAAAAAAAAGGTTTTATTCGAGTCATGAGAAAGAAGAAAGTTCAATAAGCGCGTTTTATTTTCCCTTAATGAGCAACATAATATTCAAATCGATTAGACAAATAAACTTTATAATACCTACTTGTTGCACAAAATAAAATAAATACAAACACATAATAAGGATAATAACGTACAATATTTAACTAAGGTAGAATGATGCTATAAAGCAATTCCATAAATATGTGTAGCTTCAAGAGATCATCGTAATTCCAAACTCAGATTTATTTTATTACGAGCTTGCTTGGTTAGCTTCTTTTCGACAATGTATGATTACAATTAATATGATATTGAAATATTAGCATTTTGATCCATATAACAGTCTTTTCCATCTTCTAATGTACTTTATAATAATTCCCAGAAACTGTGTTAATTTCTGGCAAAAGTCTGGCGGAGGTTGTCGCTTTCTTCGCTTTCTATCCACTTTCAGATATAGTATTGTATGATATTTTTTTGGATGACATTTGCAAGAAGATGAGAAACGTAAAAAATAAAATAGACGCTGCGGGAGAAAAGCTTTCTCTAGTCAAGTTTGGTGTCCTCCATTATCGTTAACGCTCCTTTATTTATACACTGTGTAATCAGTGTATAATAATTGTATAATAGAGTGTGTAATCATTATGTATACATTATACACTAAGGATACACTTATTATACATTTATTATACATGTATTATATAAAACTGGACATGAAATATTTGGGTGATTATGGTGAGTGTTGAAAATATTATATATATAATGTATGCACATGTATATGGAAGGTGTATCTACACTGATATAATGCATAAAATTCAATGTTCATATACTTTTGTATATAAAGTGTATAATAGTGTGTATATATTGTTCGACGATGTATAAAAAGTGTATATAAACTTTATACTAGTGTATAATGTGTATAGTACGTGTTAAACCTATACATCACCTTCTTCCTCTTCTTATATCATGAGTATTTTTGTTCATGCAATGTCATATTTTTCTAGAATGGATCACTAAAATTTTAATTTTTTTGTAAAAGATAAAAAGAAAATTTTGGAGGTTATGGAGAAGACCGTTGGGTTTAATGAAATATTTGGGCTGAAAAGGTGGATTTGACGTGGATTTCACTAGGTTTGAAGGATTTTTGGGGTGATTTGGCAGAATTTTAAATATTTTGGCTACTAATATTAAGTGTAAAAGAAGGTTCCATTGAAGAGCCAGAGTCTTCGTTGATTTCCTAGGTTTCACTTGCTAGACCTTATAATTGGTTTTGGGCTATGAATTACATGTCTTATTTTATGGTTACCAATTGTCATTAGTTTTCACCGAATGGCTATAAATGATTTTTGCTCAAATTTGTTTCTGTAATTATTATACTATTTAGACCAATCCAGTCCATATTTTAGGGCCTGACCCAGTTACTTGTACCATTGCCTAATTTTAGGGCTCTATATATCAAACGGACTGCGCTACTTCTAAGTTCTAATCCCTCACAATTTTACCCTATACAATTTTTATCACTATTAAGTTTCACATATTGAGAATGTTGTTACAGCTATCTCACTACTACTATCTTTCTTCTGCTACCAATTTATAAAGTCAAAATAACCTGCATCTAAAAGTTCACATTCAGTAAGACAGTTTATAAAGTCAATGTACTTGTGCATTTTATAATGTACACCCTCATACTCTCCTCAGGACGTGTCCAAAACCTAAATATTGTGGTTTTAGACTCAAAATACGTTTTTAATGCTAAAAAAATTATATTTCTATATATAATGCTGTATTACATCATGCTACACTTTAAAAATGGAAGTTGGTATGACCTCTTGAGACTGTTGAGTCTCTCAAGTGCACCCATTGTTTTGATACTCCTGGCATTCCAAGATAGTATATGAACTATCTTAAGTATCCAAGTTTAGGGTAAGGAGTTTACGGGTCCCCTCGGGGAGATTCTAGATTTGTTACCTTTGAGGATCTTAGACCTTATTTGTTTTTATTAAGATTAAAACGTCTGAATTTGAATATATAATTAAGTATTAATATGTACATTAAGATTAAAATATTTGAATTTGAATATACATTTGAATATTAATATCTATTATGAATATCTAAATACTGAATAATTAAGCTTGTTTCTTTTCTCTACCTCAGAATACGTAAAATTTATATTTATTTAAAAATTAATAAGTATAAATTCAAATAAAATAGTACTAATCTAATATTATATTTATAAAATATTATTAAATATTATATGGTGGTTGGTTGTGATGATGGACTTCACACAGAGTGTAGTTTACACTATGTTTGAGTTTTATGATCCGTAATAGTGTGCAAAGTTTAGTCTATTTTTTATTTATAAATACAATATTTCCAATAATTTTGAAATTTTGGGGAAAAATAACAAATTCACCGATCCTATTATTATATAGAAGGAGTCTAATATAATAATGTTCAAATCGAAAATCGAACCGAAATAACCAAACCGGAATTAGGAAAACTAAACTGAACTGAACTTATTTCAGTTCAGTTTTTGTTACTACTTTTACAAAACAAAAATCAAATTTCTTCAAACTGAATCGAACCGACCGAACGGCCACCCCTAATGATGTTAGTCTATAATGGTGGAAGATAGCAATAGCAGTGATAATGGTGATTAGTGTTAGAAGTGTAGGAATAATAGTGAAATACCATTTTTACATAAAATTTTGAATGTATAACATCTTAATGATATTAAGATTTTGTTATAGCATGTAAGAGCACGTAACAAATAAAGACGTACAATAACTAAAAATATGAAGTAAGTTAGAACATGTAACAATTAAGGACATATAACAAATAAAGACACATACATCAAATAAAATATGTATCACGTACGAGCATCTAACAAATAATAACATGAAATAGTAAAGACATGATTTAAATAAAGACGTAAAATAAAGTAATACACTCTGCATGCTTAAACACTCGTTGTCACAATCCAAATCTCAACATATTGTAATGGTGCCTATCAAAATACGAGGAAAGCCGATAATCACAAAATAACTAGTCATTTTCATTTAAAAACATGATATATTGAGTTTACAAGTGAAAATCTCATAAATAACCGAAAGTATAACTACGACTCAAATAGGAAATCTCCTGAAATCCAGGTGTCACCGAGTACATGAGATACTAAGTATCGACATAGTCAATACCTCTAATACAACTGTCTAGAAAGATAAAACAGTGCTAAATAAACTGAAATGAAGAAGAGTCGAGGTCAGCGGACGTCAAAGCAGCTACCTCAAAAATCTCTAAGCAGGAAATGCTCCAAGTCTAGCAACCACCGTGCCTAGAAATACATGGATCTGCACACGAAGTGTATAGTATAGTATGAGTACAACCGATCTAATATACTTAATAAATAACAGGACTAACATTAGGCTGAAAGCAATGACGAGCTCAGATAGATACAGTCCAAGTCCAGATAATAAAAATACAGATATGATAGGAAAATGACAGTAATAACTCAGAGCAAAATCTCATAATCAGTTGTACACAGTACATAAATATAAACATTCTTTCAAGTTCAACAGTTTAGGCCCAACACTGGTAAAATATGCAAGTATAACCAACATGAGGAATATTAAATCTTTACGTCTACATGTCAAATATGCATGTCACCCGTAATGCAATACAGTGGTGAACTCATATACTCATGCTCTTGGATTATTCAACCTTACCCAACACGCTCAATCACTAGATCTCCCAATTACTCGGCACTCTCAATTACTCGGCACTCGCACTCAGCACTCAATAGTACTTGCGCTCACTGCTAGTATGTCAGACTCTGGAGGGGCAGATCCTGCCTAAGCGCTAATATAAGCCAACATGGTATGCTGCAGCGTGCAGCCCGATCCCATCATGAATTAATAAAACTTGTTGTAGTGTGTAACCCAAACCTATAAATATCACTCACAATCAGACCCTCGACCTCACTCAGTCATCAACTTCTCCAGTCTCTCGGACTCACAAATATCATACCAATCAGCCCAAACAATGGTACATGATGTAACAATAAATAATAACAAAGACTGAGATATGATGTGCAAATGATGGATGCGACTGAGTACATAACTGCAATCTAAGAAAATAATTCAACGACAGAAACAATCTTTGTGGGTCCAATCAGTACCATCATTTAGCCTAAATATGATATCTAATATGGATCATAGCTCAATTCCTCTAACACATGGAGATTACATGAATAACAACAAGATTGGTAACTCAAAATTTAGCTCGATGAGTGTTCCCATGCAGATTATTATGTGTGGATCGAGTGGCACGCCACCATGTGTATAATGTTCAGATCGGTTTACACGCAGCAATGATACTATGTGTGGATCGGATTGTGTGTCGTAAATGGTAAGATGTTGGGTATGATTCCCTATACTTATTTTATGTGTTTTGATTCTCTTTTGTGGGATAGATTCATAATATATTTTTTGGTTGGTGTATCTGTTACACGTGCTGAATAGTTCTGTACTTGGGTTTCCTTTCCTTATTGGTCATAGTCGAGTTGTGGCTTGTTTGTCGCACAAATCGTGTGTATGAGATTTTAGATGGTTTTTTATATGGCTTGTTAGTCGAGCAACTTGTACTGTGTGAGATGAGGTTATTGTACTTGGAATTGGTGCAATCAAATTGGCCTTTTGGAAAAGGAATATTACTAATCATATCGGAATATGGTAGTGGTTCCTGTCGAGCAAAAGAACTCCATAATTTATTGATTTGACATGTGGTTATGAGATTTTGTATTTAGAACGGGATTTTTATGTATTATATGATATATTACTAGTACCGGGTTCGATAGTGAGGAACTATTATGATTCAAAGATATTGTTGTGTGCATAGGAGTTATGCGGTGCAACGTGTGGTTATATTTTAGGTGCATAATTATGCTTTAAAATGGCTTATTAGAGTTTATACAGTGTATATATGCAACAATTGGATCTGATAGGGAATTACGGATGTCGTAATTTGTTTCTAAGGCTTGCAGGCTAAGGTCACATGAAGGATATTCAGCTATAGGTGCGTTGATATGCATATACGGATTGAGGTGGCATCGGTATATGCATGTAGGAGCTTATATAGTTATTTGGCAGCTTGGAAATGACTCTTTGCACGTTCGAGGACGAACATAAATTTAAGTGGAGAAGAATGCAACGACCTGACCGATTGATTTGAGCTTTAGCATGTCGTTTGAAGGTTTGAGACCTTGAGTAACGTAAATTATGCATTATGGCTTTCATGTGTAGTTGGTTTTGATTTTCAAGAAGTTCGAGTTGATTTGGAAGAATAATTCTTAGTTGTGGAAGCTTTTATGGAAGAGTTAACCAAGGTTTGACTTTTGGGTTAACGGCGTCAGAATCAGGATTTGAAGGTCTCTAAGGTGATTATGGACTTGAAAGTATGTTACGTTGAGTATTGGTCAATCCGAGAGTGATTTGGCACTTATAGTTGGGAGTATCCATTTAGAATATTCTTGAATTTGCTAAGTTTTCCTTGGAGCAGACTTTGGTGTTATGAGACTCTGGATAGTATTATGGGAACTTGGATAAGTTCATTAGTTGATTGGAACATGCGTGTGAACTTTGGTCATGATCCAGAATGTCTAAGTATGATTCAGACGCGTTCGGAAAATTTAAAAGGTTTGAAAGTTAAGAGAGGGGTTTTGATCGTCAATTCTTGGTTTTGATATTATTAGTGGTGTTTCGAGCACTTGAATAAGTTTGGATAAGATAGTTGGACTGGCTTGTACAATTGGACGGGTCCCCGAGGCCTCGGGTGTGTTTCAGAGTATTTTGCTGCTACTGTTTCTGATTTTGCTCTTCACGAATGCGATGGGAAGCATGTGTTCGCAGTGACGGATTTGAGCAGGTGGTCATTTATCTTTGTGTTCGTGATGGATGAGTCATTTTCAAGAAGTCTTGAGGTTGTGGTACTCTGCATTTGCGATATGAAGGTTGCATTCAAGATAAAGAAGCTAGAGATGGAGGGCTAGCCTTCGTGTTTGCGAAGGCATGGTCGCGTTCACATAAGGATGGCCTAGTAAGGCTTCGCATTCACGGGCCTACCTCGCAATCGCGAAGAAGGTTTTGGAGCAGAAGATGATTTGTTCTTCGCGAATGCGAGGCACATGCCGTGTTCGCGAAGAATAATGCATAGGTAGTGTATAAGTTAGCAAATCAGGACGTATCTCATTTTCTCATTTGGAGCCGATTATAGGGTGATTTAAAAGATCCATTTCACCCACTTATTGAGGCTAAGTATTTCTAACCCACTTCAGATTATATTTCATGAATATGTATGAATTTAGGCTAGTATATTCATGATTTTGAGGTTAAAATTGTGGGATTCTGAAAGAAAATCTAGAAATGATTTTATTGAGTTTTGATCACGAAATTGAACATCGAGTTTGTGGTGCTAAGTAATATTTATCTTCGAGAATTTTCAGAATCTGAGTGTGTGGCAGGGGGTTGACTTTGTTGACTTTTCATATGGAGTTGAGAGTTATTTATAATTGTAGTCTTTGAGTATAATTTGATTGGTTTGCATATTCTTGGGCTAGTTTAGGATCATTTCATATTGATTTGAGGTGTTAGAGAGGCGTTGGAGTCGATTATCAGATTTCGGAGCAAAGTAAGTATTGTGCCTAGGCTTGGATGGAGGGTATTCTATGTATGCCATGATAGTTGTTACGTGTTGGAGTGTAGTATATGCAAAGTGACGTGCATATATGCATGCACCGTGATCTTTCATGATCCGAGTAAACGTTAGGCTATTGTAAGCCTTATTTGCTAGCATTCCTCTTCCATTCAATGTTTTATTTCCTTGAATGTCTACGTGAGCTATTATTCATGTAAGAAATCTTGTCTGGGATATTTTCTTGACTGTTTAAGACGATAGGGTTATTTTCCATGATTGAGTTATTTCCTTAGTGGTAGTCATATTTTCAGTCATGATATTATATCCTTATGTTATATCTTTGTCACTTCGCACATTTTATATATTATCTCAAATATTGTTGTTGTCCTCATGTAGCACGGGGTTGAGCTGAGTTCTGGCACAGTGGTACATTCTGTGCGGTATTTTGATTATCCGTACAATGAGGTGTTGGCATACTGAGACTTGAGAAAATTGATGACTGATTTAGTCCGTTGAGCAATGTTGATATTATTGTGAGGCGACACTTGCGTCAAGACCCCATACTTGGATGAGAGATATTGTTGAGCAACAACGTTGCATTGAGGCCCCATGTGGGCTGAGTAATATCGTGAGGCTACGCTTGCGTGAGGCCCTATATTGGGCTGAATGGTATTGATTGTGAGGTGATGCTTGTCGATGCCCTATTAGGCATTACATTACTGATCGTGGACTTTGATCTGTTTAGAGCTTGGGCTTGGATACGCCCTTCCAGAGTCAGGGAATCACTAGAGAGCGAGGCACCTTCAGGTATTCTTGGTAAGGTGATAGCATGTCGAGGCACATGAATAGTGCTGAATGTGTGTGTGAAAGGGAGAGGGATAGGGAGAGAGAGATAGCGTGTGTCTGATGATTCCGGGCATTTATCTAGGCACCAGTAGAGTGCTAAGAGTGTAACTGAGAGGTACTTGTACAGGATACCAGGTTATCACAATGATGTTGTCGTATTGGGCTTACATTCTAGTCACACAAGCATAGAGATGCACTTCTTTCCTTGTGTTAATTGATATTGATGCCTTGACTGATATATATTTGAACATGTCTGCATTTTCTCATATTTTTTTTATTGATATAAACTTGTTTTTAACTATGATGCTTTTCTGTACATATCATCATTTTGCTATTATCTCTGTTATTAATTGTTGGAAGAAAGTTGCGGATTGTCCTACCTCATCACATGCTCTCTCGGAGGTTAGGCTTTCTAATTATTAAGTACATGAGGTCGATTGTACTACACTACACTCTGTACTTTGTGTGCAGATCCAGGTATTGGGGGTAGTAGGAATTATTAGGAGTTGCAATCGAATTTGTTTTGGAGAATTCAAGGTAGAAGTATTGTTCTCGTTCGCATGTCTTGAAGTTCCTTTTATCTTTACTATTTTTTTTTTACACTACTACATTTTTATTCAGACCTTACATTTCGTATTCTCTAGATCTCACGTACTTAGTGACACCAGATTTTGGGTGGAATTCAGTTATATTTTCATTTTAGTATTTATGTTATAGCTCAGAGTTCAATGTTATTTCTTATTATTGTTAGAGTTGATTTCTGTATTATTATTGTTGGCCTTCCTATCAAGCTGTGTTAGGCGCTATCACAGTTATTTGGTGGGTCTGGGTAGTGACAAAACTTCTCCAAGAATAACTGCGAAAACTTAGTCCATGTGAGGGGAGGTGAACCCGCTGACATGTCCTGCTCGTACACCTGCCACCACCTCTTGAAAGAACCACGCATCTCAAATGCTGTGAAATCTACTTAATTGGACTCCACTATTCCCATGTAAGGCTGTATCCGGTTCCGGTTCTGGGTCTATTTGGGTTTGCGCTTCCGGTTCTGGCGGTTCTGGCGGTTCTGGTTCTGGCGGTTCCGGAGCCGGAACCGCTACCATACGGTTCCGGGTACCATCCGGTTCCGGTTCTGGCGGTTTCGGTTCCGGCGGTTCTGGCGGTTCCGGCGGTTCTGAAATTTTTTTTTTTAAATCAATATCTTGTATAGTAGTCATTAGTATATTGTAGAATATATTTTATATGGTGTACTATGTTATTAGTATAGTATATATTGTGTTTGGTAATTAGTATATATTGTGTATAAGTAGTGTATATTTTGTATATAAGTAGTATATATTGTATGTAAGTAGTATATATTGTATATAAGTAGTGTATATTGTGTTGTAGTTAGTAATTAGTATAAATTGTATATAAGTAGTATATATTGATAAAGAAATATTGAGACAAAAGATATTCAAGGATATGATAAAGAGCATATTTATTGACCAAAATGGCATTCTTTCTTAGTCTTCCTTCCCCCAACGGAATGAGCACAACATGGTACTAATACCACCATTAAAAGGAAAAAAAACTAAAAGAAGACATGCCAATGTACAAGTTACATCATAATTTATGTATTATTTCTAACAAATCTCATAAAACCTATCAAGGTTTGGAGGTGGTTGTGTTGGCGGTGGTGGAAATGAAGCTTGTTCATCACCACTTCCGGGTGAAGATTTTTCCTGAGCAAGTTCTGCTAGCATTTCTTCATAGCACTCATCTATTTCTGGTTGTGACTCAGCTAGCCCAAAGTTCCTTCTTTCTGCGCGGATCCAATCTCGAAAAAGCACTGATTTTTCCAAGCTGTCCCGCATCGACGCTCTGTGATCACCTATTTGTAGTCTTGCTTGACTAAAAGCGCTCTCCGATGCAACAGTTGACGCTTGAATCGACAGAACATCCCGAGCCATCCTTGCAAGAACGGGAAAATGTTTTTCCCTTGTCTTCCACAAATCCAAAAGGTCGAAAGAGCCATCTGGATTCTCATTCTCTAGTCCCTGCAACAAATAAACTTGAAGCTCATTTAGATGGGAAATTTCATCTAAATTTTCCCCTTGAGTACCCTGAACTCCATCCACGATTTAAGAGTTGTTAAGCCAGCAGCTCTTTTAGACGCCTGTGATGTAGACGAAGTAGGGGTTGGAATATTAGGCCTAGCATGCTCTAACGCCTGTTTATAAGCATTATAAACAGTTTGAGCATTCACTTTAATTGATGCTTTCGCATCAGATAGTGTAGCCATTTCTACTTCTGAAAGATCTAAATCTTGATAAATAGAAGAATACCAAAAGTGAGGACCTCCTAATTTCATAGTAGGATTTAACATAGCAGATACACCAAATATATGAGGGATTGGAAAAAATATTTTTTAAACTTCTTTTTCATTTCAGTTATTGCAATTTCATAAATTTCCCCTCTCTCGTTAAAATCAACAAACAAATTAGCAAGTGCGGCAATATAAACTAAACAGTTAGAAATAGTTGGATAATATTGGCCAGATAAAGCATTTGTAGCCACATGAAAATGTTCTATAAAATCTAAAAGAATTTTAACGTTAGTCCAATCTTGTGTAGTTAGCATGTCATTATCTTCCTCCCCACAATCCCGAGAATTATACGTAGCGTTAATTGGGTTTCTATATTCGTACGCTACTACTAAACTTTCGTACATGTAGTTCCACATAGTCGGGCAAGGTTTAGGAACCTTTCTTTCTCTAAGGCCATATTCGTCACACTTTTTAAAATGTTCTCTAAGTATACTTCTACGGTTTGAATAAAATAGCCAATTAAGAGCCATTTTAACCTTTTCAATTTCTATGTTTAATATTCTCATACCATCACTAACAATTAAATGATAAATATGACAAATACATCTAATATGGAAAATATTAGTAAAAGCAGGATTAAGTGTTCTAGTTAGCATACCTATTGCACTAGTGTTGCTAGAAGTGTTATCCATGGAATTGACATTATTTTATCACTAAAACAAAAATATCTGCATACATCTGATACAGTGTTAGCAATAAACCTACCCGTGTGCCGTGAATTAATTATCCTATATGCAATAATGCGTTTTTGCATTGTCCAGTCTTCATCTATCCAATAACTGGTTACGGTTAGATAATCACAATCATTATTACTTCTACCAATATCAGTTGTAATAGACATACGATTAGTTATATGGGTAAATAAATAGCGCAAGTATTTTTCATATTCATGCTTGTATTTATAAATATCAGCCTTAACTGTGGCGCGAGGCCAACCTTTATACGTAGGATTAAATACTCTTCTAATACCATGCAGGATTAGAAGCAAAAGAATAAGGCAAACACATAACAGTAATCATTTTAGCTAATTCTTCACGATCCTTATTTGGATCGTAATATAATATACCTCATGTGACTGTGTTTATTCCTGGTTGAACTAGATTTGAACCAGTACTTGGGTTAACTGTAGAATCAGCACTTGTCCTCCCCTCTTGTTGCGCTTTCAATTGCAAAAATCTAGCCTTATCGCTAGGGTGTAATCTTATATGCTTAACTAAACTACCTGTGCCACTACGATCTCCAGTATACCTATGCACGAGTAATTTCCCACAAGATTTTGCACTTAGCCTTATTTTGTTCTCTTAGTTGAATAAAAAATTGCCAAACTAATGATGTTTCTGAACATTTAGGAGGTTGTCTACTAAAAGTGGGAGTTTGTACGGGTGGGTATTCCGGTTCATCACCTAAGTTATGAGCAGGACTAGTAGGTGTATCATCTAAATCTACTGGAGCTTGGGTTTCGTCATCATCATCATCCTCATTTCCTTCTAAGATAGGTGCATTAGGATAAAGAGCATTCATAATATCATCGTCTATTCTATCACCAACTGCTACATCATGTAGAAAATCAATATCGCTAAATTGAAAACACGGGTGATCACTATCAAGGATTCCGAGGGGTTCATTAGGATTTCTAGGTTGGCTACTACTTTGAACTTGCTTATCTTTTCTAGGTCGGGGAGCCGGGGGAGGGGAGTATTTTGGTGACTACTTTCACCGGTTTTAGATTTTCCTTTACCGAACATATTTTTCAACGAAAATGCCATAATAATTATAATTAAGCAAAATAACAACACATAAAAATATTCTTAGCACGTAAGAATTGAAACGAGTTTACCGGATTGACGAACAACTTCTTGAAAATTGAAAATCGTTGAAATTGAATACTTGAAAACTTCAATTCAACAACTTCACAATGTTTCACGAATTTGCAACAATAAATAAAGCACTTGCACTAGAAAGATTGAAAGAGAGCTTGAGAGAGATTGAGAGAGATTGAGAGATATTGATGAATTAGTGGATAAAAATGAAAGAATGAGGGGGTATTTATAGTTGAGAAATGAGAAATAGTGTAATTATATAAATTTTGGGTTAAATTAAAGTTTGGGGGCCAAATGGCTATTTTTTAAACTTCCAAACGGCTACTTTTGAAAAAGAGCAGTTTGGAAATTATTATTTTTTTAAAAAATATTTTTAAAAATTACCGTTACAGAACCGCCGGAACCGTTTGGAACCGCCAGAACCGGTCCGGTTCCGGTTCCGGTTCCAGTTCTGGCGGTTCCGGTTCTGGCGGTTCCAACGGTAGAACCGCCCCGCCTCGGTTCGCCGGAACAGGCAGAACCGCCAGGGCCGCGGTTCCGGTTCGGAACCGCGAAAAATACAGCCTTATTCCCATGTTGCTCAAAATCTCATGACAGCGGTCCAAGAAGTCATGGCCATCCTCGAAAGGTGCACCACTAAAGTGAGGGGGAAATAACTTGGTGAACTTGTCCAACCTCTTCACCTCATCAGCTAACATCACGGTCTCTCCCGGGGCTGTGTAGCAATAATGGGTCAAACCGTCCCAACTGGTAGAACTGTTGGGGTCTGATAACCATGAGACATCTACTTTGGAATTTGAGTAGCAGGAATTTGAACTTCTTCCTCAGTTGCACCAAGTAGTGTGTGCTCAAAATACTCATACATCAATGTAAGATGCATGTACATAACAATGATCCACTTCCATATACATTTCTAAGTGTCGTGTCCATGAAACCTTTATATAAGTCCAATATATCAATGATGATGATAACTCTCTTTTACCTTAATCGGACGCCCTGTAAGTGTCCAACATGTCTCGTGCATATGTAAAATGGATTAACTAGCATATCTAGATGATATGCATGAAGAAAGCGTGTAAATGGATGAGTATGCACAAAGAATCATTTAAATAGCCAAGCTTCCACCTTTATGCTCACTAACTCCACACATCGAATCCTACATCACAATCAACCATAAAGATGTCATTTTCTCGCAATCTGTGTATATTCCATCAAGAGAGAAACATGAGAGAGAGACCCTAGAGGGATGAATCCATATCCACATGTGACACGGACAAACTTATGCACCACAGTTGCACTGACGACTCACGTGTTGATAATAATAATAATAACAATATCACAGACAACTCACATATCTGATGGACGACCCATGTGTCAGTAGTAATATCAATCGTACGGACAACTCACATGCTGCATGGATAATTTAATTGCCATTAATAATATCAATCGCACGGATGACACATGTGTTGCATGGATAACACATGTGTTGCACGGATAAATCACGTGCCAATAATAATATCAACGACACGAATAACTTATGTGTTGCAAGTACAACTTGTTAGGATTTATGCCCGTCACTAGAGGGGGGGTGAATAGTGCGGCACAAGAATATTGATAAATATTGCGGAATTAAAATTGCAGGAATAAAATAAATTCGGTAATTAAAATAGCAAGGAAAGAACACACCGAATTTATCCTGGTTCACCACAACTTGTGGTTAGTCCAGTCCCCGAGAGACTCTCTCGAGATTCCACTAACTCCGTTAAGCTTTCGGGTGCCTAACAAACCGTTACACTTGCTCGTAGATGTATACTCTACAAGACTTCAACTTGCTCGAGGATACCGCACCTCAAGACTTCAACCTTGCTCGTGGATACCGCACCACAAGACTTCAACCACTAAGATTGAGGGTACTTAGCAAACCCGGCAATCAATGAGACGATATGTTCTTCTCAAAACACCTTTCTCTTTTACAACAAGAACTCTCTCAAAAGAGTAGATAAAGAGATACAAATTTAGCTCTATGAACAACTCAAAGTTGTCTCTCAAATGGCTCAACAAAAGCTCTAAAATGATGCTCAAATAATGTCAATATGTATATCAATATTGGGAGGTGTTGTGTGTTTTAAAATCAGCTCAAAAGACCTCTTTTTATAGGGGTTAGAGGGTCCGTTGCTTAATTGACAATCAATTATGCTGATTTTATGCAAGGATAATCGATTATTGAATTTGTATAATCGATTATTCTTCCAACGTTCCGAAAATCAGAAGCTGATTTTCTGCTGAATAATCGATTACTTGATTCTGCATAATCGATTATTCTTCCAACGTTCCGAAAATCAGAAGCTGATTTTCTGCTGAATAATCGATTACTTGATTTTGCATAATCGATTATTCTGTTCCAGTGTTCAAACACTGGCAACGGTCTACAGCATAATCGATTATGCAGATTGTATAATCGATTATTCTAGTCCAGATTTGAATACTTACTTCAAAAACCATTTTGGTTAAAAAGAGAACTTTAACATCATTTTGTTTGAAGTATTTAAAATATGTTTATGATAAATATGATTTAATAAAGTGATTTTATGCATATTTATGATGACCTATGTTGAGCCAAAAGACGAGATAACTTAAACGTTGCTCTTACATTGGTTCTACCTAACGACCTACGCCTTGGGTCTTTGGTCTTGAACATTTGAGCTCGTCTTTGGCTTGTCTGTGCAATTCCGTCATCAATATGCTTCTCGGCATTCAATCTTGATTGTTTGTCATATAATATCGTTGTTTGACACTTGACTTCATTGTTTGTCATTCATCAAAACCTATACCTGAAAATCATGCTAATACAACCAAAGCACACATATCATAGATAGAATGGTTTTCTACACAACTTGCAGGCCAAATCAACATCATTACCACAAAACTGTATGGCAAAAGTGAAAGTTACTTATCTAAAAGCTTGTGTGATAATCTTCATGAAAAATTGCGCTCTCCAAGCCTAGGGTCCAAAATATGAGAAATGAGCTCAAAATTCTGAAATACACAACTTATAAAGTCTGTCCAAGGGTACCCTCCACGACCGTGACAGAACCCCAGCGACCACGATGGACAAATGCGACTAGCAAACTGCCCCCCTCGCAAACACAAAGCTTCAGTCATGAATGCAATAACCAAAGAACTCCAATGCAGCACGAACACGATCCCTCTAAAGCGAATGTAAAAGCCAAAATCTTGCCTACTTGCACACCTTCGTGAACGCGAACACCTCACGCGAATGAGATGAGTTAGCCTGCCCAACACTACGTGAACTCACTCCAACAGCTACGAACGCGAAGAAAAAGCTCCTTCAGCCTACTTCTATGAGAACACGAGAACCTCCTTGCGAATGTGATACATTACCTGACACAACCAATGCAAACTCAACCGAAACCGTCTGAAACCACCCAGTCACACCCGAGCCTCGCGACCCGGTCTAGTGATACCAACTAGTCCAAATATATTATCCAAATTTATCCAAAGGCGCGAAATATCACAACGAAGAATGAAAGATCAAATCATTTTCTTAACTTTCTAACATTCCAACTTCGTCGAACACGTCCGCATCATATTTAGACAATTCGGATCGCAATCAAACTTTGCATATATATTTCAATCAACTGGATGAACCTATCCAAGGTCTCAAAGCCAAAATAGGATTTCGATAGCACCGAAGTCAACCCCCGATTAAATTTATGAACTCTCTAATTTTTTAAATTGCCAACTTTCGACAAATAGATTCAAAGCCTTCTAGGGACATCCAAATTCAAATTCGAACGTACGCCCAAGTCCAAAATCACCATACAAATTTATTGATACCATCAAAGCCCAATTCTGAGGTCGTTTACTCAAAAGTTAAATTTTGGTCCGTTCTTCCAACTTAAAGCTTCCATATTGAGAATGACTCTTCCAAATCAACTCTAAACCTATTGAAAGTCAAAACCAACTATATACGCAAATGACAACACATCATATGAAGCTACTCAAGGTCTCAAACCGCCGAATGAAATGCTAAAGCTCGAAACAACCGGTTGACAATGACTCTTCCAAATCAACTCTAAACCTCTCGAAAGTCAAAACCAACTATATACGCAAATCACAATACATCATATGAAGCTACTCAAGGTCTCAAACGGCCGAATGAAATGCTAAAGCTCAAAACGACCGATTGAGTTTTTTACATTTTAGTGCAAATCCAAAACAAAATCCAAATACGAGTATGGAAATTACTCTATCCTTTTTTGTTATGATCGTTAATATGTTGGACAAACTACTTCTACATCTCAATGACTAACTAATAAGAGTATAACAATCATCAATATTCATTCGCTTCATTGGTATGCAGTTTCGTTTCAGATATACTTACTAATTTGTCTTTTTAGACCAACTGAATTCTGATACAAGAAGTGCTCTTCATACAAACATACAAAGTCTAAACAAACAGAAGATTTTTAGAAAACAACCTAATATGAGTGAGCCAACACAAAGAAGTTTTAATTCCAACTAACTTATAACATCTATACAACTTTTTTGCTTCCATTTCTTACATTCTTTGCTTAGTCTACTTGGATTTCAAGTAGCTTGTAAATCTTCAGAACCAACCTTGACCGAATTCTAGGTCAATAACATTTCCTTTAACGGTTTCAGTCATCATCATGCATCGATTTGTAGTACAAAGATACGAACAAACTATCATCCTCTTATGTTTTCCTTATGTGAATGACAAGATTGGGCTGCTCCAGGGGTAAGCATCCTCCACGTTCAACCAAGAGGTTGTAAGTTCGAGTCACTCCGAGAGCAAGATAGGGAGTTCTTGGAGGGAGGGATATTGAGGGTATATCGGAAACAACCTTTTATCCCACAGTAGGGGTTAGGTCTGTGTATCTAGGTCTATCGGGAATAACCTTTGTGGCAAGTTTGATCTTATCATTTCTGGGTTATGTGGTTGCCATTCTATTTCAAGACCATAATCTCAAATTAATGTTAAAATAGCACGATCTAGCCAGTTTCGGACTAGTCATTCAAAAATAGCCAACGTTTATCAAGTCAATGAAAAATAGCCACTATTTTGCTGCAACAGAGACCGATCCAACATAATATACTGGAGTTCGGTGCACCTATGTATGAACTTTCAGCATATTATGCTGGACCGATATACTTTGTTGGCTCCAATATAATATACTAGAGACTAAAGCATCGGTGCTCCAAGCTCCAGTATATTATGCTGGACTGGTATATTATACCTGAACTCCAGTATATTATGCTGGAGTATTTTTCGGATTTTGAATAACGTTTTTGTTAAGATAATATCGTTACATAAAAAGTGGCTAAATTTCAATTTATTTTTAAAACCACTTGTAAATCTAACTATTTTTTAATTTTTTTCCCAAATTAATTGATACTCCCTCAATTCCAGTTTGTGATCATATTTCCTTTTTGGTCCGTTCAAAAAAGAATGATCACTTTCTAAATTAGTAACAATTTAGCTTAAACTTAAAATTATACCATTAATGAGAAACTTTAATAACCAAACAATTACTCTAAACCTCTTTTTGACGTGTTTAGGACCACAAATTTCAAAAGTCCTCATTTTTCCTTAAACTTCGTGCCCAGTCAAATAGGTTTATATAAATTGGAACGAAAGGAGTACTATTTTTTTTTAAAATAAAATTATAAAATTGTGATATCAAGCTTAAATTTCTGTTGTGGAGATAACTTTGCAACTTTAACTGAATTTAAATACATACCTCCACCATTCAGCATGTATTGGTGATAAAGTAAGATAATTTTGTCTTTAATTATCTGCTATCATAATTAAATTATTTTATTTGAGCTCCTGAATCTCCTTGCATATGAAGGTTGATTAGAGATGATATTTGATTCCAATGATAATACAAGGATATAGGAGAGAATTAGCAAGTTTGTTGTTTACAGTACCAAATGTTAAAAAACATCAGCAGAGACGGAAGAGCCTTGAGTAGGTGATAATATGGTCCTTAAAAATCTCTCTGGCGATCTCCATTCTTCTCGGCAAACAAAACTAGGATAGCTTTTTTTTTTTTTTTGGGGGGGGGGGGGGGGGGGGGGGGTCGATGAGAGAGGAGAAAAAAGAAAGAAAATAAATTAGGAAAAGAAAAAACCTGAACCCTCTTAAAGAAAGTGTCATACACACACTGCCACCTCACCAAGTTATGTCTAATGGACACAGTTTAGCTTGAGTTGAGGTGTTCAATAGGTAGTTGCCCGATTTAGTGTATACATAAAATTAGCAGACAAGTTTAGGGGGGCACATATGTATCCTTGTATCAAACAAAGTAAAACAGAATGCTAGGGACCAAAAGGAAGAATTTTTCTCAACAAGCGAAAACCCATAATAATGTATCTTTAAGGACCTGAAATATCTTAAGGAAATATTAAATTCCAGAAAGAAGATGAGTGTTTGAGCTATGAAGACCTGCAAATAGGAAAGGAAGGAAAACTTTTACCTCTCACGTAGCCTAAACGTTCTGGAAAAGCAACGACAATGGGCGAGTAGGGTGCTAAGAGCAAGAATTTGATAAATAACCAATATTTCCTTCCTATTCTTCACCAATGACTCCACCTTCAGCATGCTCTGTTTGGTTACAACTATCATCAACCATGTAAAAGGGGTCAAGCAGATTCCGCAACTGTACATAGTCTCAGTCCTTGGGCTTTGTGTGAGTACACCGTCCAGTGCCCTTAGGGATCTAAGGAGCATAACAGCAAACAATAGGCGATGATTTCTTGTTTCTGACTAAATTAGACGGGAATTTCCAAATTCAGCTTATCCGCAAGAGCGTAACTCATCTTGGCGGCACGTTCATTGGGGTTGGTACATCAGTAACAGCAGACGGAGTATGTGCCCTTGGGGTACCTAGATCAGTTATTCCAAATTCATGGAGCAAGTTTTCCCCATCCCATTCAACTGCAGCTATTATTGAAGTTAAGGAAACTAGGCAGTGAACAAACAAGATCTGCAAATGAAAGAAGCCTAACAAACAAGGATACGATCTGCCTCCCACATATTTGTGATGCTAACATGTGCATCTGATAGGAGCCAGTAATCTGCATCATTCTGCAACAAACAAGAAGCATTTATAATTTTTACAATTAGCACCAGAATGAAGGAATTCTATTCTATTTTTTATGTAAAGTTCTCTAGTGTCAAGTGTTATGCATGAAAATGCAAATAAAGCGGACCCCTTTAGCAGCAAATTTTACAAATAAAAATGTGCCAACCCAAACCAGGCCATCAACACTGAAACTATAATTTCTTATTTTAGCTGTTTCTCCTCTTTTAAGCAGCAGTATACTATGCGTTTTCTACCACATGGCAACACTACATCTGTCACGTCTAGAAAGCATAATCAAGAATACCGATTTTACCATGTAATCGCTGAACTTTATACAGCTTCTTATTCTGTATGGGCAGTAATCATATTCACTTTGAAAGGGGAAGTGAAGAACAATGTTCATTGTTTGCCTTGTTTGGCGCTTAAGCATATCTATCTTAGACCACATCGTCTTTTCAAGAAGACCAACAAGACAAGCACACTTACATCAACATCTGAAGGGACAACCTTCATCATTCCACCACTGTAATCCTGTGAAGCACCAAGATCAGAACTCAATTGATCAACATTTTGTGTTTGTCCTTCATTCTCAGTAACATTGTTTGAAAGAGTTGATCTCTCCATGGCCGGATTGTCCTTTGAGCCTGAACTTGAAGCAACTGGGATGGCCATTGATGGTTCAACACTATTCATCTCCTCAAACTTCTCCTCAAATTGACTAATCAAGCATGAAGTTCAAAAGGAAAATATCAAATACGAGAGTCAGATAACATTTTTCAAGAGTTAGTATTACAAAGGAAAGAAGACCAGGACATGCTTATGGCTCAAGAAGCCAGCAATACCTGACGAGGTAGACATCAATTGGACCCATTGTGCTTCTGAGTATAATTCTATATCTCCTTTGTGGATAGTCCACAGCCTGCATAAAAAGCATGTTATTTTACCTATAAGATATATGTAATATATTTTCTCGGATTTGCTTCCCTTCTCAACTTACCTCGTCAGGATCTGGGACTTCTAGGGTGGTGCCATGAGGAGCTTTAACTGCTATGAGGGTCTCATTCTGCCAGGATTAAAGAGTATCAACTTATTCATAAGATATTTGAACAGAGGACACCAAAAATGTAATCGTTCTGCGATAGAGATGAAGTGGTTAAAAAAGAAAACACATAAATTATAAAATGAACCTGAAAGCAAGGTAGGCTCTTTATATCTTCTTCAGTTACAAAAAGCCATCTAATTCAGTCAGAGTTGAAATTGTAGTTAGCGAAGAGCAAATTATCAATCTAGGTTACAACTATATATGTGAGGACAGGTACAAGAAGTTACTTTTGGTCGTCTTCATCTTCACTCATATCCCTTAACTTTTCTTGCAATTCTCTGTAACGATCTAAACATCAGCATGACGATATAGTTCAAGGAAGAAGCATGAACTACTGATTTAGCTGACAAACAACATACCTAACTCGGTCATCCAATCTTCGCTCTTCCATCGAAAGGCTTTCAGTTTCTGCCTGCAAAAATAGCAAGAAACTCACTAGAAAGTTTCACTTTCAATATTACATTACTTCAAATTGCGGTTCTCATGGAACTGCAGCTCTATTTAAGTGGTGAAAACTGATTTAATAGTACGTATCTCTTATACATGGACCATCATAACATAGATGAGAAGGCACTATCTTAGCAATCAAATAAGTTAAGGAAACATATCCAAATACCTTTAAAATGGCAGCATCATTATCCACTTCTCCAGGTCTGGAAGCATCAACACCCCTAGAGAGTAATTATGGAATTTGCAAATCAGTATAGCTTCAGATGCTTAATGGAAGATATGTGTTTATATCCAAGCAAAGCTAGCTTACTTCCATTGTATTCTGTTCTTGAGCTTCTTTTCAATAAGACCAATTCCTTCAAGCACATTTGTTATATCATATATCCTTCTTTTCTGCACCTGTAAGATCAGAAAGTTACAATCAGATTTTAACAATGCATCGAAAGAACTTCTAGCTAAAAGATATATCACCTCCAAAGTATCCGCAGCCTGGTTAAGATCAAGCATACCATCTTCAGCATGCTTGATCAAGTTGATAAATTTCTTGGTTAGAAGACCTGAACAGAAGACAGTGGCTCAATCTATGGGTTTATTCCACCATAAAGTCACGCTTCCCATTAATGAATTTACAACAAACCAATCCATGGGCAAAAAATCATTAAATACCCAATGAACTGTCGTAACGGCAACTTGCAGGTGTAAGAGGAGAAGGAGAACCTGCAAATTTGCAACCCAAAAGTTGTTAAGAAAATATTTAACCACTGCAACTTTGTTAGTAACATCAGAACCTATAGATAGATCAAGAGGAAATAAAATTTGAAATTTACTTGTGCCTGACATATATCCAGTTACAAACAAGACAAATACCAAGCCTCACCAACATTAGAGACAGGAGTTGGAGGTCCAGATTTATTGCTTTTTGTGGCTTTTGACCGTCCATTTGCTCTTCCTCCTTTTCCAGACACTGGCGTTCCAAGTGGACTATTGGCCACATCCGAATACCCAGGATTAGCAGTCCAGTCACTGGACTCAACTGCTTTATAGCCCATCCCACCCTTCCGCTTTAGTGCCTACATGGGCATAAAGTGTGCAAAGTAGAAATAAGTTACAGAAGTGATAAACAAGTAATACATAGCAAATGAAGGGATGATTATGAGAACACTCTCAATATTCCCAGGGATAAACTTGAGTATCTAGAATAAACTGTTTATCTAAAGGTCCGATTTAGGGTTACTACCCAAAACCCGACTAAAAATATTCTTGATTTGGGCATAGAGTATTATTCAATCTTGTCATGTGCATACACGAATGGCAGAATAGTAGAATTCACAATCAACTCACTCCACTCATTTATTCTGCTTTACCAAATTTATCCAGCAGTGTTCCAAAGTTTTCAGCTAACAAGAGGCAAATGACCTCTTGGGTAATTAAAAAAAAGCAATTTGCTATAGCATATGGTTCCTGAAGCAATTTTGTTAACTTAACCAACTCAATAGCAGGCTCCAAACAACAATTCAACCACATAAATTAGCTCAAAGTTTATTCACACAATGAAATGCGATTAATGCAGGTTAACAAGAATTCGAGTAACCACAAAATGCACAAAATAGCAACAATTAAACACAAAATTACGCCATTTTCCCTGCATTTTATCAAACCCTACAAAATATCTAATTCAACTCACAGGGGACTTAACAACAATAGCATCAGGCTGTACAGTAGGGGACCCAATCCGGGAATCAACACCGCCAAATCGGTGGTAATCTTCCGGACTAACAAACGGCGGCCTCATAGAAGCAAAGGGCAGGTATCGTTTGATCGGCTGGGATATCTGATTCCTCCCTCCGCCGTTCACGGCGGCGGATGATGACTGAGCAGGCGGTGGCGCCGCCACACCAGTGGGTGGTGCATCTGGACCAGTCATATTTGTATCAAAAGACATGGAATGGATACCCCTTAAGCTGAAGATTTTTGGGATTGTTTTAGAGAAGGGGTGGTGGGTATAGGGGGTGGGGTGGTTGGTGTGGAAATGGGGGAAAGGGGTTTTGGAAGGGAAGGAAGAAAAGGAGAAAACGAGGGAAGGGAGGGAATTTTGGTTTTGGATAGATGTGGAGGGAAGAGAAAAAAACATTTACATGCAAAATGTTTTTTCTTTTTTTGGTTTTTCATTTTGGCCCTTGGAGATTATATTGTTTCCAATTTGACCCTTTTGGTATTATTCATCAAGTCTTTTAGATTTTTTTTTAACTTTTTTAGAAATGGAAGCTAGAATCTCATGTTTCTAATATGAACAAAAGAAATATTGTAGAACCAAATTTAGGGGTTTTCAGCATAATATGTGATAAAAATGCAAGTGAAAGTGTTCTTTTAAAGATGTCAAATGCAAAGTTTTAATCATTTTAAGAATAGTATTTCGACTTGTGAATGATTCTCTATCATATCTACCTAAGGGTTGTTGTTGTTATTGAGCTATGCACTAAATCTTGCAATTAATTCAAATAGGCCAAATGTTAGGTTGATTTTTTGAGTGGGCAGAAGTGGCTATTGTGAATGCTAGTAGGGCCAAGAGATAAACGGAGTTTTTTTTTAGGAAAAGGCCTAAAAATACCACTTAACTTTTAGAAATGATATATTCATATTATCCATTAAAAAAATACACATTTCATGTCACTGTCATTACACATTTGGCCTATCCATGCCACTAACGGCTCATGTTTTATTTGGCTCATTCATGTCACTGCCGTTAGTCAATAATGGCATGGATGGGCTAAATATGTATATGGCATGAAATGAGCATTTTTTAACGGATAGCATGAATAAACCATTTCTGAAAGTTGAGTGGCATTTTTAGTCCTTTTCTGTTTTTTTTATAATCACTTATTATTATTATTATTATTATTATTATTATTATTATTATTATTATTATTATTATTATTATTGTTACTATTTATTATTATTTGCAGGGGCTGATTTAGGAGGTGGGAAATTACACATACATATAAAGTAAAATTTTGTTTTATATATTTATATATTATATTTTAAATTTCTTTGACATAACCCCAAAAGCATAACTTAGTGTTAAAGGGGGTTCAAAACTTCTATGAAGTCATTGGTTAAATTCATACTAGCGTCAATTTGTTACAAGTTCCTAAAATACCATATATAATACGCCATAGCAAATTAACTAATTAGCTACTTGTATATTTATTTTTCTTATTGCACAAAAAAATGTCAGAAATAAAAATTTCTTCTTGGAAAGGGTTGTGTGATAAAGTGCTAGGGGCGCTAATAGAAGACTTCATAGGGGTATGCATTCGAATCGATTTATCGATAAATCGAATTGATTATTTGTTATAGGTTTATCGATATTGATTTACGATTTCAAAATTTTCCTTATCGAGTTCTCGATTTTGATTTTGATTTTGTCCTTTTCGGTTATCGGTTTATCGATAAACCGATAAGAAATACTAAAAAAAATTATCCTTCTATAATACCCTTTCCTTTACTCTAAGTCTCTAACCCTATTATTTCATCTATGATCTCCACATTTAAGGAGTGATCATATTTAAAGCTCAAAGGAATGAAGTTCAAATTAATGGAAAATAGAATTAGCCGTGATTATGTATTTTTATTTTTTTAATAGCGTTGGAGTGTTGGTGGCATACATTTGACCCCTTACTTTAGTTTCGTTGCATGTGCTTGTTGGCACATTTTTTATGTTATAAACCGTGTTCGTCTTATTTTAGCTTCTTTTGGTCCATATTAGTTAGGCGTGTTTATGGAATCCCGCAAATTTTCTTATTCGTGTAATCGCTAACCGAATTGATAAGCCCCAAAAATCGATAAATCAAAATCGAAAAAATCAAACCCTATTTAAACGATAACGATAAGCATATGTGCAAATCGATAATCGATAAGTAATCATCAATAAGGATTAAAATCGGATCGATAAATCGAATGTACACCCCTAAGACTTCGCATGTCAATTGTAGCATTTTAAAAATTGTCAAAGAAAAAAGGAGTGGCTGTGGGGAGACATCTCATTCATTTTTTTCCCACTTAATAATTAATGCTTTATAAGGTTGTTCTATTATGTTCCATAATAGTCAATGCTGCCTAAGCAAGCTTCTATTTTCCTTTTAGAAAAGGGCAAAACTTCATTGCTATACAGCGGTAGACCAAACTTATGTTGTATATGAAAAAATAAAATATGTATATATATGCAAAAATAAAATATGAACAAATCTTATAATGAGATTACATATATTTTGAATCAAAATACTCCCAAAGTTAATGAAACCTTTAAGATACATGAGAAACCAAGTGATTTGTAGTTGAACAATGAGTCGAAAATCTATATGGTGCATAAGAAGTGAAGTGAAGTACTTTTCCAATTGAACTTTGACTTAATGGACAAGATGATATATTAAGTTCAAATTCCATTAATATAGGAACACTGGCTGCAGCGTCCCACTATCAATTAGTAGGTGGCCTTTAAATTGCAAGCCTCATAATCCTTAAACAACAACAACAACTACTACCCAATACATTCTCACCAGATGGGGTATGGGGAGGGTAATATGTAAACGAGCCTTACCCTTACCCGGAAGGGCAGGGAGGCTGTTTCCAATCGACCATCGGCTCATATGGTTAGGTGAAAAACTGCAGTAAAACAAAACAGAGACAAAAACAAATCAGAAACAGTACAACATTAGTGCATTAGAAATTCCAGTACAAATAGCGTTAATATTAAATCGAACAAAGAAAATAAAATACCAACATGCATTAGCAAGTAATCCATAATCCTTAAAAGAAAGCGTTAATACCTTAAAGTCCGCCTAAACTCTATAACGTTTGCCAGGCATCTATCTAAATTATTGCATGTTCCCGTTATATTCCTCTGTATAATAAAAATTCCTCGTCGCTTAAGTAACATTATGTGTGTAATAAATCGCCTAAAAGAGCATAAAGCCTAAGAAAAAGCCATTCAAATGGCGTGTCTGACAGCTAATTAGCCCTTCTTTTTTAGAATTTATATTTCTTTTTAGTTTCTCCTCTTTTTCTTTACATTTTACCTTTCTTCTTCATTTTTTCACCTTTCTTCTCTATTTCTTCATTTGAATCCGTCTGAAATTCTCTAAATTAGGGAATATAAACATAGGACCTATGTGTAGCTATCTTCTTTAACAATTTTGGTATCTCATTTCAACAATCTTCATAATTTAGGTCTATCAAAACCACCGATTTAGAAGCAAAAACCCTAGTTTTTATCCTCATTTTTTAACAGAAGCAAGAATAGACAATGCGATCAAGGTTAGAACCAAGATTAATATAGAAAATCGCTAGTGACAGATTAGTGTAGCCTTTTCTCCATTGAGAGCAAGTCTCCGATGAGAGCAAAGAGAAAACGATCTTTTTACAATTGACCCACTAGCTTTAACCCTAGCCCCCCCCCCCCCCCCTCCCCCCATTTTTACCATGTAATCTTTTGCAACTACCCAGTATACTCCCACCAGGTGGGGTCTGGGGAAGGTAATATGTAGACAGCCTTACCCCTACCCAAAAGGGCAGAGAGGCTGCTTCCAAGAAATAATATAATAAAGAGTATTAAAATAATAATTAATAGCCCGTTTGGCCAAACTACAAAAATCAGCTTATTTTGAGAAGTGTTTTTCTCAAAAGTACATTTGGAGAGAAACAATTCGTGTTTGGCTAATTAATTTGAAAAATACTTCTGAACAGCAATTAGTGTTTGACCAAGCTTTCAAAAAAACTGATTCTAAGTGTATTTTTCTCAAAAGTGATTTTCAATAAAGTGTTTTTGGAGAGAAGCTACTTGTTTCTGCTTCTTCTCAAAAGCACTTTTTTTCCTTCCAAAAGCTTGGCCGAACACCTCAATTTTTAGCTAAAAGTGCTTTTCGCCAAAAAAAATACTTTTGGCCATAAAGAAATTTGGCCAAACAGGCTATAAGTCTGTTATTTTAGATTAATATAAACAAAATATTCATATAGATTGTCACGTGGTAGATTTTAAAAATAATTTGGATAGTGTATTATATGCACTAGTAAGAATGCGCCGAGGGAGTTTCATTATGAATGGAGATATAGTTCAGAGGATTTTTCGGGACATGTGATAGTTTAGGTAAGCAACTAACAAAGATTGTACAATTTAGGCGGGTTATAGGATATTAACTCTAAAAAGAAACAATGAAATCTGAATGAGGTGAGTGAAACAATGAAATCTGAATGAAGATTGTAGTAACCCATTTAACCCATTGAAGTCTAGTCTTGAACACTTGAAACTGGACTTTCCTACACAAAAGTTATAACCATTTTAGCAGAGAAACGTCTTCAACACTGAAATAGACAGCCGTCTGAAAGATGAAGAATTATCATACAGAGCCAGAGATTACCCGAAAAGTGGATCAATATAACCTGTTAAATTTTATAATTTCATACGACTAAGATAGAATCAAGCTAAAATATTACAAGACTGAGAAAATCTTTAAAATAAAAGGTATGATAAGCAACAAATTGATTTTGTAATTCATTACAACTAGTCAACAGCTCAGGTTTCATAACTTGTTCTTCTTTCAAATCCTACTCCCAGATCAATAATAATTTGCAATTAGACATAACCTAACAGTTTTGCCATAATAAAATGAGAATGTGAAGAGCTGCACATTAAAGATATGGCTTAATACATAGTTTACCACCTAACTTTTGGCTCAAATCCTCCTTACACACTTTCTGTGGACTGTAATAATTTTACACACGTAACCTTCCAAAATTGTGCCTAGTACACACCTCCTTTGAACGGGTCTAAGCATGTGTAATACACACTTGACCAAGCGCATGAATTGATATTTCACGACGTTTTTTGCCTTCACTAAACGGTCAGAAACACATTCCAAGGACCCTTTTGCCCATATATCTTTGTGTCCTTGGAATGTGTTTCTGACCGTTTAGTAACAAAAATGTCTTGAAAGATCAATTCACGTGCTTGGTCAAGTGTGTATTACACACGCTTAGATCTGGTCAAAGGAGGTGTGTACTAGACACACTTTAAAAAGGTTGCGTGTGTAATATTATTACAATCCACAAAAGGTGTGTAGGGGTACTTGGGCCAAAGATCGGGTGGCAACTTATGTAATTTCCCTAAAGATATTCATATTCTTTCTCACAGATGTAAAGGCAAAGTATAGAGGATTTTTTTTTCCTCCAATGACCAATATCATTGCAACTTTCTTCCAAATAGCAATAGGATTTTATCATAGAAATTCTGGAAGTGGAAATTGATGAATTCATCCCTTCCTTCATCCAAGTAATGGAAGGGCCGAATTGTAGGGAAGAGAAATAAAACAAATGCTTTGAATAATACAAACATAAAATCAACACCTCATCCTAGCATCTTAACACCCTTACTTGCATTGCTTTATCTCAACCCCATGCTTATTGTGTTACTAGTTTCTTCATGTACAATGGGCAACAATTTCCAAATATATACTAACAAGCATGTGTTTATGCTTGAGCAGGGTTTATTGGAAACAAGCTCTCTATTCTCACAAGGTAGGGACAAGGTATGCGTACACACTGCCCTCCTAGATCCCACGGTGTAGGATAATACTGGGTATGTCGTCGTTGTTAATACTAACAAGCATAAAGATATTACACCTGCTACAACTTATCCGTGAAAAGACACCACATAAAGCAAATATAATCAACCTCGAACACTCCATCATTATCCCAGTAGAAGAACTGAAAAAAAGTTGGCCTTTCATAATAAACATCTTTTACCTAAACAAATTTACTCGAACAGAAACTCTCCCTCTTTTAACTTACCACATAGTCAATTAACTTGGTTATATAGTTTAGTGGTTTAGCACTACAACAACAACAACCCAGTATAATCCAACTTAGTGGAGCCTAGAGAGGGTAGTGTGTACGCATACTTTATCCCTGCCCTGGAGTAGAGAGATTGTTTCCAAATAGACCCCCGGCATTCTTACCTGCAAAAACTTCTCACCTTACTCTTGGGGAGACTCGAACTCATATCCTCTCGCCTCTCGGTTGGAAGTGGGATTGCTTTCTTGTCTTTAGTGGTTTAGCACTCTGGACTTTAAATCCAGCAGCGACCTGGCTGACTCCTAATAGAACCTTATCAATCATTACTTACCACATATTCAATCAAACCGCAATACTTAACTCAAATAACAACTATACTTCCATCCCAAGCAAGTTTGAACATATACAAACTAGACTAGTGCAAAATTAACAAGAATTACCACCAGGAAATAGGTAAGAATAAAATGATCATCAAAGATATATTTTTATAAACAAAATGGCAATATGGTTTTCCATTTTCCTTTTCCTTTTCCTTTTAAGTTGAACAGTCTATGTTACATTATGATCAAATTTTGTACACCAAAAGGGAGAAGCTCTCACCGGCATAGAAGAGCTACAACACACATCCAACCTATCATGGAATCGCGATTCGTGTGACTTCAACATCACAGGCAATGACAAGCACACCCCTCTCTCAACACACATCCTGTGCCTCGGCTTTATCCTTTTCTCTAAGCTAAACGAGAAATACTGAGGGAACACAGTCAATTCCTTCAACTCCCTCCCCATTTCCACCACAAAGTAATCGAATTTCGGCTCCAAATTCTCCTCTATACTGTAACAGAACAACGATGGGAACCTCCTAAACATCACTTTCGCATCTCTCCTCGAAAGCCCAATTCTCTGGAAGTAATCCAAACGGGGTATAAACTTATTTTCCACAGAACAAGAGAGTAAAGTTGCGCACTTTGAAACATCCTCAATACCAATACTACTCTGCAAGAAGTAAAGGGTAGGTCGAAGATTCTGTTCTACGGATTTGGTGAGCAGCCGGGGGCGGCGGCGGAGAACAAAGGGAAGATTGTCACCGGTGACGTGAGCTTCCCGGAGCAAGAAGGTGACGGCGGGGCGGAGGATGGAGGAAAGTGGTGTGGTTAAAATGTCCGGGCACATGTG
Source organism: Nicotiana benthamiana (assembly GCA_034376525.1). NCBI lineage: Eukaryota > Viridiplantae > Streptophyta > Magnoliopsida > Solanales > Solanaceae > Nicotiana > Nicotiana benthamiana. The sequence goes on along the minus strand of CM067341.1, from coordinate 43,349,352 downwards.
TAACACGCGCCGGATATCAAGAATGGTGAGATTGATGGAATAAAGAAAGTCAATAATTGATTTGAGATCGGATAAGGAAGAGGAGATAATAAGGGGATGCGAAGTGAGACAATGGAAAGAGTCTATGCCGAGAGAATCCAAGAAGAGAAGTTTCTCTTGGAGCTGAAAGTTAGAAGAGGTGGTTGGAGGTGGGGGGAGAGAAGTGGCGGAGGAGAGTTGAGGGGAGATGGGGGTGGGTGGTTTGGGGTGGGGAGGGAAAGAAATGGTGGTGGATTTTAGGGCTTTGGGCGGAGAAATGGAGGGTTTAGGAAGGGAAAAAGATGAAGAAGTAGAAGAAGAAAGATGGAGAGTTTCTTGCATGGTGATTTCACATGGTTTATTTTTTGGGAAAATGGTGAAGTGATGGTGAGGAAATGTGTATTGATTGTATCAGTGGTTTGGTAAGGAAGTGGCGGAAGGGATAAGGGGATGAGTGAGATGGCATTTCAGGATTTGCTGATTTTGTGTTATATGAAAATCCTTCGGGTAGAGGGAGAATGGATTGGATAATGTATATTAGGCCCAATGGGCTAGGTTTATTTGATAGGTCCAATTGAGTTAGATCTGTTGGGCTTAATATTGCGAACAAGATTCTTTTATAGGAATTTTTACATACTTATACCATGTACTAAACCTTATTACCTTCATTACTTAAGGATTGTGTTAATTACATTTAAGCATACCAAATTACCATTTATATATCATAATTCAAATTAAGGGTATAATTATTGCTTTATTTATTCTAGGCGTGATTTTAGGAGCATATATTCATTTTATTTCGTTTACCCGCCTCTCTCTCCTCCCACCCCCCACATCCCCCACGTTTTACCTTCAGATAATTTCCCCCACCCACGATTTACCTTAAGTTTTTCATAGATATTCTGCGTCTGAATCTCTTCTACTAATATTCCTATCTCCCTCTACTTCTCTCCTCATTATCGACATCTTCAACCGCACTACAAAATTGACAGATCTCACGCTGTTCATTACACTTCTCTTCTCATACTAAACGCACCTAAGTAAATTTTTATCTTTTTATATGCAGGAAGTGGAATCGATTTTCCTCGTAATGTATCAAATGGGTTGATCACTAATGTCGATCATCGTCCTTGTATTGAAAATCTACAAAGTTCTTTGGACTAATTTACATAATGGATTATTAAATGAGTAGTTAAGTTGTGCAATTGTAAAGAAATAATTTTCTCGTGAAAGATCATAAAGTTGACAGTGTGGGTGCAATTGTAGTTTATTTGTAGTTTTTATGTAGAAATTTTGTAGATGAAGAGCAAATTTTGTTGTCAACTTTTTTTTGACACAAGATTGTAGTTTAATTGTAGTATAAATGTAGTAATTTTGTATATACTCTTAAAAACAATACAACTTTATACAATACTTAAACCGATTTGTAGTTTATTTGTAGATTTATCTACAAGATATCTACAAACTGAATATAATGAATTTTAATATCCCAATTTCCATTTCAATTGTAGCATAATTGACATTTTCGATATAATTATAGAAGACTTGTATAAGTTTTAGTCTTCCCAATCCATAATTTATCTACAAATTATCTATAATGTATCTACATTTCTATAATTTATCTATAATTTTTCTACAATTTTTTGAAATATGTCTTCTTCTTCTTTGACAACGAGTTTCAATGTGAAATTCAGTCAAAACTAAGTCTAATCTTCACCAAAACCCCTCAAAATTGAGATACAAACTCTTAAACATATTCCGAATTATTTACAACAACACCCAATCCAAATAAATAATGATTTTTGAAAACCCGAATTTGAATTCAAAAGCTTTCAAGCTTTTTAATGGCTATAAATGGAGGAAAATATATGGAAGAATGATTTTTTCAACTTTGGGATTTTTGACATGAATTCTACAAACTGAATACAATCAATTTTAATATCCCAATTCCCATTTCAATTGTAGCATAATTGGTATTTTTGACATAATTGTAGAAGACTTGTAAAATTTTTAGTCTTTCCAATCTACAATTTATCTATAAATTATCTACAATTTATCTACAATTCTGGAATTATGTCTTCTTCTTCTTCGTCAAGTTTCAATCTGAAATTCAGTCAAAACTAGTCTAATCTTCACAAATACCCCTCAAATCTGAGATATAAAATCCTAAACATATTCCGAATTATTCACAACAACACTCAATCCAACAAATAATGATTTTTGAAAATCAGAATTTGAATTCAAAAGATTTCAAGCTTTTTAATGGCTATCAATTGTGGAAAATATATGGAAGAATAGATTTTTTCAACTTTGGGATTTTTGACATGATTTCGTGTAGTTGATAGAGAAAAAGACGAAGAAAAGATATAGTTTCGACAATTTGAGTATTGATGTCGATGAAGAACAATTTTGTTTTCTACAATTTGTATTGTGTTGTAGAATTAGTAAAAGCAATTTGATTACTGGAGCTTCTGAAGCTTGCATTTTTTAGAATTGTAGTTGAATGAGAGAAGAGACAATTACGTTGTAGAAGGAGAGAATTGCGCAGTTTGTTGAATTGTCTTTCCGTTTCAAAATACGTATTTAATGGGGACATAATCAAACGCAGATTTTGTTCCTTCATTTTTGCGCGTTTTTAATGGAAAAATATACCTATTTATGGATAGATATATAAATTATAGTAAAAGTGTGGACTGGGCGGGTAAATAATAAATTATGAACATTTATGGTAATAAGGTTTGATATATGGTATAGATAGGAAAAAATCCCTTTTTATATATGCTGTGTTACAAACTATTTTATCTGGTTTAGCTGAAATTTGTTAATTACCAAAATTAATTGTTTTTTAAAATTATAGTTTATGTATATATTTCCTTTAAAGGTTCCCATGTGATGGTTTTGTGTATTTGAGCTCGTTTCCCTTATTTGATACTTTTCATATGTGTATTTATCGTTATATGAGCTGCAGGGATGGTTAGTTTGGTTTCAAAAAGGTTTTGGAGTGGATTAGAACACTTAATTCCATAATGGGAAGCTTAAATTATAAGAGTTCACCATGAATTGACTTTTGTATAAACTACTTTGGATTTGTATTTTAATGGTTCCAATAGGTTCACATAGTGATTTTGGACTTAGTAATATGATCGGAATTGAATTTGGAGGTTCCTATGATGATTTGGCTCATTTTGCCGAAAGTTAGTAATTTGAAGGTTTACAAATTATATAAGTTTGACCATGAGTTGACTTTGTGACTATTGGGTTCAGATTATTGTTCCGGGACTTGAATAGGTCTGTTTTACTATTTGAAACTTGAGTGCAAAGTTTGGTCTCATTCCGAATTGGTTTGATAGGAATCAGATGCTTGGTTGTGAATATTGAAGTTCTTGAGTTTTAAGGCTTGTATGATGCATTTTGGTGTTTGATTCGGGGTTTCGTATGTATTTTTTTTATGTTTTCAAGCTTCGAGCTAGTCCATTTAGGGTTTATGTACTTGTGTCTATGTTTGTATGGGGTCTGAGGGGCTGGGTGAGTTTTGGATTATTTTCGGATGAGTTTTGGAATAGCTTCAGTTTTGCTAGTGCTGCAGACTTCGCATATTGAGAGGGTCTGCTCGCAATTGCGTACTCCTTATCGCATTTGCGAATAGGTGGTTGTTAAGGGGGATATCACATTTGTGAGGGGTATGGTCATATTTGGGATATTGACTAAGAGGCTGAGAATTTGTAATTGCAAAGTGGGGTTCGCATTTGCCATATCTTTTGGAGACAACCTAGGTTCACATTTGCGAGCTAAAGGTGCATTTGCGGAGGTCGCATTTGCGAACCTCGGGTCACAAATGTCACATCTGCAACTGGTTGCATTTTGAGCCTTAGACTTGGTGAGAGGCAATTTTTGAAGAGGATTTTTACACAAAGCTATTAGGTAAGTAATTTTCACTTACTTTTTTATATTATATCTTGATTTCTCATGAATTTTTAAACCTAAATCATGGAATTTGGAAGGGAATTTTGGTGATTTTTTACTATGTTCTTCAAAATAGAAAATGGGGATTTGAGAATAGATTTGGTTTCGATTTTGGAATTTAATCATATAGTAGACTCGTGGGGTTGTGGGTAGTCAGAATCTATCACTTGACTCAAATTTTAATCGTGTGGGCCCATGGTTAACTTTTGTTGACCTTTTGAAAATTGGGTAAAGATTGTGACTTTATTATTTGAAATTGATTCCTTTAGCACTGTTTGATGTTATTGAGTCATTTTTGTCTAGATTTGAGCCAGAGATGTGATTTTTAAAGGAAATATATTTTGGGGGTGTTGATTTGACTTGTTTGAGATAAGTATCTTGTCTAATCTTTTATTGGGGAAATATCATTATGATTTGACCTTATTTTGTGTTATGTGAAAAACGGCATGTACGCAAGGTGATGAGTGTGTACGCGGGTGCTATCTGTGGTTTATGACAGGATTAGACCTTAAGCTATTAATATGCATTTATTTGATGGAATGCTTTATATGAAACATGTTTAATCACTTCGTGACTACATGAATTTGATTGTTACAACTAATTTAGTCGTAGTTATTATTTATATGTTGAACATCAATCTGTATTTTATCATTTTTATACCCTGTGCAGCTTGTTAATAAATTACGGGTATATTTTTTGTAATGAAAATTTGGCATATTACTATTGTGATAATTGTGGCACATGCGGACATATTGAGCGGATTGACTGGGTGACACACGAGGTCTTATATTTCTGATTATTGTTATGTGTTGTCACGACCCAAATTTCTCTCCATAGGAGGTTGTAATGGAACCTAGTCTTAGGGACTAGGTAAGCTTAATATTTACTGAAATAATCAACAGAAACAAATAATGATTTACAAATGCAGAGAAGAAATCTCAATACAAAGTTTATAATCTCAAAACCTCTATGTAGTTTGCTAGAAACCTCTATATACAACTGTTTCGAAATAAGGGTAAACAGTGTAAAAAAATATCAGAAGATGACTCTGAAGCCCGTGAACACAACAACAATATTACCTTGAGTCTCCCCAGCAAGATCCGTAACGGACTTCGAATTTATCTGGATCTACACAAAAATTATGCAGAAGCATAGTATAAGTACACCACAACGGTACCTAGTAAGCATCAAAACTAACCTCAGTGGAGTAGTAACGAGAAACAATCAAGATACCCACTAGACTAAATAACATGAGCAAATATAAGTGTAGTACTAACAGAATCGATATCTCTATAAAACTACGCATAATTACGACTATAATATATACTTGCAATAAGAAACAGAAACAACAATTAGCAGCGGAACACAACAAGTAATAACACATTAGAGTAAGCTAAACAGTCCAAATCCGATGATCACAATTAAAAGGAGGACAATCATCAACTAGATGAGAATAACCACTTTCACGTTAGGTTTTTATCCAATAATCACCACGAGGTATCAAACCTAAGAATATCCACAAGTCACGGGTCCCACTTTATGAACCCTAAACACTTGGCATTTTGTGCCCTCATTTCAACTAATAACCACACGGACGGCGCACATGCCAATAGAACAATTCTCATAAAGAAGGCAAGTATACACGGTGTGTATAAATACTCAATTAACATCAAGATCCATCTTCTTACACCAATAGGAGTAATTAACTACATGTATCTTGTGCAAGTGTTCTAATACAATTCAGGTCAACTAGCAAGTGCAATGAAAATGTATAGCACGCAAGAATGTTCCCCAAATTTTATCACAAGATAAACTCCCACTAGCAGGTATGCCACTACACAAATAACAATAACAAGAATTTCCCCAGGCCATCACAGATCAATCTCTAATATAGCACACCTTGTCTCGCCACATACACAATAATAAAGTAAATGCCCGCCTTGTCTCGCTATATGTGCATAATAATATTTCTACCTTATCTCGCTACATGCACAACCCACATATAAATAGCCCACCTGGTCACGCCCCATGTGCACATATCAATAGTAACAATAGCACTGCAGAAAACCTCGTGCATCACAATGACAACCATACGGCAGAAACCTCATGTATCACAACACTAAGTACAATCGCAAAAATGACAATTACACAAAAGTACGACAAGTAAATCAATTCAATAGCTTTCGATCGCAAAGAAATTGTTGAACTAGTTCACAAAGAATAAACACAATAGAGAATACTAGTCATAATAAAAATAGCTCAACGAGGTAGAAATGATATATAGCAACGATCCCTCAAAGTATATTTCAATAAGAAGGGGTATAACACGAGCCAATAATTCAAAATAAGGATAAGTCAACTAAAATATATTATATCTTAACTTCTTTTAAAGTTGAGCAATTACAAATGAGATACAACAAATTCATTTTAAGCAGCGGAAAGATGATCATAACCTCAATTAAGGATGAAATATTACTGAAGAGATAATTATACTTTTAATTAAGTATTAGGGAGGGATAGCATAGCAATAGAGGAGGTAAAAACTTCAGTTAAGCCATATAAGAGTCAAATAGGCAATAAGGGTGAATCATGAAGCAATTAATTCTAATTAAATTATGTAAGATGAAACTAGTAATCGGGAAACTTAGTCATAACAAAAAAACTTTATATTCAGTGAACATAAGGACCTAAGAGTCCTAATATGTTAGCTTTTCACAAATAATCTCCAGCACATCCTCATCAACTCGTGTACACAGACTTTACATGATACAATTAACATAAAAGACTCAAATCCTAAGGGGTAGTTCCACCACACGAAGTTAGGCAAGATACTTACCTCGAAGAAGATAGACCATTAATCTAAAATAAACTTCTCAGGTAAAATAACCTCTTGACGACAGAAATCTAGCCAACATAATTTTAAAGGATAAACAAAAACTCATAAGAAATTATTCTGGATAATAAAGTTTCAATCTTTATCAAAAACTAAAAATCAACCCAAAAGTCGACCACTGGGCCCTCACATCGAAACCCGACAAATTTTACAAATCCGAACACCCACTCTGATATGAGTTTAACCATACCAAAATTATCAAATTCTGATATCATTTCATCCTTCAAATCATCATTTTACATTTTGAAAGTTTTCTTCAAAATTCTCATTTTTCCTCAATTCAAAACACTAATTTAATGATTAAAATAAAGATAGAATCATGGAATAACATAAATTTTAGGTAAAGAACACTTACTCAATTAATTTTCTTGAAACCCCCACAAAGAGTCGCTCAAAACTAAGCTTTAGAACTCCAAAAATTTTAAAAATAGCTAACCCTCATAATAGAGTACTATATATTCTGCCTAGGTATTATATAGAGGAAAAATCCAATGCCATAAATGATGCTACGCGATCGCATGAAGTAGTACACGAATGCAAAGAAGGTAAAGTACTGAGGCTCAAAAACTAAGTTATGCGATCGTGTGAAGCAGTACGCAAACATGAAGAAGGGAAATGTATTCTTACGCGTTCGAGGAAAGAAGCATGCGAACGCGAAGAGTAAATTTTATCTGCCCCAAAGTTACACTACACGATCATGGAGGAATCTATGCGAATACGATTAACCAGACATCAGAAAAGTAACAGCCCAAAAATAAAAGGAAATAGCCCGTAGCCCATCCGAAACACACCCGAGGCCACCCGGGCCCGGCTAAACACACCAAAAAGTTTCATAACCTACCACGGACCCGCTCGAGGTCTCAAATCAGATCAAACAAGGTCGAAACTACGAATCACACCATGAATCAAACTCATGAACTTTCAATCTTCAAACTTCTAAAACTCGCGCCGAAACCTATCAAGTCAACCTGGAATAACGTCAATTTTTGCAGGCAAGTCCCAAATATCATAATTTTAGATGCCCCAACTCTTGAAATTGCATTATGACCCTCATTCACCAAAGTCAACTCTTAGTCAAACCTCTAAACCGTTCAAAACTTTAACTTTTTCAACTTTCGCTGAAATGCTTCAAATCACCATACGGACCTACAAATCCAAATATGGACACCTAATTACAAAATTAACATACAAAGGTATTGAAATTATTAAAACCCCATTTCGTATTCGTTTACACAAAAGTCAAATTTCGGTCAACTTTTACCTCTTAAACTTCCAAAACTAGAATCCTTCATCGAAATAGACTTCGAATCATCCGGTAACTGAACTTGACCACGTATGCAAATCATAACATATAATACAAAGCTATTCAATACCTTATGCCACCGAATGAGATTTTAGTTTATAATATGACTGATGTTGATATCCAATTTTTTCATATACATTTTTATATGCAAAGTACTTTCAAAATGGTATAGGTATGCATATATAAGTATCTCCAATTATTTTATTAATTTTTTAAAAAGTTTTAAACCAATTTAGTCCTCTTTTTTATTTCATAAAAACCCAATAATATTTCCAAAATTATTATTTTTTGTAATTTATTTATTTTATTTTCCTACTTATGCTAAAATATTGCTAAGATAATTTTTGTATATTTTTACAAATTTATTTAGTATTTTTAAAGATAATTTCATATAATTACAATATTAGCCTCTTTTAAGATTTAATTGTGTTTATATTTATAAAAATTAAGTCCGGTATTTTAATTTGATAATTATATTTTATAAATTATTTTTATGCTTTTAATTTGTTTTTAGAGTTCTATTTGCTATTTTATTAAAATAAATGAAAAAATGGCTATTTAAAATCTAGCCAGATTTCATCTTAATTGTAGCCTAATTCTACTCCAATTGAACCCCGACCCAATTTCAGTTTGAACAAACCCAAACCCAATCTCATTAAATCTCCCCACTTACATGTTTTTATTCAGGCCGTTGATCATTCAGATCAACAACCAATAATCACCATTTCATAATTAAACCCAAAGACATCCCAAACCCTTCTCATTATTCATAATCAGCCGCCCTTGAACTCTTATTCTCTCCCAAATTCTCTCTACATCACCCTCAAACCTAGCCGCCGCCACCCTAATCCACCATAATTTATGGCCTCCCAAGGTCATCGGAGACCTATGCCAGCCTTCCATGGCTGCTATATGTTGTCCTTATGGTTTCAAGGCTAGAATATGAAGAACTCAGGTCCGACCTTCGTTCGATTTTTAGTTTATATCCCTTCTCTTGGCATTTTTTACCTTTCTCCTGCCAGCCATGGTCATTTGATTCAGACCTTTAACTCCCTGGTTAGATCGGTAATTTTTGAAGCCTTTCTCACATTTGCTAGATTTTTTGGAACCCTAATCTCTAAGACCTTTCGATTTCTTCCAGATCTACTTTACATTTGTGCTTATCTTGAACTTTTAAACATCTTCTCAAAGTTTCTTTAAATTTTTCTTTCAAGAACTCTTTATCTTTTCAAATTAGGGTTTTCCTGTTAAGTTATTTCAAATATCTTCTCTGATTTTTAACACGTTTGCTATGTTTGCTCGTATTTTTCTTCTATCTGAGTTAGCATGATAAAGCCCTAATTTCTTTTGGTTGTTTGTTAGGCGAATGCTTGTTTAGTTGAGTTTTGTTTGATTTGTTTGTTTATCATCTCTTATATTCTATAATTGTTGAAAAACCCTATGTATTTGGGTCTGAAACTGTTCGTTTAAATACTTGACTCGATTTGAAGTTTCTCATTTCAGAATATCCTTTCCATGTATGTGATTCATTTGATTCTGGGTTTCTATTATCTTTAAAACTTGATTATGCTTGAAACCCTATTTTTTAAAAGGGGTTTCTTCACGTGCTACTGAGAAACTTTGTATGCTTCTGATACTCTATTATCTTCACTATCAAGTCAATGTGACTTACCCTATTTGACTACTATGTTTCGAATGTTTGTTGAACTTTGTGATACTATTGCGTGCCGTTTCTTTTGCCAATAGGTTTGGCTTCGCATGTATAGTGTTTGTGTACTCTATTTATATGATGAGTTTTCTCCTTTGATTGATCTTCCTATGGTTGTACCTTTTCTTTTGTACTTTTCTGATGTAATTCATTATTTAGTTTGTAATAACAGTGGGTATTTTATGCATGTGTATGGATAGAAATCGTGTCTATAGGACCTGTTGTTTAAATTCAACATGTTTTGAGTTCTGGATTTAGAAATTATGCCTATATCTGTTGTTTCAAATTCTATGCGTTTAACTCGGCATTTAGGTATCATGCCTATAAGGTCAATTTATTTAAATTATGCATATTTAATTTTGTATTTAGATACCATGTCTATAAGACTTGTTTTCACTAAAAATCTGCATATTTAACGCTCCATCTAGAGAACCTTCCTATAGGATTTGCTTAAATTCAGTATTGACATATTTAGATATCATGTTCTTAGGAACTAAATGGTTAAATCATATATTGTTTATAAGGTTAAGAATCAATATTCCTTTTTCTTAGAAACCACACATATAGGAATAAAATGAGCAATACTAGATATCTTACCTATAGGTTCTGCGATTAATTTAAAATCAGTTCGACTCAGAATCAATTTTAAACAACCTTCATCCTTTATTTAACGTGGTTTAGAAGCATGCCTATAAGATTTTCAAATCGTTTGTTTAAAAACTATTACTGCGTTGCCACATTCTGAATCAATTAGATATCATGTCTATGGGACCTTACTCGAACATGCAGGCAAGATAATAACAATAAAATTGAATCTACCTTTGTTAATTGCTACAACCAGCAAGAAAGCCTGATTTAGAATTTTTATCTGAATTATGTAATAAACTAATTTGATCCAGTAATTAAACTCACCTTGTCTTTTGTATTTTAAAATCAGACCCACAATGTATGTGCAAGACAAGTCATGCTAATTATGTTTCTTATTTTAGGAGGTGTACATGAGCCTTTATTTGTTTTCATGCTTCCCCTAACATGTAGTATTATATGTTTTGTATGTCGCGTTAGATTTTTTACCTTTTGAAACCAAAATCAGCCTAATATCCCTCCTTTTTAGGAAAAGTAGTCCTAAATTCCTCGGGGACTGATAGGAATGGGATGAGTAATAGCATGCAATAGTGATCGACACCAATTCCCGCTTTAATACCTTGAACGGGCTGGAAAGGGTAGATATGGATATGATGACTAGAGCGGTAATACCTCGTGTACCCCCTCTGTTGAGGAGTATCATACCGGGTATCACATTGATATGATCTATATTATAAATAAACCTAGGACCCCCATTTTCTCTTTATATTTATAGAATTGTAACTCTTTCTTTCAAAAATTTTCCTATTAATTGCTCTTTTAAACTCTTATGTGTTTAAACTTAAATCCCCTACTATTTGAGCCTATACCTCTCTATGTGCTAATTGTATAAGTTCATAACAAACTGTCTGGCCGGGAACCACACTAGTGAATTTCTAGAGGTGCCTAACACCTTCCCCTTAGGACAATTTCAGGTCCTTACCCTATCTCTGGTTATTCAAACGAACTTAGAAGTGAACCCCTATAGGTGTCCTAATGCTCATTTAATCATTAGGTGGCGGCTCTTTAAAAAATACAAACCCCAATTCCCAAAAGGAACGAGTTGCCCTATACCAAATGTCATAAACCCGATCTCCCGATGCTTAAGAGGGAATAAGGGGGCGCGAAAGCACGACGACTCTGCTGAGAATATTAGGATTTTACTATTTCAGATTGTTATTGTTATTTGTACCCTCCCTTATGTGCAATTATTTCTCAAATTCCCTTTAGCATTCAATTCCTTTTTCAACTGTAAAACATACTTGTCTTTTTTGTTTGTTTCCTTTACTACTGCTTTAAATTATAAAATTATTGTATTTATTGCTTTCTTAACGTGCAAATACGTGCCAACATGCTTTTAATTATTTCATAATCATGCTCAACATCATACTCCACTCGTGCCAAATAAATACCATAGCAACATTTATAGTGAGTGGTTGCGCTCTTCCTATATTATTACCCCTAAATCCAGATAAGGCGTATTTGCGGTAAAATCAGTCGATCAACCGTGCAGTCGACGGTTCCGTCCTTTCCCCTTGAGTTGTCCGCTCAAGGGTACCAGTCTAGAATCCCATAGAAACCTTAGCCTATTCAAACTGTGCATACATCATGGTCAAAACCTAGCCAGGTCAGTTATGTTGTCCACATAATGACCCTTTAAGATAGCCTTGTCCAAAGTCCACCAGATTTCCCTAAACCCACACGGACGTCATTACATTATGTGCATTTATTTGGAGAACTAAATGCTTCATGCTAATTGTTGATACTAAATAGTCGAGTTTGGTGGGGGTAGGGTCTAACCCTTTTATTTTGTAGAAAATGAGGCACGAAGTCCCTTGCTTCAGTATGATTAGCACGCCCCCACTCTTGCTAGACTAGTGGGAGAGACTTCCATCAAATGATCAAATCAATGAGTGGAAAGAGAGGGCCGCCAAATCTAGCGAAAAATTGGAATATATGGAATACAATTTGCTGGAATTGGAGGAAAAGTGAGGAAGAAAGTCACCGACTGCCAGAACGTTGAGGGAAACGAAGGAGAAAACCTAGAAAAGGCATTTTTTGAACCTACACGAACTAGAGGATCTGATCAATAAGAGCATTCAACCCGAGGAAGGTCCTTCTGGGACCAAATAGATAGGAATTTACCTTTTTACTCTAATAAGGTCAATGGCCATTAGTGATTTTCATTTCTTGTTTATTTAATGGCAATTTGGGATTTATCTACTTCTTGTCAATGGAATGAGGCATTTAGCATCCTAAGTTCTCAAAATCAATTTGTCTCTAGGCCTACCTCGGTCATAAAGAGGTTCCCAAATTAGGACACGTCTTACATTCCGCACTATGTGTTTAAATAGTGCAATACATTTTATAATCCTTAGTAACTTGGTTACCTTTTGTTTTTGTTTTATTACTCCCCTCCCCAAAGGTTAGTCCGTGCACTCTGGAAACACCATCCTATTCCACGAGATCCAGGGGCCCTCCACCCACTCCTCCACTTAGTCCTGTCAAAAATAAGAACAAAGGCAAGATGGAAGATTTGAACAATATTAGAAAAGACAATGCAACAGAACGAGTAGAGGCCACCAATGGTCATGGTACTCAGGTTCCTAAGGAAATTGTATCCCAACTTGAACAGAAATTGCCGAAATTCCAGGAAGAGCTCAATCAGGTTCGGAATCTGGCGAGCTTTTCATTTTATCTCAGCACCCAGGACATCACCTTTCCCAATACTCAGAACCCTACACCACTTCAAAACATCCCAAAGCAAAAAAATCATCCCGCTCTTCACACTATTCCACCAAAGACCCAATGCAATACTTGCCATACCCCAAATAACAGTCCGTTACTCATCCCAAAACTCTAAAACTCCACAAATGACCACCTTCACACCCACCATAACACCCCCATCTACGTGGAGACCATTACACCCTCCACCCAACCTATCTCAAGCACACCCGAGTGTGATGATAAAGACTTGCTCATCAATAACCTAGCTGAGGAACTTAAGAAATTGACTAGCCGGATTTATGGCATTGAAGGAAGCTAGGTGGAAAGACTTACCATCACATTGAACGGGTAAATGTTGTTGACAAAGGCAATTGGTGGGATAACAAGAACGAGAGTATACTGAATTGGAGTGGGTACGAACATGGTAAGGGGCTCGGCAAGAAACTCCAAGGAATTTCTAGACCCATAAAACTCAAGAAGCACGACACCACTTTTGGTCTAGGATATAAGTAAACCTGGGAAGAATTCAACAACTGGTCATCATCGTGGCACGGTCCTTACTATCCACTGGAGTAGCCAATACCACATCTGGAGCAGATCTTCCAACCGGCCGATATTATTTATGGGACAGATGAAGAAGAAGCACTGGCAGCCGTGAAGAACTTGTTCCTAGAAGACAATGATATGGACTGTTGTGTTTTTTTCGAGGAGGAGAGGCAGTAAAACCCTTTTATATAGGCTGTAAATAGAGGGGCACCCCTCAATATTTGGACTATTAGGACAACCAGAGTCCGGCGAGCCCCGGGGTAGCAAGGCTAAATCAAGCATCCTGCACTATTATTTTATGAAATGATTTTCTTTTTGCATTTTAATTCCCGCAATAAGATCTTCAATATTCAAAACAATTATGCAATTTATCAAAGCATTTTGAATTTTCTTATGAATCAATGCTCTTTATTAATTCTCTCACTACTTTACTTATACAACATTACTATTACTTATCTTGATGAACCAATGACTGTGACATTCAATAACACAACACAAAAAAGGGACATTGATTCAGAGGAAGATAGCATACCATATGAGATTGTTAAGGAAGTTGAGAACTTTGAGAACAAACCTAAGTCCAACCTGGACGAGACAAAAATTGTTAACCTAGGGGATACAGAAAATGTCAAAGAAACATGAATCGGTGTTCACTTATCACCATCATAAAAGAAGTAATATACATAATTTTAAGGAAATATGAGGACATATTCGCCTAGTCGTATGATGACTTGACTGGTCTGAGTACATCTACTGTGGCTCACAAGCTGCCAACCGATCCAACATGTCTGCCAGTAAAGCAAAGGCTCAAAAAGTTCAAGCCTAACATGAGTCTAGAAATCAAGGAAGAATTTACCAAACATGTCAAATCTAAGGTTTTCAGGGTAGTAGAATACTCGACATGATTAGCCAACATCGTGCCAGTACTAAAGAGGGATATAAAGGTCATATTCTGTATTGACTATTGGGATCTCAACCGGGCCAGTCAAAAGGACGACTTCCCTTTGCCGAATATACATATCTTGATTGAGAATTGTGCCAAGCATGAGCTATAGTCATTTGTAGATTACTTTGCTGGTTATCATCAGATCTAGATGGATAAAGAAGATTTTGTGAAAATGGCTTTCATTACGTCACAAGGAATTATGTCGTTCGGGCTAAAGAATGAAGGGACCGCCTACACGAGGGCCATGACCACCATTTTCCATGATATGATACACAAGGAGATATAGGTATATATGGATGATGTTGTCATCAAGTCCAAGAAAGCTACTGATCACATGGGAGATTTGAGGAAGTTTTTCAATAGATTGCGGAGGTACAACTTAAAATTGAATCCTGCGAAGTGCGCATTTGGGGTTTCTACTGAAAAATTACTTGGGTTTATTGTGAGTCACCGAGGAATAGAACTAGATCCATCAAAATTCAAAGATATTCAAGAATTTCTACCACCATGGAACAAGAAGGATGTGATGTGTTTCTTGGGGAGGCTCAACTATATTAGCCGATTCATTGCACAGTCTACGGTCATCTATGAGCCAATCTTTAAAATGTTAAAGAAGGAAACCACTACTAAATGGACTAATGACTGCCAAAAGACCTACCAAATAATCAAGGAATACAACACCACCGGTCTTGGTCCCGCTTGATCCAGGTAGACACTTATTACTCTACCTTGCAGTCTTGGATGGAGCCTTTGGTTGCGTTCTAGGGAAGTATGATGAAACGAGGATGAAGGAGTAGGCCATCTATTATCACAGTAAGAAGTTCACCCTGTATGAGGCCCGGTATTTTCTGTTAGAGCACACCTATTGTGCTTTGACTTGGGTAGCTCAGAAGCTGAGGTATTTTTGTACCTATACCACATATCTTATATCAAGGATGGATCCTTTGAAGTACATCTTTCAGAATCCCATACCCACTGGCAAGTTAGCCAAGTGGCAAACCCTATTGAGTGAGTTTAACATTGTCTACGTGACTCAGAAAGCAATCAAAGGACAAGCACTAGTAGATCATCTTGCTGAAAATCCCGTGGATGGAGAATACGAACCCTTGAAAATGTATTTTCCTAATGAAGAGGTATCATTCATAGGAGAATACATTGAATAATACTATGATGGATAATGTTCTTCGATGGGGCGGAAAATTTTGAAGGAGTTGGCATAAGAGCACTCCTAGTATAAGAAATTGGTCAGCATTATTCGGTGTCCTCCAAACTCAGGTTCCCCTTTACCAGCAATATGGCTGAATATGAAGCGTGCATCTTAGGTCTCAAAATGGATATTGACATGAACATTCAAGATTTTCTAGTGATTGGAGATTCAGACCTATTTATACATCAAGTCTAAGAAGCATAGGCAGCCAAGAACTCCAAGATACTCCCGTATCTACCTCATATATAGGAACTGAAGAAAAGGTTCACAAAGACAGAGTTCCAGCATATTCCCAGAGTCCATAATAAGTTTGTCAATGCATTGGCTACCATGTCTTCTATGATATAACATCCAAAAAAAACTTCATTGATCCCATTCCAGTAAAGATCCATGATCAGCCAGCTTATTGTGCCCATGTCGAAGAAGAAGCATATGGAAAGCCTTAGTTTCATGATATCAAGGAATATTTGGCAAAAGGTGAGTGCCTAGAATTTGTAAATCCTACTTAGAAACATACACTTCGGAGGTTGTCCAACAATTTCTTTCACAATAGAGGAATCCTGTATAGAAGGACTCCTGATTTGGGGCTACTAAGGTGTGTCGATGCAAAGGAATCATCCAGGCTACTAGAGAAAATTCAAGCTGGGACCTGCGGTTCACATATGAATGGTTCTGTCTTAGCAAATAAAATACTTAGAGCCGGTTACTTTTGGATGACTATGGAGACAAATTGCATCCAGTATGCCCAGAAATGCCACCATTGTTAGCTACATGCAGACATGATAAAGGTGCCTCTGAATGAGCTTAATGCAACAAGCTCACCATGGATGTTCGTGCTTGGGGAATGAACATTATTGGATCAATTGAGCCTATAGCTTCCAACGGACACATGTTTATCCTGGTAACCATCGACTATTTCACTAAATGGGTTGAAGCAGCATCTTACAAAGCAGACTAAGGAAGTCATGGCAAACTTTGTACGCGACTGCATTATTTGGAATTCCAGAGTCAATCATTACTGATAATGGCTCCAACCTCAACAGTGACTTGACGAAAACTATGTGTGAGACCTTCAGGATCAAACACAAGAATTCCATAGCCTATATGCCTCAGATGAATGGAGCTGTAGACTGCTAATAATAACATCAAAAAGGTACTGAGGAAAATGATAGAAAAGCATAAACAGTGGCACGAGAAGTTATCATTTGCTTTATTGGGGGTATCACACCACAATCCGCACATCGACCGGGGCAACCCCCTATATGTTGGTTCATGGTATGGAGGCAGTCATTCCCGCCGAGGTAGAAATTTGTGATGACCCGACCCATCGTCTCATGTATTTCCGTCCCATTTTATGCTTTTACATGTTTCATCGTATGTGTTTGGTGAATTTGAAGTAATTCGGATAGAGTTTGGTTGAAAATGAGACAATTAGTCTCTTTAGGAAAAGTTTGGTTTGGAATAGTCAACCAGATGTTGACTTTTGAGTTTGAGGGCTCGGAATGGATTTATGATGATTCAGTTAGTTTCGGGGGATGATTTATGGCTTAGTAGAGCAATCAGAAGTAATTTGGAGGCTTAGTGTAGAATTAAGCTTGAATTCGCGAAGCTAGTATTTTAGCGAATTCCGATTGATGGGTGAGAATTTGATCCGAGGGTCAGAATGGAATTCTGAGAGTTGCAGTAGCTTTGTTAGGTAATTTTGGATATGTCTGCAAATTTTCAGGTCATTCGGACATCGTTTGTTGGGTTTTTTATCACATGCAAGTTTCAGAAGTTTTAGTTTAACATAGGCTTGAATCTGTTGTAATTTGATGATTCTTGTGTTGTTGGATGTGTTTTTATGATTGGAACAAGTTTGAATGAGGTTGAAGGGCCTGCTGGTTCTTTTGGTTGAGGTTCCGAGGGCCTCGGGTGAGTTTCGAATGGACAACCGGACCATTTTATGCCTTAAAAGATAACAGAAATTGCAGGCTTCAGTTACAGGTATTTTTGTTCATTGCGATTGCATAAGTGCTATTTTGATCGCGTAGAGCTTTCTGAGGGTAGGGCATTTTTGTTCAATGCGATCCAGAGGTGGTGTTGCGATCACATAAGAGGATTTGAGGGCCCAGTGGTTTTTTGCATTGCGTTCGCGTCTATGGGAGTGCGTTCGCATAGGTCTGGCTAGTGAAGCTATGGAATCGCAGTAAGAGGGTCGCGTTCGCATAGGCCATTTTGGAGGCCTGGAAATTTGTGCTATGCGATCGCAGGGGATCGGATGCGATCATAGAGTAAAATTGAGCTGGGCAGAAGGGTTTTAGTAACATTTCATCCGCGACTTGAGGTTTATTTTCCTTCATTGTTGAGCACCTTGAGAGCTTTTTGGGAGAAATTGAAGAGGGTTTCAAAAGGGATTGACTGGAGGTAAGTCCTATGAACTAAAAACTTGATTATATTGCGAAATTGGTCTTGAAATTCATGGAAATTAAGCCAAAAATTGGTGAACTAGGGCTTGAGTTTTGATATTTCAAATTAGGATTTGATAGGTCATTTGAGCTCGGATTTGGGAGTTCTTGGTATGTATGGACTCGTGGTGAGACGAGGAATCCGGATGTGAGTTATTTTTTTGAGAAGCAGGCATGGGTCTCGGGTTTTGCTAGTTTCAAGATTTTTGCTATTTGTCGATTATTTTCAATTGAGTATTGTTCCCTTAACATATTGTAATGTATTTGCTCTTAATTTGGATAGATTCGACATGCATGGAGGCCAAGCTGAGGAGCAGAGGCATCACATGCTAGAGATTTCTCCGGTTCGAGGTAGGTAATACTTGTAAACAATATCCTGAGGGTTTGAAACCCCGGATTTGCACATCAAGTGCCATACTGAGGTGACTTGCACGCTGGATATGAGCGTGGGGTAGAGCATCGTTGGGGATCGTGACTTAGTCTGTTCCGGTTATTGATTTTACTGCGCATTTGACTGAAATTATTTTGTTATAATTATAATTTGGGCTGATTTCCATATTTAGGCTTCGTGCCAACTATATGAATCCTTCGGGGATTGATATCACTGTCTTTGCATTACTTGCACATTATTTGACCTCGGTCCAATGTTTTAAATACTGTTTTGCAAACTCAGCCATTTTTCTAAGACTTGAAAACTTAAACAATATTTTATTGACATTTTGAGCTTAGGATTTTCATGTTACTATTTCCCAAGTTGCTTATGAGAATTTCTGGACTGAGCATGTATTGGCTGCACACCGCAGTAGTGTTATAGTGATTTCTGAATATATGGGTGACTCCGGCTACATGCCGCTGCGTTGATACATATATGGATGTTGAGGCCGAGAGCTTGTTTTATGTCAACACCTTGCCGATATTGTACTTTGGCTGTAGGAGCCCCTCTGGGACCTGTAGACACCCCAGTGAGTGCCGTCGACGTTAATTGGATCGGGCTGCCCGCCGCAGCGGGTACCGGAGTGTACCGTCATATGCATTCATTCATTTGTGCACTATTTGTTGTTTGTGTCATTTCTTAGATGTTTATTTGTTGTTCTGCATTTGTATGATCACTTTCAAAGAGGATAAATTTGGGACAGTGGTAATAGTGACACTGTATGATGTAAATGGATCAGGTAACAGTGGTTGACCTGAGATAGGATATGGCCTAAAGGGCGAATTATGTGTTCAATTGTGCATTTCGTTTGTGCATGAGGGGGTGACTTTTGTGCTGACTTGCACTACGTGTCCTGCATTTACTTGCTTAAATTGTTGGAAAATTATGATTTGGAAAATGATTTTTAACTGAGGCAGATATTTTCTAAAGGATTTTCCCGGACTTACTGTTTTTCTCAGATGGGTGTGTTATCCCATATTGCACGGTGGAGTGCTCTTACATGTTTTCTTGCCTCCAGTTATTATTTACTCTTATTAACACTAAGTTGGAAGTACTCACTTTACTCCCTAAACCTCGCTTGCAGTTGCATGTATTGTTTGCCAGGTAGTGGGTTATTAGCGAATTGAAGATCTGTAATCGTAGCTGAGCCAGGTGAACGCTAGCGTCCGCCGCACAAGATTTTCTCCCTTGTTTTATGATGTTCATGTTATATTCACGTTTTTTCCCATTTCCAAACTTGTAGTACCTTAGTGAACCCTGTAGTAGATCATGACTAGTGACACTCCAATGTCGAGCTGTGACGGAATGGTTCCCTATTGTTATCATTGTTTCCGCGCTTTTGTTAGTGTTAATCATGTTGTAGCTTTATAAATGTTAATTAACTGTTAAAGGAAGTGTTTGCCTTGTTGGCTGGCCTTATCTTCACGAGAGGCGCCATTACGACTGGGTATGGGTTTTGGGTCGTGACAAAATTCCTCCCCTAAGGATTATACAGGAAGCCGAGCTCGATGACACAGAGTGGTGAAAAGTTGCTACGAACAACTAGCCCTTATATACGGAAAGAGAATGAATGTATTTTGACTTGGTCAACTCTATCAGAACAGGAAGTCCAGAGCCTTCAAAAAAAGAGTCATGCCAAGACAGTTCATACCGGGGCAGCTAGTGTTAAAGAAAATTTTCTTGCATCAAGATGAAGCCAAGGGGAAATTCTCTCCCAACTGGAAGGGTCCGTACATGGTACACCGGGTTTTGACATGAGGAGCCCTTATACTTGCAGATATAGACGGAGAAGTCTTGCCAAAGTCAATCAATTAAGATGCATTCAAGCGTTACTATATGCTTCTCTTATATGATGTAAACTGAACTACGCCTGATCTGATTCCCATTTAAGAGGGGAAACGTAGGCATCAATATGGGTTCGGTCACAACTCAATAAAATTTTTATTTCCCCCACAATTGAAAATTAGGGCACCCTCAAAATTCTAAAGCAATTTTAGTCGAATCATCATAAACAATAGCCAAAAGCATCATCCCATTGAACTAGGGCAAAATTTTGAGTAAGACACTCAAAATTCTGTAGCAAGAGAGGTTGTCCTAATCACTTCACGGTTGCCGATTCATATAAAAGTTATTTTTAATTATATACTTATGTCATATTTTTACGAATTCATGCATGTTTATTACCGAGGTTTCCTTGTTTAGCAACGTTACCCCAATGACACATAAAATGTCACCAGATTAAAGCTGAGCAGGTCAAATAGAGCCAACGAAGATACGAACTAACCTTCCCCTTTTACAAACTCATGATTTTTCTTTGGATGCAGGTACTCGGATTGCGAAATCACCAAACATACTATACACTCACGAGACAAACATTTTCCAAGAATAAAAATCTCAGAACTATTGCACTTACCAACATTTGCTATCCATACACACCAGTGACATTTCATGTGTCATAATTTCCCTAACAGTCACAATATCATAATCTGCTATCAGCTAAGAAATCTCTATTACCATATGCTATTTTATTTCTTGCATAAAACTACCATTCTGCCTTCCGAGAGTAAACGTTGTCTCCATCTGCATTTGTGCACTGCATAAGGCTACTATTCCACCTTCCGAGATTAAACACTGTCTCCATCTGCATTTCTGCATTGCATAAGGCTACTATTCTACCTTCCGTGACTAAAATAAGGCTACTATACTATCTTACGATACTTAATGTTTTCTCCCTATGCATTTCTGCATCGCCTAAGGCTACTATTCTGCCTTCCGAGACTCTCCATCTACATTTTTGCATTGTATAAGGCTACTATTCTACCTTCTGAGACTAAATGTTGTCTCCATCTATATTTTCGTAATACATATGGCTACCACGCTGCTTTCCAAGGTTAATCTCTACCTCCGTCTGCATCTGCATGACTGAAAGATCACCATATACTACATTGCATGGCCAAAAGATCGCCACATCTGCATTTGCATGGCTGAAAGATCGCCACCGACTACATTGCATGGCTAAAAGAGTGACACATCCGCATTTTCATTGCTGAAAGATTGCTGCCTACTACATCCACATGGATGAAAGATCGCCACCTACTACATTGCATGGCTGAAAGAGTACCCCATCTGCATTTGCGTGGCTGAAAAATTGCCACATATTACATTGCATGGATGAAAGATCGCCACATCTACATTTGTATGGGCTGAAAGATTACCAAATACTGCATCTCATGGGCTAAAATATCGTTAAATTATCCAAAGGCGTCATCTTTCGGAGGCACCATTTTTATAGCCCGAGAACATCATGACATGGCTTGAGGACCCCTTTTTAATTTTTTCGCACATCATTATTCAAAGGCATCATGGTTCGGAGGCACCATCCTCATAGCCCGAGAGCATCATTTCATGGCCTGCGAATCCTTTATTGCACGCTTCATGGCCCATGACATCATGGTCTAAGGACATCATTTTCATCATCCGAAGACAACATTCATGATCCGACGGGAATGTGCATCACGTTTAAATTTATGCACAATATATGCTTGTATTGCTTATTTGCAGGTAAAAAGATGAGCAACGATCATCTTAATAGGAGCGATACTGCTCCAGTTCCCGCAGTCATATCAGACCTTAACCGTTCACCTCATCTTGGATATTGCATCCGTTCTTGAAAAGTCTCAATCGGCATACTCCGTCGACAGATCCTGAACTACATCTAGCCTGATTCCTGTAAAATCGGGGATATGTAGGTAGCTCAAAAGCCAGTGCGCGGCCTAAACCTCTTTGAACCTTTTCGCTAGGTCAAAATTGGCTATCATATCTTTACCCGATAACTCTTTCATCATTCGCGGGTAAAGAAGGGCAGCTGTTAATACTCAATTTTTTCCTATATATTTTTTATATGAAAAATACTTTCAAAATGGCATATGTATACATATATAAGTATGTCCAATAGTTTTATTATTTTTTGCTTAATTTTTACACCAATTTATTCCCCTATTTTATTTATTAAAAACCCAATAATATTTCCAAATTATTATTTTTGGTAATACATTTATTGTACTTTACTATTTATGCTAAAATGTAGCTAAATTATTATTTTTGTATATTTTTACAAATTTATTTATTATTTTTAAAGATAAATTACATATAATTACAACATTAGACTCTTTTAAGATTTAATTGCGTTTATATTGATAAAAATTAAGTCCGATATTTTAATTTGATAATTTATATATTATAAATTATTTAAGTGCTATTAATTTATTTTTATAATTTTATTTGTTATTTTATTAAAGGGAAAATGACTATTTAAAATCTAGCCAAATTTTACTTCAATTGTAGCCTAATTCCCCATTGAACCCCGACAGACTTTCAATTTGAACTAACCCAAACACATTTTTATTAAACTTCCCCACTTACCCATTTTAATCTAGGCCATTGATCATTCATATCAACCGCCAATAATCACCTTTCCTAATTAAACCCAAAGACCCCCCCCCCCCCCCACCAAACCTTTCTCATTATTTACAATCCACCACCCTTAACCTCTTCTTCTCTCCCAAATCCTCTCTAAAACACCCTCAAACCCTAGCCACCTCCACCATAATCCGCCCTAATCCATGGCCTCACAAGGTCATCAGAGACATTTACCAGTCTTCCATGGCTAATATATGTTGTCCTTATGGTTTCAAGTCTAAACTATGAAGAACTGTAGTCTAGTCTTCGTTTGATTTTTAGATCATAGCCCTTCTTCGGGAATCTTTGACCTTTCTCCATCCAACTGTGGTCATTTGAGTTAGACCTTTGATTCCCCTGGTTAGATCGGTAACTTTCGAAGTCTTTCTCACCTTTGCTAGATTTTCTAGAACCCTAATCTCTAAGACCTTTCGATTTCTTCTAGATCTGCCTTAGATCTGTGCTTATCTTGAACTTTTAAATATCTTCTCGAAGTTTCTTTAAACATTGCTTTCAAAAACTCTTTATCCTTTTCGATTAGTGTTTTCCTGTTAAGTTATTTCAATTCTCTTATCTGATTTTTAACATGTTTTGCTATGTTTGCTCGTATTGCTATTCTATCTGAGTTAGCATGATAAAAGCCCTAATTTCTTTTGTCTGTTATTTAGACAAATGCTTGCTTAGTTGAGTTTGTTTGATTTGTTTATTTATTATCTCTTAAATTCTATTATTGTAACAAAAGCCCCATGTCTTTGATGAAACTATTCGTTTAAATACTTGACTCGATTTGAATTTTCTCGTTTCATAATCTCCTTTCCCTTTGTGTGATTCCTTTGATTCTGGGTTTCTATTATCTTTAAAACTTGATTATGCTTGAAACTCTAATTTTTCAAAAGGGGTTTCTTCACCTGTTACTGAGAAACCTTTGCATGCTTCTGATACTTTATTCTTTTCACTATCGACTCAATGTGACTTGAGCTAT
This sequence comes from Nicotiana benthamiana, assembly GCA_034376525.1. Classification (NCBI taxonomy): domain Eukaryota; kingdom Viridiplantae; phylum Streptophyta; class Magnoliopsida; order Solanales; family Solanaceae; genus Nicotiana; species Nicotiana benthamiana. The sequence goes on along the minus strand of CM067341.1, from coordinate 43,325,097 downwards.
TTGACTACTATGTTTTGAATGTTCGCTGAACTTTGTGTACTATTGCATGCTATTTCTTTTACCAATAGGTTTGGCTTCACATGTCTAGTGTTTGTGTACTCTATTTATATGTTGAGTTTCCTTCTTTGATTGATCTTCAATTTTGTAGCTGATTACAAACTTCTTCTGTGAAATTCTGATTTTATTCGCCTGTTAAGGTTAATTGATTCCTTTCCTTATTTTGCCGTACCGCATCCTTTCCAAAAATAAGTATATTCCTGTACTTAGACTTAATTACTTTCTCAAAGGTTTTACTACTCTTATGGCAACTATCAACCTGCTCACAAATTGATTTCTTTCCTTATTTTGAACATGTCACTGCTCGTTAACCAAGTAATCCCTTAATTAAAGGCAATCACTTGTATAATTGATCCTGAATAGTGATTGTTTCTGTTTTTGTAGCTTGTTACTTCTCTTTCACTCATTTTCAAAAAGCTATAAATACCATGTACTTATCCTCTTTCAAAACACACAAATACTAGAGTTCAGAACACAGACTTCACTAAAAGCTCTCTCTCTTTTCTCTGTTACTACTCGTATTGCTGCTTTTTCTAGCAGGCTGAAAGCCAAGGCTAGGCTGTGGGAAACTTGCTTGCTTTTCTTTGTGCATTTGGCTTCTTTATTGGTATGTTCTAATTGATTTTATAGCGTCAACAACAACCTATTTTCTTTGTTATTTCCTTCACTCTTGATTATTTCTGTTTTGTTTTAATCAAGTTGCACTATTAAACATGCTGTAAGCTGCCCTTTCCTTTACTGAATTAATATTTGTCTTATGTATGAACTATGTCAATCACTCATGAATCCTAAACCCCTCATCCCCTATGTGTTTAGTATCTTTGGTTGGTTTGGGGCATGAAGCATTGGACATTGCTGTGCATGACCCAAACCTGATTCCTTGGAATCATAACCTCCATATCCCTTTTATATGCTGTGTGTTTTGGCTGGTTTATGGGCATTCCAGCTTTACTTATTGCTGTGCATGACTAGACTTGATCCCTCTTAGGGTCATATGCCATTTGCAATGTATTCCCACCCCTTGCCCCTTTTTGTAGAACTGTTGATGTTGTATATTTTTAACTTTACTACTACTGTTTTTCAAACTACCTCTATCCCTTACTACTTTCAATCTAGTTTTAAACAACTCTCTGTTCCTGCACTTCCACTCTACTCTTAGACTTAGGTTCTGCCCTTCTTGTGTGAGCCTTGACTTGGGACCTATGAGCTCCTTCTGAACATGGACACATAGGGCCTGGCCCCTCTACACTACACTCATCTCTATCTGGTTATGTGACTTGGTTGTGAGCACTGCCCGGAGTCCTCTTGAGACCCTTAGGAAACTTTGACACACTCAAATTTGAGAAGGGCTTTGAATTAACTACAATTTAGTTGGTTTGTCTCATAACTCAGACATGAAGTCAAGAATCAGGCTTCCTATGGTTGTACCTTTTCCTTTTGTACTTTTCTGATGTAATTCATTATTCAGTTTGTAATAATTTATAATAATACTAGGGCTTGGCTAGTGAAAAGGTCTGGGTAATTATACATGCTTAAGGGTAACAATCATGCCTATAGGATATGTTTTTTAAATTATACATGTTTTGAATTCTGCATTTAGAAATCATGCCTATAAGATCTGTTGTTTTAAATTATGTACGTTTAACTCTATATTTTGTTATCATGCCTATATGATTCGTTTGTTTAAATTATACATGTTTAATTTTGCATTTAGGTAACATTTCTATAAGACGTTCACTAAAATCTGCATATTTAACGCTGCATCTAGAGAACTTGCCTATATGATTTACTTAAATTCTTTATCATCACATTTAGACATCATGTTCATAGGACCTAAATGGTTAAATCAGACATAGTCCATAAGATTATGTGACGACCTAGCCGGTCGTCTTTTGGAATTTATGTCCTGTTCCCCTATTAACTGCTTCCCCTAAGTTTATTTCTGCTATTTTGGGTTGTCGGGATGTTCGGTATTAGAATTCGGAGTGTTTTGGGACACTTAGTATCTAAATAAGAGCATAAGTGTTGGAAAATGGTCCGTAATCAGAACAGTGTCAAGACGACCTCGGAATGGAAATTTGATGGTTCCGTTAGATCCGTTAGGTGATATTAGGGTTGGGAGCGTGTTCATAATGTATTTTGGATGTCCATAGCTCATTTAGGCTAGAAATGTCGAATGTTAGAATTTTGAAATTTTTGGCACGACAGTGAATTTTTGATCCGAGGGTCAGAACGGGATTCCAATAGTTGTTGTAGCACCGTCATGTCATTTGGGACGTGCGTGCTAAATTTCAGGTCAAGCGGACGTGTTTTTGTTAGGTTTTGAATCGAAGGCGAATTTGGTTAAGTTTTGGAAGTTTTAAGTTCAAATCATTGATTAAATTGTGTTTCCGGCGTTATTTTAGGTAGTTTAAGGATTGGTACAAGTTTGAAGGATGTTAAGGGATAGGTTTGTAGGTTTGGTTGAGGTCCCGAGGGCCTCGGGTGTGTTTCGAATGCTCGACGGGTTGGTTTTGAAATTTTGGATGAACTTCATGTTGTTGCTTCTGTTGTTTCCGTTTCTGCAGCTTGGGGACAACAGAAGAGGCGCCACATAAGCAGCTGGTCAGTCGCGAAAGTGGAAGGGGGCCATGAGGCCAGGAACCGCAAAAGGGATCGTGGTTCTGCAGAGGCGGACTCACTTCTACGAGTAGGGGACCGCAGAAGCAGAACCTGAGGGATGAGTGAGGACCGCAGAAGCGATGGATTTTCCGCGAAAACGGATTCTCTTCCGCGATTTAAGGTATGCAGAAGCGGAAATTGGTATGTTAAGTGGGAGCTGTAGAAGCTGCATTTTGACCGCAAAAGCGGGACCGCAGAAGCGGTCCCTGGTCTGCAAAAGCAGAAATTGCTGTGTGTTAAGAGAAAATCTGAGGGTTTAATTTCATAAGTTGAAAAATCTAGTTTGAGCTCGGAACAAGGCAATTTTGAGACGGATTTCAAGAGGAGATTATTGGATAACCTTTCTATGATCCTTTCTAGCTTTAATCCATCATTTAGTAGTTAAATTCATCTTTTAAATTCGAATTAAGGATAAAAAATGGATGAAAATTGCGGTAAAGTTCTGAGACCTAACTATTGAGTTTTGAAGGGGCATTTGACCTTCGATTTGGGAGATTTTTATATTTTTAGACTCGTGAGAGTACGAGGTTTCTGAAAAAGTGAAAATTATTCGATTCCAAGATGTTGGCCTGAGGGGCATTTTGGTTATTTCACCTTTTTTGTGCCTTAGCTTTAATTTTAACAGTGTAATTAGTTACTTGCGATATTATTAACAATGTTTAATTGGTTTTAATAGATTTGGGCCACTCGGAGTCTAATACTCGTGGCAAGGGAATTGCTTCTTAGCGGTTTTGTACCAATTTGAGGTAAGTGGCTTGTCTAACTTTGTGTGGGGTACCTCTCCCCTTAAGATATCCTTGTTGTTGTTTAAATGCCTTGTGCGCAAGGTGACGGGCGCGTACTTGTTCTAGTTGTTGAAAATTCACCTTACTTGACTTATTAGACTGTGTTTCTTCACGTACTTAATTGTTAAAAATGCAATTTCACTTGTTTTCGCTTAGGGAAAGCATGCTAGTAACTTATTTGCTCTACTTGACTAACTTGCAATATCTGTCTTCTTGCGAGCATGCTAGACTCTAGACTTTTACCTATTGCTTGTACTTAGCTTCTTCCTGTTTGTATTGATTCGTTGTGATGTGTTTTATTGATATGTTAGACTACGGGTTTGATTCCCAGGAGATCCTCTGTTATTGGTATGCCGGATTACGGGTTCAATTCCCGGTAGATCCTCTGTTATTGGTATGCTGGACTACGGGTTCTATTCCCAGGAGATCCTCTTCTATTGGTATACTGGACTACAGGTTCAATTCCCGGGAGATCCTCTGATATTGACATGACAAACTACGGGTTCGATTCTCGGGAGATCCTCTGTTATTGGTATGACGGACTACGGGTTCGATTCCCGGGAGATCCTCTGATATTGATATGATGGACTGCGAGTTCAATTCCCGGAGATCTTTTGTTATTGGTAAGATGGATTGTGGGTTCAATTCCCGGAGATCCTCTATTATTGGTATGAAGGACTGCAGGCTCAATCCTGGGAGATCCTCTATTATTGGTGTGAAGGACTGCAGGTTCAATTCCTGGAGATCCTCTGTTATTGATATGATGGACTACAGGTTTGATTCCCAGGAGATACTCGGATATTGGTATAAATGGATTACGGGTTCAATTCCCGGAGCTCCATGTGGCATCCTGCCATTTTGAGTGATTTTTCTTGTGTTCGTAGACTGTACTTGTAGCCTTTCTATTTTTCTTACTGTCTTGCTAGATATTCTGGATTTACTTCATTATCTACTGTTTATTTATCTTATATTATTTCTTAAGTTCATCTCACTAGGGCATCGACCTTCCTCGTCACTACTCCACCGAGGTTAGGCTTGGCACTTACTGAGTACCGCTGTGGTGTACTCATGCTACTCTTCTGCACACTTTTGTTGTGCAGATCCAGGTACTACTAGGCGGGCACGCCATTATGGATTTCAGAGCTACACATGAAGATTTGAGGTACGCATCTGCCGCGTCCACAGAGCCAAAGAGTCTCCTTGTACTCTACCTTTTTAGCTAATAGTTTCATTCATGTACTTAGTTGTTGTAGATACTTCTGGATATTAGAGCCGTATATTATGTTTTACTCTTAGCCTGTGTTGCCCGTGGGTTTTCGGGTCTTGGAGGTTTTACATTATGTGGAGTCGAAGTGTATGTGTCAGGCGGCACCCTATACATTTTCTTATGTTATTCAGTATTATTTATCATTTTCGTAAAGATTGTTGAATTTTCGCAATGTGTCAGGCTTACCTAGTCGCGGCAGACTGCGTGCCGTCATGACAGGTTCACGATTGGTGAACTAGGGTCGTGACAGATTAAGAATTAGGATTCCTTTTTTTTAGAAACCATGCCTATAAGAATAAAATGAGCAATACTAGATATCCTGTCTATAGGATTTGTGATCAATTTAATATCAGTTCGACTCAGAATCAGTTTTAAACAACCTTCCTCCTTTATTTAACGTGGTTTAGAAAGCATGCCTATAATATTTCCAAATCGTTTGTTTAAAAACTATTACTGTTTTGCCATATTATGAATCAATTAGATATCATGTCTATAGGACCTCACTTGAACATGAAGGCAAGCCTTAGGATAATAATAATAATAAAATTAAATAAAATTGCTACAACCAGTAGGCAGGCATGATTCCTACTTCTTATCTGAGTTATGTAATAAACTAATATAAACTAATCTACTTTAATAATTAAACTCCCCTCGTCTTTAGTATTTTAAAATCAAACCCAAAATATATGTGCAAGTCATGCTAGTTATGTATTTTGTTTGAGGTGGTGTACATGAGCCTTTATTTGTTTACATGCTTCCCCTAACATGCAGTAATATATGTTTTGTATGTTTACTTAGATTTATTTATCTTTTAAAACCAAAATTAGCCTAATATCTCTTCTTTTAAGAATAGTAGTCCTAAATTCCTCCGGGGCTAATAAGAATGAGACGGGGTAATAGCATGTAATAGTGATCGATACCAATTCGCGCTTTAATACCTTGAACGAGGTGGGAAAGGTATATATGGATATGATTACCAGTGTTCTAATAGCTCATGTATCCCCTCTTTTGAGGAGTGTCATATCGAGTATCGCATTGATGTGATCCATATTATAAATAAACCTAGGACACCCTTTTTGCTCTTTATATTTATATAATTGTAACTCTTTCTTTCAAAAATTCGCCTCTTAATTTCTCTTTTAAACTCTTATGTGTTTAAAATTAAGTCCGCTACTATTTGAGCCTATACTTGTCTATGTGCTAACTGTATAAATTTACAACAAACTGTCTACTGGAAACCACACTAATGGATTCTGAGGGGTGGCTAACACCTTCCCCTTAGGATAATTTCAAGCTCTTACCTATCTCTGGTTATTCAAGCGAACTTAGAAGTGAACCCCTATAGGAGTCCTAATGCTCCTTAAATCATTAGGTAGCTACTCTTCAAAAAAAATGCAAAATTCAGTTCCCAAAAGGAACGAGTTGCCCTATACCAAATGTCATAAACACGATCTCCCGATGCCTAAGAGGGAAAAAGGGGCCCAACATTAGGTCATTACATGTGCATATAGTGAAATAAGGTTAGCGTTTTCTTGGGTTGCCTATATGGCGAAATAAGGTTGGTGATATGCGCATGTGGAAAATTTAGGCATGTATTTCTTGGTATTGCACATGGAGCTAAATAAGGACAGCATGACTGATGATGTTATATAATGGTTTGACGATGATTCCCTTGATGATGTTCATGTAGTGAAACATGGATAATATTTTGATCATATATATATATATATGTGTGTGTGTGTGTGTGTGTGAGAGAGAGAGAGAGAGAGAGAGAGTGTGTGTTTCTTTGAAATTTGTCTCGTATTTTTAATAAGTTACCCGTTATTTTTGACATGCTATCATATGTTTCTACTTGATGAATTGTTGTCAAAAATGGGGTCACCTACCTTGAGTTATTATCATATGTTCTAACAAGAATTGTGATATTGTTCTCCATCATATGTTTAGTTGCCACTTATTGATGTATTACACAGGTTCTTTGAGTAGTGATTTATACAACTTGAACCTCGTCACTATTTCCTCGAAGGTTATTCTTAATACTTACTGGGTACCGATTATGATATACTCATACTATACTTTTACACATTATTTTTGCAGATTATGTTGGATGTGCATTCACTAATTTCGAGAATTCAATGAGGATTTGCATGACTGTCACCATCCTTTGGAGTCCCATCCTTATATTGATATTGTTATTTTCAAATATGAATAGTATTATATCTCGTGACATTTTTACGTATTCAATTAGAGCTCATGACTCTGTACTTCCTAGTTTGGAAAATTGTATTTGATATTGCCATTTTGGCTTATGTAACTCTACTTTCGCTTTTATATTATCATATCACATCTTGTTAATTTAATCTTGTTAAGTGATTGGCTTACTTAGTCTTGGATATTAGGCGTGATCAAGACCCCTATGGTGCGATTTGGGTCGTGATATTCGAACATCGTAATTAGCCTGTTCAGTTAAGGATTTAAGTTACACCCTTTTTTCCTTTCCCTTTCCCTTTCCATTTCCTTTTCTTTCTCCATGTTCATATGTCACCTTCCTCGTATCCCCCTAATCGTTCTTGTCCCCAGCTGATATCCAACCAAACCAATACCCCATCTTTCCTCCTTCTTCTTGTCTTTACCGAAAGCAACAAGAAAGCATTTCAAACACCGCCTCTATTGTCTCACTGGAAAAGGGCCAATTACTAGGCTAATCACATATGACTCGCTGAATAACCATTGCAACAAACTCATTCTTTATTTTTTCTTCCCTAGTAAATCGAGCAATAAAAGAAGAATGCATAGTTATTATACAACTTATTTATAATTTTCATACAAATTATACATTTATAACAACATACAAAAATATAAATTCCATATAACTAATCATATAATATACAATATATTTACAACTTTCATAGAATCATATAGATACAATATCATTAAACATAAAATATAATTTTCATACTAGTATAACGGGGAAAGTTACACATTTGGCTGGTAGGCTATGTTTCTAACTAAATTTGGTCAATTGAATATTTTGGACTATTCATTAAAAGTTGGGATAGACTATAACTTTTATCTTTTGTATTGGATATATTATGAAAAATATCTTGAAAATTGAACCCCGACATGACTTGTAGCTTAGAGAGAGAGAGAGAGAGAGAGAGAGAGTTCAGTGGATCGAGATCGAGGTGGGGCAGGGAGGGATAAGAACAAAAATTGGAAAGGAAAAAGATACTATGTATATCTAGTGTTTGTAAGTTAATTCTAAGAGTAGGATCGTGTGCAAATTAAAAAAAATAGCAGCTTTTTTTTAGGTGTGTTTAGACTATGAAGGGTTGTGGTTGCTTGATTAAAATTGTGAGGTGTTGTCTAGATTGGAAGTGGATGCGGTGGTAGGTCTTTGGGTTGTTCCTTGTGGGATGCGACATATTCTTGAATCGGGTTGGTGAGTATGGACTCAGGAGGATTAGTTGGTTGCCTAGTTGTTGTCATGGTGGGGTCGTAGGTAGGTATCGGTTCAAGGCTAGTAGGTGGATTATCTCCTGTAGGAAGATTTGGGGTTATATGATTTGTATGAGGCTTATATTTAGTGGAATGCATATGCTACCATTTCGAAGGGCTTGAGGAAGTTGGCTTGACTGTCACCGAGATGAGTATGCACTTGGTAGGGTATTTAGAGTGTTTTATGACTAGAGTCATATGCATTTATGAAGTATTTGATTGATTAACAGTGTGGGACCATGGCATGCTATAGAGTAAGGGTACTATGCATTACAAATGATGAATTATATTGCTTCGAGCCACGTGGGGGAGTCTTTCGTTGATGATCGAATCGCATGGTCATGTGTTATATTAGTTCTTGGAATAAGATGTGCTCGTGTATTGGATGTGCATTGGAGATTAGAGAAAGGTAAATGAATTTCGAGAAGGTTCCAATGGGCTCAGGACTCATATGTAGTATTTAAAGATTGTCGGATTTGCGCAAGGCTAGGACTTGGGGCTTTCATTGGATGGTGATGGGACTTGCGGTATTTTACATCATTATTGATTCTAAATTGTGATATTAGAAAGGTGAAAGATTTAGCTTCAGATTCATTAAAGGGTTCTTCAGTGCAGACATTTTCACGTTGATATACTACTATTTTTAGCAGTCTATGTGACTTGGTTGATTTATGAGGGATTTAGAGTTTAATGATTTAATTATATAAAAAAATGAGTTTGCGATGGTTAGTCCATGACTTGTAGTTGATCTACTCAACAAGCATGGGATGTTCGTACGTGTTGTGACTTGTTCTTCGAGATTGAGTTAGTGGAAGGTTTTCAATTGATGAGAATGTCTATCCTACATCAAATCTAGTTTGCTTACTACTGAGCATCCATTTTTGTGGATATGTCATCCATCAAAACGGATGTTATCTATGCCCTGGTTTGTTCCATATGTTTCTATCTTATGCTCCGATGGGTTATGAGACTTATAGGCTAATTACACACATAATGTCACTCTGTTTATTCCTTGTGGCGAGGTTCTAGCGAGATGGATCTTAGGGTGTTGAATTGTTTATTGCGCCTTGGTTATGGTTTCTTGTCAATGCTATATTCCGCTATACGTTTCTCTATGCTTATGTTCACGCACTTTGCACGTGTGTTGTTGGTACACTTGTGTTGTTAGTGTGTGAGCATTATGGTTTGATTGGTATTCCTTATCATTCAATGTTTTTGGATCGGGCTATATGCCGCAACATAGTTATGATATGACATGATTCTTTGTGCTTACTTTGTGTGCTTTGCTTCTCCTCTGTGAGATGGGTTCATATCATTGTGTTTTGCGGTGGTATTTGTTTTTCTTGTTGGGTGGTTCTCTCATTTGGTTCTCTTTCCATCTTCAGTTATATTTGAGTTATTACTTGCTAGGTATGGATTCCGTCGTATATGACTATGTAGCATTTGATGTGGCTTGTCGGTCGAATAGCTTCTACTGGGTGCGATGAGATCATTAGGCATAGCATTAGTGCAATCGAACTTGGATAAAGTATGTTTGGACAAGAACATCATTATTTAGCTTAGCGTATAACAATGAATCTGGTCGGGCGAGAGAACTTTATGACTTGTTAATTGGGTGAGTGGTTATGAGTTTCTACATGTTTCTTACATCATTTGTAGTTTTGTGAAGGTTCAGAACAAGGTTTTATTTTATATGAGGTTTGTTACCTGTATCGGGTTTAGGAATGACCATTTATTATGATCGAAAGATATTACTATGAGTACGTTGGTTATGTGATATGTCGTGTGATTTTATCTTGGAATATGGTTATGGCTTGATGCATCTTGTTTAGACATATACAGTGTATAGATGCGAGATTCAAGTCTTATAATAAATTCCAAATGTTGGGGATTTGGTTCTAAGGTTTATGGAATAAGGTTGAAGAAAGAATCTTCTGTTAGGTTGTGTTGACGAGCTTACATGGATTGAGGTGACGTGGGTTCACCCGTGGGTATGTGTATGGTTAATTTATAAAATTATTTGATTTGTTTGGAGCGGCTCTTTGCACGTTCAAGGATGAACATATGTTTAAGTGGTGGGGGAGGGGAATATAATGACTCGGTCGATCATTTTGAACTTTAGCATTCTGTTCGGTGGTTTGAGACTTTGATAGCTTCATATGATATAATATGACTTGTATGGTTGGATTTAGTTTTCGAGTGGTTTGAGATTGATTTTGGAAGAATGAATCTCGATTGGAAGTTTTAAGTTGGAAGAGTTGATTTTTAGGTAAATGGACTTAGAATTGAGTTTTTGTGATTCCGATAGGTTCGTATGATAATTTTGGACTTGTAAATATGTTTGGATTTTATTTGGAGGTTCCTAGAAGAATTTGACACTATTTGTCAGAAGTTGACAATTGGAAGAACTTAAGCGTTTATAAGTTTGACCAAAATTAACTTTAATGTTATTGGACTCTAATTGGTGTTCCGAGACTTAGGGTAGGTCTACTTAATAGAAATTTTATTCAGTTTGAGCCTCGATTTTTTGTTGTGAGGTTTCGTGGGTGTTTTGATCCTTTGGATTAGTTTGGATAATGTATTTGTACTTATTGGTATGATTGGATGGGGTTCCGAGGGGCTCGGGTGTATTTTGGATCATTGGTTGAGACACTAGTTAAATTAAGAATTTAGAGTTTGACCATGGTCAATATCGTGTCAACACATCCTCTTTTCGGTGTTTTGAGTGCGCGAGCAGGTTTATAGCGTATTGTATTATTGAAATGCGTATGTGATTTATATCCGGGAGGTTCCAAATGAGTTTTGGGCACTAAAACAAAAAGTTTGCTTGCTGATTTTTCTGGTGTAAACAATTCTGAATATATTGATTATGTTCGAGGAATTTTCAGACTTCCTTTAAAATTTCAAAACTTCATATTTCCCTCATTTTAAGGTCAAATTGGGTGATTCAAAGAGCTATCTTGGATGTAATATTGCAAGGATTATGTTAGGCATATGAAATATGAGATTTAAGATCATATAGGATCTGATTCGAGCTGGAACAACAACCACATTTTTTACTTATTCTGGAATTTAGTCATTTTTTCTCACGAGGTTTTTGAGCTCGAATTTGGACAATTTTGGAGGAAATTTTCATGATTTTTACTGGGGTAAGAATTTTCGACTCGAATTTTATATTTTATGATTCCAACCTTGAATTTAGTGATTGTTTGATGAATCAAATTGAAGAAATTGAGAATTTTAGTAAAAACTTTTCAAAATATAAATTGATGATTTGAGAGTGGATTTGAAGTCATATTTGGATGAAACACATATATTTGGGCTCGTGTTGAATGTTCGAAATTTGGGACTTTTGTAGGGTTCCGATGTGCGGGCTCAATATTGACATTTTGGGTTGACTTTTTATTTTAGTTAATGATCAAGGGTTTATTATTTGAAATCATTTCTTATGGCTTTTATTTACGATATTATGTTATTTTTGTTATATGTGAGTCGTCGAGAAGTTGATTTTTATTGTAAGGGCTTCTTAGAGTGTTTATTTGGCTTATTTGAGGTAAGTGTTTTGCCCACCTTTGTTGAGGAAATTTTTTCTACTAATGATATTATTTTTACATGCAAGGGTGATTCATATACGAGGTGACGATCATATATGCATGTGTCAGGTTCTCGGGAGTGAGAATTATATGCTTTCTTGTGCCTTGTGAAACATGGTGATCCCGTAACTTTTGCTTCATTTAATTTTATGACTAAAACTTAATAATATATATATTAGGAATCACGTTTGAATGTATGACATCTTATAAGGATTTAATGTACTAAATTTGAGACATTTTACATACTTAATTTGATAGTAGTATCATAAACACCCAATCTACACCTGTTATCTTGCTACTTGAGCTTCTTTATTCATAATAAGATATGATGATTGGGGGCATAGGGTAATTTTTTGAACATTAGGTATTTCTGTGTAATTAATATGATGTTGTCACAATGAGTATTACTTTGTGGTTTGAAATAAGATTGGCCGGTTGTTTTTTGTGTGAAAAGAATGAGATTTGAATTTTTGTTATGATTACTTGAACAATAAACACTTACATGCACTCTACTTTGGTTTATATTAATGTTTGATGTTTTGTATGTTTCTTTCAGGCTTGTGTTTCTTATGTAGTTATCTATGTATTTCCTATTTGGCATGTTTCAACTATTTTCATGTTACTACCATGTTTGTTATTGTTATTCTTACACATTTACTTGATTTACTTCTATTTCATGTCTCTTTGAATTCATGCTTTTACTTATTATTAGCCCTTACATGTTACATGCCAATAT